>LQNK01000932.1:563787-645827 GCA_001586405.1 Phoebis sennae
TTTATTATATGTATAGATGAAGGCCTTACTCTTTATTTTTATACTCGTCTGATATTTAACATTGTAATAATGATTTTTTTACAGATTTATCGTGTTAAGTACACGATAAATCTGTAAGAAAAATACATACATTTAAAAAAAAAAATACATGTGAGTCAAAAATTGTTCAACTATTTTGGCATTATACATCAAAGTACAATATTTCCTTATATTAAAACAGCATCATAATTGGATAGCAAATTAAATTCATTTTCTGTGTAATACCGCTTTATTGTGATTTGAGACTAATGTTTTGAGTGTTGCCATCTAACGTTTACCGTTGTCAAAGGTGTCTGCCGTCATCTCGTCTGTCACATTATTATTCACATCGTGGATATACTTTACGACCTTCTTCGTTCAAGGCGACCTGACTTTTTATAATGATTTAAAATTATTCATGTCGCCTAAATTCTATACGACTCATATAAAACTGTTAAACCCAATGAATAATATTGGTACCTAGGTTAAGACATTTTGGGTGCCAAGTACAGAATTACGTGAGAATCTTTTTCGATTTTACATAAGACATACAAGCAGTAGTATAGATAACTACTACATATTCCACAGTTTCACATTCACCTTTATTTTCCTTCATATTTTACAATCCACACACGCCTTAAACCAGTTTTGGTACTCGCGTCTCGACTAGCCCAGCTTATTGTGCATATTGACGCATCGATACCGTTCGATCCATCGTTTATTTATTTCAATGCAAAATTAATTCTATTGCCTTTTATCATTTGTTGATTCTAACGACCCACCGTTCCAATAAACTTTCTAATTTTCGATCTATTTACGGTTATATGAAAACTAGAAAAGTACGTAATCTAAACAAATATTTAATGTTAGCGCTAAAATCGTCCAATTATGCAAAAATCCAGATAGCCATGACTCATAAACATAAACTATAAGCATTATTAGATCAGACCACGCTAATTTTTGTTTGATACCACGCTGTTATATTTTTATTTGTATGTGACAAATGAAATAACTGCGCTTTATTTTTATATATTTGCGTGTTTTCGCAAACATGAATATTGACATTGGGCCAGATTTTAGTAGTGGGTAAACATTTATACATTGCGTTGAGTATTTGAAAGGTTCGATGAAATATTGCCAACACTAGTGCTGTGTTACGTACAATATCTCTAGGATACCGGACTTTATACAAAAATTGCAAAATTTTTAACTACTTCAAATATTCTATTCTAATCCCCATTGTATGGAATGTTATTAAATCATATGTTGTGAAAACACTTATATCATTCAGGAATTTTCCTATTAACCAAATTATGTTATACAATCATACTTTATATTTTTATTTATGTTCTATCGGACTATCGCGTCAGTATAACTCATCATGCATAACATGTCAAAATAACAGACCATTAGTACTAAGTATTTTGTTATTAAAAGTTTTATCTAATAGATAATTTCTTTTATTCCAGGTTCTATATAAAGAAGTCGCTGGGTGGCTGAACGAAGTCATAGAGGTAAGATTATAAATTTTATTGATGAATTATACTTTTTGTTCTTCTTGATGTTAATGTCATCAATAGTTAAGTGTAGGCTGTAAAACATTAAACCAATTAAAATATCGTAGGTAGGTATCGGGTACTTAATGGCTTAATGAACGCAAGTGTTATGTTTACTATGTTCATTTATTCAAATTTTAGATTTGAATTAGCATCATATTACGTAAATTAACTGCATCATAACAACGTAATTGTACTCTTAACGTATTCAACCATTATTTACCTTCTTGGTAGTAGGTAACCTAAAGTAGAAAAATCCATTAAACTATTGTATACCTTTCATAGGTACTAATACATACTTGTACTTTTTATATCTATTTAGATTTTACTTATAACCGTAAAATTAATATCAGTCATATGCCGTTTGTCCTCATCTGAAACTTAGGCAAGTATGAAGTATGACGAAACAATAGTCGTTGCGAAATAGTCACCATTAAAGACCTGGTGAAGTCGTGGGCGACCAATAATATAATCATCAATAAGACCATATACGTATTTAGTCCTTACTGCACTCGATATAAAGGTGAAAATACATAAATGAAGTATTATCTACGGACGACTTTTGTAGGAACAAATTCCTTGGCTTGTCTCCGCAAACATTGACAGTAACGTGCGTAAAACGGCATCGAATGTTTAACTACTTCGACCCGTATGTTTGTTGGAATAGAGTTGATTAAGGTTAACACATATTAACAATGCCCATTGCAAATTGTACCATGACGCGATCTTGCAATATTGCTCGACCCACCTTTATTATTATCCTGGAGATGAATTGGTCCACAATTCACAAATGATGTTGATGCATGCGCAGTAAATTGAAACTAATTGTCGATCCCTGGAAGGCACTTGATGAGTGATGACAGTGCAGGTAATTTTATGAAATAAATTGCAACCATAAGCGTAAACTTTGAGATTTTCAGCTTAATATGTATCCATAAATATATATTTTAAGTTTACAATTTGATTTTTTACGCTAGCCGATTTTGATTATGGATTTATAAAAAATAAACTAATGCGAATTACTATTTTTTTAGTATTATCTTATCTACAACCTCCTAGTATCTCAAAATATAGTTTAAATATTTAGTTTTGATTAATTTGAGGCTCAAAATAGCTCAATTACAATAGATCATATACTTACCTACCTACATATATTTCACAATCTTTTTCACAAATAAACGCTTGAATTAAGGGTTTCGCCATAAATATATATTTATCTTGTTGTTCAATTTTAAGATAATTCGACAATTAGTACAGCGGTCACCAAACAAACCTTTCACGTGCTGTCCATTGAAGAGAATAACAATCGCAATTTCTGTTCCTTATTATTCTAGACAGCATTAAAATATAGCACGGAAGTGTCGCCCACTACAATGGGGTCAAGTATGGGATTATAAAATGTATTATAATAAATCGGGTATCGCACTAGCGCCTGCAACGACGTTATGCATATTTGCACGCACTCAGCCAACGATTGTATGCTAAGTGAACTCTACTTCAGACATCAATAATTCGTTATATTTACCATAATATTACATGAACTGTTAACTCGCAATTGATGTTAAATTTTATAACATTATATATAGCAACTTTGTCCAAAGCTCTAGGTCAATAGAAAGTTTTATAGGTTTCTCGGCGTGCGTGAAATACATAAAATTTAATATGGATATCGCTTGAGCAACTTCTCTAACGCGCTTATTTCTTAATAGAACGTTTATAATGAATGCTATTTATTGGACGGTAAAGGATAAAACAAATTTAAATAAGCGTGTTTAAGAAATGAAGGAAGAAAAGCAAATTGAAAAATTTATTGCATTATCGGTATTCATTTTATCGGTTTTTGCAGGAAACGGAAATAGGTATTTCGAAATTAAATGATTTAATATTTATTTTGTTTTAAGACCAAACTACACGAAAGAATTTCATAATATTTATAAATAGCAGCGATAAAATAGTGCAGTTTCACAATTTTGTATGTTCTTTTGAAGTTTAATATAAAATTAAATATCATAAATACCTTAAAATTACAAAAAAGATGTCCACTACTTTTAAATGCTGTGAGGTACTTAAACTTTCGCATCCGTGTTTTTTATTGCGTTAGCGGCGATTTTAAAAACCAATTTCACTTTACATAGAAGACAAAAATAAGTGTGCATAATATTACCGTTCACTACATTCACAATATCTACGATATTAATGATACAAATACAATAAAACATAGATTGCTACTCACTTACTTCCATTTCGTTCCCAATAAAATATTGGATGCCTGGAAATATAATATCTAACTTGCAAAATGGATACTGAATATTTGTTGCAATAGTTTTGACCAATAAAATCTAAAAAAGGCATGTTCTAAGATTATAAAAGAAATAAAGCCTGGGTAGAGACATAAGTCTTGTATTTCAGCTTTTTGAAATAAAAGTAGGTACATTTTTTCATTTTTAAGATTCACACACTTCAAACAACAATTTTATATATCAGCATTTATTCATACAGCCATTTATTTCGCTCAGCACGTGCCCCTCCATAAAATAACATGTTTTCGAGAGGAATAATGTTGGAATCAATAATTAATAGATGTAAATACATGCACGCCACATGCTGCAGCTGGACAGATGCATTGCTATGCACGTTGGTATCGACAAATCTCACCTGTCTTCTTTTTGATATTATCAATGCATCGAGAACATTTTGTAGCGAAAGTCCGCATGAACTTTAGTGTTATATACACGCGAACGTAATTAAGAACCGGTATGTTTGTTTTTGCTACTTTAGGTCATTAATGCTTAAAATAATATACTTACATAGCGATTGATACAATAAAATTAAAGGTTTTTGGTAATAACTACATTGGAGCATATTTTTAACTGATCTCTCAAAATACGAGGTTTTCAATTCCGGGCGTATTTTTTGTGATCACACAATAGACTGTAAGTACCTGACGGCATGGGCGTACCCAGGTTCTGGGCTAGGGGAGGGCAAATCAAACCGTTTCTCAGTCGGGGTCGGCTATATAACCTAAGGGAATTGACAAAAGTACTGTTTTTTTTTTCAAAATAATGTAAATATATTTACTGCAAAATACAAATTTAAATCAATAATAATATATAGTAGAAAGGTATACGATATCCAGGGGGGGGCAGCTGCCCTCCCCTGCCCCCCCCTGGGTACGCCCATGCCTGACGGGTTTAAAAAGATTTGTTCTGCCTAATACTGGCGATATGATAGTATTGTTGATCTAATGCTTACTTTTAAGAACCCATCCGTTTTATAGGTGCTTACCGTTAAGGACTATCGACTCAGTATTATCCCCTTAAAGGACACTAGTAACGGTGTGATTGTAAAAGCGAGATTTAAAACTTTCTTTTTAGGTTTAACCATCAATGGATATGCATGTATTATCTACAAAATATCTATCAAAACTTGAAGGAAAATATCTTATCAAAAGAGTTACAGGTCGTACAAGATCAAGAAAATGATAAGATAGCGAAAAATTATTAGAAAAATACAATGGCACAAATGATGTAATGAATGTTTCTACTTAGCTTTACATATACACAAATGAATAGTTCGTCCTTAACTGCGGGCGTCGTATATCTCGTAATGTAATGAGAAGTCGACAGATGGACAATGTACAGATAAGATTTCACCGTAACAAAGTGACCATCTGTTTAAATGTATCGCGTTATGAACAGACTCATGAAAAAAATGTATGAATGTGTGAAATGCTTCTAAGAGTTTAATTATACAAATGAAAAGGACAGAGCGTCCTATCAACTGCTCTTAATGTTCTTTAAAAAATCAATCATTTATTGACAACTTCGAATTATTATCAAACATTTATAATTAACGGTTATATGGCTACAATCATGCCTTATTATACTCTTTGTTGTATGCTAACTGTTATTTGTATTACACTACCTTAGAAACAATACCGACATTGTTTCATAAACGTGCCGTCTGTTTTACCCCAAACTTATGTAACTAGTTAATATTTGCTCCGATATTGTTCACGAAATCCAGGAACACTGATATTTTCATGATAATGACACTTATTATTCATCTTTCCATTTCAGAGTTCGCTACGACATGGGAGCAAGGTCCCGGGAGTTAATACTGCTCCTGGCAGTGTGCGCACTTGCTATCAGCGAGGCAGTCAACAAAACTACCAAAAAGGACGGAAAAGACAAGGATTCTGATAACTTCCTGTTTCAATATGAAGATTACGATGGCGCGGATGACCAGGAAGTCTTATTTAGTGAAGACCGACCGTGTCCCAGAGATTGCATATGCACTGTATCCCAAGGCTACAGAATAGCTAAGTGCAACCGTCTAGAAGTAGGCACACAAAAGTTCGGCGATGATATCACAGACCTTGTCATTGAAAATTCCGATCCAGATGTTCCCATTGAACTTGGCGACTTCATATTCAAAAAATTGGGACTGCATCAAATTGCAACCGTTAAAATAGTGAACAGCACCATCGGTTCCGTCGGACCTAATGCTTTCCATGGCCTTCATGAACTTTACGCTGTCAACTTATCTAACAATAAACTAAAAGCGCTGCACCCTGAAACATTTGCCAATAACAAAAAACTCTTATTATTGACACTTTCAAACAATCCTCTGAAATTCCCCGCCCCTGGCACACAAGAATACTTCTTGAATGCATCATCTGTTCAAGAACTCGATATATCGTACTGTAACATGCAATACATCACAGCTAATACCATCAAAAACATGCCCGGTCTAATGTACCTCAACCTGGCCGGTAACAATTTATCTGACATGGAAGCGGACACTTTCAAGACTCTGCTAGATTTAGAAGAGTTGGATCTTAGTGACAACAATATTAAAACTCTTGCCAACGACATTTTCTCCGAAAATACAGAGCTAGCAACACTTCATATTCAGCGAAACCCAATTGATTCAGTGTATGGTCTTTCAATTTCAGATTTACTTACATTAAATGCTGGACAGACCAATATCAAATTTGTTGGACCATCGATGTTCAATGGAATGACATACATCGCGAATCTGAATCTAAGCGGCAACAATATCGAAAAGATTCACAATCAAGCCTTCCATAAACTCGTTGAACTTAACTATCTCGACCTTTCGTTCAATGATTTAGACTTCATTTCAAGTATCCTTATCAAGCAAAATATCGAATTAGATATTTTCAAAATATCGAACAACCCAAGATTAAAACACTTACCAGTAGATGGCTTCCATTGTTCGGCTGAGCAATTCAATATCTATTTATTCGAAGCAGCAAATTGTGGTCTCGAAGAAATATTTGATGACTCCCTTAAGACTTTCACCGCTCTTTCTCAAATAAACCTTTCTGGTAATAACATCAAAACTATTGGAAATCAAGTGTTCTCACGGTCGCCTAAGCTAGTTGAAATCAATCTGTCTTATAACCAACTGAGCACATTAGACGCAAAGGTTTTCGAAAAGAACAAGGAACTCGGTAAATTGAATTTACAAGGTAATTCCCTGAAAGTTTTGTCTGCTGATATATTTGTACATACGCCTATGCTCACTTGGTTAGACATGAGTCATGGAGAGTTAACATCGCTATGGAAGACTGAAAAGAACCACTCTACTAGTCTCCTTGGCAACTTGAGTTTCTTAAATGTGTCCCATAATCGCATTTCAGAGATCAAACAGGCTGAATTAGACAGTTTTAACAAACTCCGCACCTTAGATCTCAGTAACAATCTATTGGTATGCAGTCGTGAATTCGAAAATCTTATGACATGGCTCAGCGACAAAAAAGTATCACCTAATGCCAACTTGGCAAGCATTGCCAACTTGGCTAAAGACAATAAAGAGGAAACCGAATCTTACAGCTGGGAATTCCTTACTCGTAAGACTTGTGGAAGTACTATTGTTCATACTATTGAGCCTCTTCCTCCAGCTGATGAAGAAATTTGGGAACGAATTGACAAAGATACCGTGGGCGATTTCGATTTGAAGGATACTCTAGACGACGGCAAAGTAGCAGATGACACCAAATTATCTGACAACAAAATGGTAGATGATGATGATAACCTCGACTCAGAAGATGATGGTGAAGATGATGAAAACGATGAAGAAGAAGGCGATGACGATGACTCCAACGAAGAGTATGACGATGACGACGAGAACGTAGATCTCAAAGTTAAACTGATCGAAAAACCTAAAGCTAAATCCTCCACAGCCGTACCAAGTATTGAATCAGCACAAAAAGATAAAATGAAGATTGACATTAAACTGCTTGAAAACGACAATGTGTATGATGATTTGGAACCAGAGGTCTATGTGGAAGAATCAGTACAAGAGGCCAGCCATGGCCGCTACGAGTACTTATGGCCAATTTTAATCGCTATTCTGGGCGCGTTATTACTCCTCATTGTCATCGCTAAGGTCGTGATGGTTGTGTGCAGTAGAAGGAACAAACAAATTCGATACAACAGTGCCATAATCGCCGCCATGAGCCACCCAGGTCGCACAAAGAAAGACTGTGGCTTGGTCTATCAACAACTGTCCGAGGACCTGACAGGACCCGCCACGCCCAAGCTCAACCGCTACGCCCCATTACATAACGTCACCGTTAAAGCGTCTAACGTTCAGTCTTACGAAAGTAGTCCATTCCATCACAGCAATATTGTGCCCGAGGCGGTGTGAGTCACCGGTACAAACTAATGTAACTACATTAATTACTGTGTTAACTCTTACATAAGCAGTAAGTGATAGAAATAAGCGCTAGTCACACACAATTTACATAATTATTAACTTATCTAAATTGAGCATTTCGATAGTGCCTTCAAACGATATTTTTCGAAGAATTTTGCTTTAAATTTTAGAAAACTAGCGCTTCGTTTTAATCCTAAGTAAAAGTAACAAAATCGAAGTCAAATTCAACAAATTAATTTAAGATATACATAATTATATATTATACAAATTAGTTGTTAGGTTTATTTTATGTACTTAAAATTATTAAAAATTAAACACTAATGTCATGTTCTTTCATTTATTAAAACATCACAGCAAAATATAAAACATTCTCCTTATAAATATATAAATATTTCAACAGCTTAATAAATGGTTAGGGAGTCTTCCAAAAGTTTGTGTAAATCTTCTTCTGTCTGGGAGAGTGGAGTCAATTGTAATAATCGATGCTAAAACAAGAAAGATTTACACATGACATTACTCATTAGGACATTTCATATTAAGTAATGATACAATTATGTATTATGTGGCATGACGAAATTATTAAAAATAATACATTCCTTTTTGAAAAGTAAACTGATATATACTTGTACAGCATGTAAAATTAAAAAAAAAACTTAGCAAATGACAAGCCAAAATAACATTAGATTTTCACAAATCATTAAGCTCTTGACTTCACAATATTACGCCAGAATTAAATATTCAATAGATTAAATTCCATGACAAACTTAATACAAAATGCACCCACCTGTGGCAAAGCACCTTTAACGAGCTGTGGAATATCCTCAATCGTATACCCCAATCCAGCAAGACCGTTATCAATGCCCATTTTCTCCATATACCGTAGGATTACATCAGCTAGTACATTACCAGCATCTGCTTGTTTCTTGCCTGTCGTATCCGCACCTAAAAGATTGGCTGCTTCTAAGTGCTTGTCGGGATCGCTTTGGGCGGTGAAGCGGAAGACTGCTGGAGCAGTCATTGCTACTGCTAAACCGTGCGGTATGATTGGCTCTTTGCTGAAATTGAATAAAGGTTATTCAGAAATAACTCAGAATGACCATATTTATAGAGAAAATGTTATTATTACAGTATATACTGGAGATGAGTGGAATATAAATTTAAAATTTCATAATATCCTATCACTAAAAATAGCAAATGACGAAGAGAGATTATTATTGGAATAAAATCAATATCAAATTAATATAACATGTAAGGAACAAATTGTATGACAAAGGGAAATGGCTGGCAGATCTGTGCCAGTCAAAGCTGTTTTTGAGCCTCTAAGTTACTTTGGATTATTTTTCTACACTTTTGTAAGTTAATCCTTTGGGTCTTAACAAAAACAAAATAGATAATGAAAAAAAATGAAAAAGTTAAATATTTATGTGTCATTTACGCCGCAATTACTGAATGGGTTTTGATGAAATTTCGTTTAGACCCCGAATATAACACTAACGGAACCAAGGGGACGTCAGAAACTAGTTACCTATAGAAATAAGCCTATACTCAATTTCTTAGTCAGGAGTAACAATCCGTATATCCATATTCATTGTAAACAATACCACTATATCAGTTTAAAAAGCCTCACCCATAATCTTCCGGTACAAATTCCTTCACGTTCCCTGCAATGGGATAGGCGAGTCCATGGCACAGATGGACTCCAGCATTGCCGATGCCAACCCCCGCCATTGTAGCCGCAAGGTGCATGCTGGACCGAGCCTCGATGTCATCTGAGTTATTCACTGATCTGTTGAAGTACTTGGCGAGAGACTGAAAGAGAAAATATTTTTTCTTATATTATAATATAAAATTGAGGTAACAATTGAAAACTTTTAATGTAACTCAGAAATAAAATACAATAATGTATACTAATAATATAAAGCTGATGAGTTTGTTGGTTGAATGGGTTAATATTTCAAGATCTAATGGTTCGATTTGAAAAAATCGTTTTTTGTTAGATAGACCATTAATCCAGGAAGGATATATGGTATACAACATTATACTACACGAGCGAATTTTAAGTATATCGATTTTTATTCCTAATTCTTACCAAAAAAATAGCTAGACCTGTATAATAAAAAAAGGCTACCATTAATTTCATTAAGTCATGATGTAAGCCTGTTTAATAACCGTAAACCTCTCATTTAATTCCTTACACTAACCTGTAAACAAAACCGCGACCACACATCAGAAATGGGATTACTTCCTTGGTACACTGGCCTAAGTGCTGGGTTGGCAGGCGCAGGACTGCGTTCCGTATAAGGAATCGCCGTAAAGCTTTCCAAAGCATGGCAGAATATATCAAAACCAGAGTAAATAGCCACATTCTTGGGCACAGACAATGTATGAAGTGGGTCGATCAAGGCCAACAGGGGTCGAAGCGCAGAGTTCGCTATACCAGTTTTTGCGTGAATTTTTTCATAGTCAAATATACTCATTCCTGTTGTTTCGCTCCCAGTCCCACTAGTTGTTGGTACTGAAAGTGTACAATTGAGCAAATAAGAAATAAAGAACAACAACAAAAATATACTTATCTTACCAACACATAGAAAAGCAAATATAAGGTTGATTAGTGCTCTGTGCATAATTTCATTTCCATACAAACACGTTTATTTATAATAATAATAAAAATAATAGAATTAAAAAGAAGCGGAGTTATAAAGTAATATTTTTAATTAAATTAATGCAAAAAGTAAATAAGCAACTGCAAGACCTTCAACATATATAATTATAATTGTTTTAAACTTGAATTAATCACAATAAAACAATTTAATGTATGCTGTATATATAAGAATAATGAGTGGGTACATCTTTTGTTTTAAAAATAAATATATTTCTATATAAATAACTTGTAAGTTTTTATTTAAATAATAGATAATTGTATATGGTATTTAAAATATAGCAGTGTATGTTGAATGTTTCCATTTTCAACCCCTGTTTATGCCCATTATTTTCAATTGCCATATCAAATGTAGAAACATCTATTAACAAATTTAAGTGTAGGTATATGTGGCAACTAAATTTTTCATTTACAATTAAAGTATAAAAAGGAGTTGCATCGAGCACCATAACATACTTGCGATCAAAGGTTTCAGTGTAACAGTAACTTGCTTTCCTTTACCAATGGGCATATTGACATAATCAAGGAAGTCAGCATCAGGATCGCAGGAGTACAGATTGGCTGCCTTACATGTGTCCATCACTGACCCTCCCCCCACAGCCACAAAGCTATCAAACTGACCAGCTTTGGCAAATTCTATTGCATCCTTGAAACTGAAATTATTATCACTTTGTAATCAAGTGCTAGAGAATGGGGTAGATGAATAATTTTTTTTATTGCTTCAATGAACCATTTTCAATCAGGAAATAGCTTGATAAAATTATTTTTTTAATATCTTAAGAAATAAAAAAGTTATAAGCATTTAAATTTTCAAGTTAGGCAGAGAGGGAAATAACATCTTATGACGTCATATCTACTTATCATAATTCGAACTTTATACAAAATAATTTTTTATAAGACAGGGACATAGAATAACTTTAAAGACTGAGTAACCTGTTGGTTTTTTACAGATTATAATTAACAATTTCAATTTTAAAAGTTACTAGCTATCACATTATTGTAGAAGTGTACATACAATATACATTTGAATAAGTAAGAAAGAAAAATGGAAGCATGTTGCTTAAATAGTTGATATTAATTTTATCTCCTAACTAGCGACCCACCCCGGCTTCGCACGGGTGCAATGCTGATAAAAACCTTCCTCATGAGTAACTCTATCTATTAAAAAAAACCGCATCAAAATCCGTTGCGTAGTTTTAAAGATTTGAGCGTTCATAGGGACATACAACATGACACATGACAGAAAAAGCGACTTTGTTTTATACTATGTAGTGATAAGTTTAATTAATAATATCTCCTTCTCCTCCTTTGTCTCTGTTTTCATTGTTTGGGGTCAGACCTCCATGTTTTTCCAGTAAGCTATAGCAATAGCTCCGAGTCTTGGATAACAGTAGAATACCAGGTAGTGTATGGTCTTCCTCTTTCTGTTGGTGACAGGAAGAGCAAGGGATTTTCCTATATTATAAAATAATGATTTTCTTTTTTAAATTTACAAGGGTTCAGACTTTTTTTTATAAACATTGTCTTGGCCTTGTATGCAAAAAGTCATAACAAAGTTGAATAAAAAAATCTTACCTAGTATCAGTAGGCTCCACTCGGACTTTATCATAAACATGGTAATTAATTCCATTTCTTGTGAGTGAATCCAGTACAGCCTTTGTTGGACTCAAAGACACAACATTTGAGTCAGTCATAACACAAACATTGTTAGCACCAAGGTTTACCAGATCAAGACCAACCTCTTTTGTGACCCCCAAACCATATCTTACTGTAGAGCATTTTATCTAAAATAGAATTAAATCTTCATCTTTTTCAGTAATAAAAAACTGCAAACTAATTATGTCACATTAATCGCAAGAAGTACCAGTTGAATTTGAAAACATATTTTTGTTATTGTAGATTATATATTTGTTATAAATTGAGGGAAATTATAGCAATGAATTATTTCAATTGGCTCAATTTCACAATACAGAAGTCACTAACAAGTGAAACGGCCTAAAATAGGCAATATGAGATATAGGTCTTCACTTTTATTCACTGTTTTTTTATAGGACTAATTAAGCAATTTTCATGGGCTACAGTAAACTGTAGCCTACAAGATATGCCCCTTTACCGAGTCTAATATAAAAAACTAGATATATTTAAAACTTTGCTTAATATAAAGCATGTCTTTGAATGAGTAAATTTAACATACTTCAAAAGCATAATCCTTTGTTGGGGTTGCATTTGTAACTTGTATATTTCCTCTATGACTATGAGCAGGACATTGGCATCTAAAACAAAGAAGAAACAATAATTTACAGTTTAATGGAATCTTAGGAAGAAATATGGTTTTATAGTTGGCAATTATATTCCAATATAAATAAATTTACAACAACAAATATTTATGCCACAATAAATTAATGTATGTTAAGATGTAAAGGAATAGGAAATTAAAAGGAATTAAGTATCAAAGTTTTATGGAGCATGCCTTGACTCTGCTGGAATAGAGATGTACACCTATAACATGCCAAAGTAATAATTATATATATGTCGCAGTAAGATAGATAAAGCCGTAATATAGTTATATCCCTAGGGATATAATATTATGCCGTAACATAGTTATAGGAAAGCGATTCATTACTATCTCACTAGGATTATAGTTATAAAACGGTCCAAGTTTAGTGATATACTTCTATTACTAGATTTAGTTTAGTGAAATAGCTTTCGGAGTGTGCAGCGTTCTTGTAAAAAATCCAATATACAGTGTTCTACTAAAAGATGTGCCTGTAAGAAGCATTCAGTGCTATGAAATTCTAGATGTCATGATTTCGCTTCTTGTGTAAACAAAAATCAGAAATTACTTTTAATGTTTGATTAGTTTTAATTGCATTTTTAATGTTAAAATTCCAAAAAACATGATTATTTTAATTATAATTGAAATAACTTTAATATGTGTAATTACGTGTTAATGTTACAAAATATTGTAATTAACTGCAGAATACATAATGTAGATTTTTTAATAGATAAAACTAATTTATTAAACCAATTTCTATTTAATTCTATGGTAGATTTCTATTTCACTAAACTTAATCTAGTAATATAAGTATATCACTAAAATTGGACCGTTTTATAACTATACTCCTAGTGAGATAGTAATGAATCGCTTTCCTATAACTATGTTACGGTATATAATTATATCCCTAGGGATATAACTATATAACGGCTTTAACTATCTTACTGCGACATATATAAGTTATAACATTTACAAGTCATGATGCAATTAGGCTACACGGCCAAAGGTTTTTTTTATTAAAATAGACAAAAAATGTTATGGTTTTTATCATTGAGGATCGTGAAAATAATAAAACAATAATAAAAGAAGACCTTTGAATTACTTACGCAGCAACGTTTATTGTTCTGAGCAAATCAAATACACGTTTACGTGGAGACATTATGATTTTTACTATTAAATAATTATTTTATTTTTTGATAGTGAATTCCTTATCATATTTTGGCAAGTATGTAAATTTTTATCATCATCTGCGACTTAGACATAAAAAATAAACCTGTTATCTTATCAAATGTCATAAATGACAAAAACAACTTCAAGGAATACCTAAAAAAATAAATACATGTAACAAAATCAGTTCTCATAATATATGTGGTTTCTATGTAATCACATATTGTTATTGATATAAAAATAAAAACTTCTATCAAAATGGTTTTAAAAAACTGTTTATTTTGGTTTTTGACATTTGACAACAGCAGCTGATACTGTCAAAACATTTTTATTAATGGCAATAATTAATTTGGGATTAAAATTCAATCTTATTTTTGTGTGGGTATTTGGGATTTATATTTTAAAAATTTTATACTTCTTATTAACATTAATAATCTGTATTAATATATTTTCTCTTTTGATATTGAACTAACTCTTTAAATTGTTAAAAGCTCTTTACACTTAACGAGAAATAATGTAAAATTGCATAAACATGAAATAAACCCGTGTAGTGAAGGGTTAGAATACGTATGTCGCCACCTCATTTCCACCTACGGGTATCGTAAGAGGCGACAGGGGGTAATTCTGGTGCATAAAATCTTCAGCAATAAAAGAGTCGGAGCCGAGCATTGCAAAACTGAACTAAGTTCGCACCGACGAAGTTAACCCCCCAGCAGAATGCCCGGAAGCCTGTATCCCCATCCCATTCCTCTCCCATCCTAATATACTTTTCTCCCAACTTCCTATCATTAGTCATCACCTTATCTCCTTCCCCTCATTCAAGCCGGCAGGGCATCTGAGAAACTTTGATGTTGTAAATGTATGTTTATGGGCTGCGGTGAGTCACATAACATCAGGTGCTCCACTTCCCTGTCCTTCACTTTAGCATAAAAAAAGACAAATGAAAAATAAAACAAGTTATGGACATCGAAATGATGTATTCATAAATCCATACAGATATTCTCATTCAGGTAATACACAATAGAAAAAAAACTATTTAAACTACAACTCCATTAAATATACTACATTTAAGATTAAAACATCTTAATCACTATAGCATCATTTGGTTACAATTTTAATAAGTAACATACTGACGGGCTAAAATGGCATTAAAATATTTCATCACAATAAAGTTTTATATGCTACTTCGTAAAATAAATATAATTTACATAGTAAAACTTTACAGTAAAATACAATTATTTAAAGATTTCAAAATAAGATTAAATAATAACACAATATAAATTTTATAATAAATTAGGATGCAATAAATACACACCAAAAAGATTTGGCCAGGACTTTTAATACAAAACCTAGAAAACATTCAGCAAATAATTGAAGCTTTCGCTTAGTTTCTATGTTTATTGACCAGCCTAAAGTTAAAGAATGTATTTAAAATTATTTACAAGTCGAGTAACTAAAACACTTACTGTAATAATAATAATACGACATTTCAAACTATTTGTGTATCAGACATTAACGTAATGGTGAAAGCAATTATCTCATGTACAATATTATAACCAATAATACTAAATTATGGCAACGCGCTTTAACATAGGTAACTTTTAAATGGATAAGCTTGTTTACTTACAGCTATAATGAGCTTAAAGAAGAAGGAAGCTAATAAAATTACATGGGAATGTGTTCGTATGATATAGTAATCACGTTGTTGGATGATTTTCTCATAAAATTTAGTTGTATGAGCATTTTATACATGCTCGTATATAATTCGCATACAACTCTAGGTTCTCATGATACGAGATTGACATATAAAAGACAAAAATGCGAATAAGTAATAACATTTAGGAATAAAGACACTTAATGTTAGTAATCTTCCACTAAAAATCGAGTATTACATATTCCATATAATTCATATTTAATCTTCAAATCCTTGAACAGCTGAAGTGATAAAATTTTACATTCATAACAATTATCAAAGACATTTTGGCGAGAAGTTATAAACCTTACCATTTTGTATAATCTTGATTATAATTTATAATGTTTACTTATCTAATAGAAGCTCAAACTAGAGACTTTAAACTTATGGTGATTGTTATAGTAAATAAATATAGATTATTATGTAGGACAAGGTTTATAACTTGTCACTTATATAGAAATTCTATAGACAACTTGTAGTAACAATCTATCAACTACGAGAACAACTACAACAAACGATCACTGGTCCAATAGATTGACGACAATATAGAAATTTTTCACTAATCATCACACATATTTATCAAGAGAATTGCTAATAATGAGCTCGTCTTGGGCGTTGATATATAAAATATATTTAATATATGCAGGGCTAACTAAACTGTGATTGATAAAAATTTTGCGACTTTGATTAAGGAATTATTTAATTTTTATTATAAGTGGTTATTACACCAAATACCATAATTTATAGGGGTTATTATTTATATTTATGCGAACTTTTTGTATTATCTTTGTCGCCATTTTTAATTATTTCTGCGAAAGACCAATCGTAAAGCTTATTCGAAATTTAAATAAACGAATAACCCGCGAAGGGACGGAGTTCTATTGGCACATCTTACAATATTGGTGTTATAAATTCGTAGCTGTATTAAATCTCCCAGGCATTTATAATCGACATATCAACAGCAATGCTACAACGATGACAACATTTACAACATTTTTAATATAGATGGTATAAAGTCCTAAATCAAAATATCATATAAAAACAACAATTGTGCTGGTTTATCACAACAGAGTTTATTTTGAGGCCTTTAGCTGATTTTTTTCTGTATAGTGAACGTTTATATAAATTCCATTGGCGAACAAAATTACGTATTTACGTAATTTTTACAGTCCTTGACATATACTGAACAATAGTATAATATAGTAGACAAAAACAACATTGCTAAAAGTATTTCTCTTACAACATATGTTATTGAGTCAAACATACTTCAGTGTTATAGAATAAACGTCATAACATAATATTGTGTATTGCTTCCAATATACTAGAGTAAATAAGCTCATAGCCTTTCAAATAAAAGCCAAAAGCTTTAGGCCAACGTGATCGTAATATGAAACTTTTTATGCCCTTCAACATAAATACATACATACAATGATTTGTTAGAACAAAAGATTCGAATATATAAATCTTTGAGCTATAATATCACGAAATCACATTATCACTTGAAAACTTGGCAATCAAAGATCTCTAACATCTACCATCTAAGAGAGACCGGTACGATTGTACCTAATTTCTGCATTTTCATCTTACTTGCAGAAAATGTTGACATACCCACACAATAAAAATATCAAAACATTGTAATTTTTGGTGATATCGAAAATTAGCAAATGTTTGAAAATTAATAGAAACAAATACTTGTATACATTTTCTGCAAGTTAATTTGCGCAATAATGAACTAGACTATTGCACATATCAAGTGCATGTTACAGGTCACTATCATTTACATCTTCCAACACGATCACAACAGAGATGGAGTTATCGACACTCTACTTTTTCATTATACTTTAGGAACATGTATGAAAGGAAAGGAGTCGGCAAGTTTATAACCATCGCGCTCGCACTAAAGGGTGTCGATTGAGCACAAATGGGGAGTAATGATTTTAAATATTGTGCTGTCTTACTCCTCATACTCATTCTAATTATATTACATATGAACATGAAATTGTAAAAATCTGCACATATAGCTTCCCACACTAAACTGACAGAGGGTATCATTTATATTCGGTACCACTCAGTACAGCAATAATAAGACGTTGTCCATCTTGCTCAGTCTAATTACACAGTATGCTCTCACAATCAATACTAGACTCCGCACTAATGGGAAAGAAAAGTAGAGTAGACATATACCCGTCTCGCTTACTCTCTCGTGACGCACATTGAGCGCACTTATGCAGTGTTAGGAACGGGTCAGTTGCACCCGTCTCGCTCGCTCTAGTCCGGCAGCATGTGCACGAAAGAGACGGGGAACATGCCGCGTCGGCCGGTGCCTTCGACCTGGCCCTCCATCCAGTTGTCGTCTTCTGTGCGCTCGTTGATAACCACGATGACTTCTCCCTCGCGGAATGATAGCTCGTCTTCGTTGTCCGCGGAACAGTCGTATAACGCTCTGCATCGACGCATGCCACCCATCTATATGCAAAAAATGCGTGAAATAAATAATTTAATATTCTTAAAACATATATTTATATAAAGTTTAATAGGAGAATCAATATTGATAGATTTATTATTTTGATTTATGTATATTTAAAGTTTAATATAACAAGTGTAATGTATGGTGTTTAGTGGACTCAGACACACTTACATCAAAACTACTTAAGACACTATAACCTAAGCAAACTTGTGTCCTAAGCCTGCATTCTCTTTAACGTCACTGATCATTAATTAGTAATCATACTGTTATAAACTAATAGCGAGGCTATGAAAAATTATGTCGAATGTAATAGAAATGTACTGTGATTCTATACATCTGGCCAATTATAAAATTAGTCAGTTAAAAACATATCACAGCTAGTCATAAGAACCTACTCTATCATAGGGCTTGGATGACAGCTTACAACAAACAAGTGACATTTGCATTGAAAGATGACATACAGAACTTGTTAAAACATGAAATCACAAAATGTTGCCCACAATACATATAACCAGTAGACCCACAAGGCAGTCTATATAAGTGTACGTGGACGTTTGTGTTAGTTGTTTTTGCTTGTGTGTTTACACTTACCATAGTAATAGAAGCTGAGGGCGACCGCGAGTGCACACTGGACGTATCGGACACGTCGAGCGACCTACTGTCCGAGTGACTGCGCCGCGACCGTTCTCTCGACCGCGAACTGTCGCACGACTGCGCGGTGTCTTCCAGCGTGTCCGACATATCACATAGCTCTAGTGACGAGTCCTGACTGGAACATTCCTGTAAATTACGGTGACTTTATACTTTTTGTTATGAAATTAGATGTTAATAGCCTAGAGACCGGGCACATCATCGTCTTTTCACGTCATTTATAATTTCATATTCGTTTGATTGCTCTCTAATAACACGTTTTAGTAATCCGAACGTCTAAACGCTCTTATTTACTATATTTTTAAAGCATTCAATGTAAATAAGCATCCTAATATTCAGAACAATTGAAAATTAATTTACAAAACACATTACTGCATAAAGTGGTAAAAAGTAATTAAAATAACAATGTTAATAAAAAGGTTAGATTATATGAAAGAGGAGACGATGTACCGGGACATATAGGCAGCCAGCCAGTTTTGGTATATTGACTCGTTAAGCTTGTTTAAGCTCATCTAAACGTAAGCAATCAAAAAAAAATGAAGTTAACATTATTTTAGACTTATCAAGAATTATAAAATAGTAATCAAATCTTGTATAATATTTTTTGAAAGAGAGTATTGTAAAAGTATTGATCTCATATTACATGCAAGTCACACTCTATCGTGTTAGTAAGAAACCACAAAAGTAACTCTTTAAAATGTGTTATTAAAATTAATAATCTTAATTAGTTATACTACTGTTATCTACTAGTGAAACAACTTTGTGTCTACAATGTAGGATTACGATATCGACAGGATTCCTATTGGGAGATAGTAGCTAAAAGCTAATGTGCATGCATTATAGTATCCATAAAATAAGCATATTAATCCTAAGTGTATGCAAATTTTATGGGGATGGATAATAATTGTCAGAGATTTTCAAGAAAAATATACGGTTACGTGTTGTATGAGATATACAACACGTAACCATTGAGGAATTTTTTGAAATATTAAACTTTATGATACAAATGATTGGTTTCATTATATTATTATTATATCTAACAAATTTTATTTCTTATATAATAAGCTCGAAATTCTCTGAACACACAAATACAAAATCACGGGAAGTGAAATTAAACAAGGGTAAGCGATTAATTACACTAAAGCTCTCTCATTTTTACCCTTCTCAGTTTCACTTTGTCAGCCTTTTCCTGTTGCAATCTATTTTTCTTCTGAAGAAAAAATAAACACTCTGTATTCTTTGACTTATTTAGATTTGAAAATATGTGATACAGTATTGCAAGTTCTTGAATCCATATTGAAATTCATCATTACTTTAAAACTACACTTTTTAAATTTACACTTATTTACCCTTTTTGTATGTATTTACTCTTTATTTTCACAATATTTTATGAATTGGTAGGGTACATTATTTTATTACTCTGAACATGGTCAATGTCTAGTGTAAGTAATGTAATATATGGTTTCATAATTTTATGAGTATTGGGTTGGTTCGCTAGTCATACATAAATAGATGGGCATAATAGTGCAGAGGGAATGACTTGTGAGACTTTATATACTATATTGATATGATGTCTATGTAGTTAACACAACTTGTATGTAAATGGCAATGTTATTTTAAGTCCTACATTGGTTTCTACTATTATTGACATTTATATGATACATCTCATAAGAACGTGATAAATAAATGTATTTTTGTCTACAATATTAAATCATTTTATAAATGAATGTACTCAAAACTTTGTTCATACATATTCATTATATTTGTTCATATATATTGTTAATGCCACCCCAAAAATGAGCCTTGAAACTTTTCATATTATATTATATTTTTTCCCATTTACAATGATGTTAGATTATTTTTTATTAGATTACCAAAAAGTAAGATTTATCTCTGAAAAATCTGTTATTTATTATTGTTAATATACGGTATGGTACAGTTTTGTATTTCTTCCTAAATGATTGAAATTTATTCAATACTTCAAGAGAACTTAATTTCCCTTTATTAGTATAATCTATACAACTAATCAAATAATAATACTAACTTTTCTAGGAGGCGGCGTGGGTTCGTCTCTGTGAGCGCCGTTGTGTAAGGAGTTGCCGGGCGGAGGCGTCGGCGGAGGCTGTTGCGGCCTGTGTTTTACTGTACCACCTGAAATTATAAATATTTATAATAATACTAGCTACCTGCCCCGGCTACATTATGTGTATTACATACATATAAACCTCCTCTTGAATAGTGATATGTAATTTAAAAAAAAAATGCATGAAAATCCGTTTAAAAGATCTAAGCATATATGTATAGGGACGAACAGCGGAATAAATATTTCGAATACATTTGATGTTAAAGTAGTGACTTGAAGTTACCCATGACCTTATACAGACATCAAATATTTTATTAATTTGCATTTTCTGTGAAGAGCCCAAATTAGTTGTTAATGTGAAACTAATAAAAAAAGGTAAAAAATATACTTACTGTGTATGGAGCGTGTGTCGGCGGAAGGTGAGGGTGAAGGCGTGGAGCGGGGCGCGCCGGGCGGCAGTGGGGCCACGCGCTTTTTGAGACTACCGATGTTGTCTGCAAAGGAATCATTTCAAATGTTTAATAATTATGACAAAACTATAATAAAACTCTACCGAATTTTTTACTTATCCATATTAAATTGTGCTTTAAAACCACTCCATTCATGTCATATAAGGACGCCAATTTTATGAATGTACTATTTTTTATTTTATTTTTATACTCCATTTGGATGTTTTTTTTATTGTGACCTTGGAACATGGTCATACGTTTGACACGTGCATCTGTGTCTGTGTGCGTACGTAGCATGTGCTTATGAATGTGTAGTACATACACGAGTTTAGACTTTTGTACCTATATTTTTTTGGTATGACGGCGGACGAGAGCGCGGGCATTTCGCCACTAACAGCACATGTTTGGGACACTCACAGACGTTGGGCTTCCTCGGCAGCGTGTTGGGCGTGGGCGGCGCGTGGTGCAGCGAGTCGCAGGTGGAGGAGCGCGACCGCAGCACCGGCGAGTCGCCCGCGCACGCGCCCGCGTACGACGGCGGACGAGAGCGCGGGCATTTCTTCTCGGGCGTTACGCTGCCGTTTTGCTGTTAGTTAATAAATATTATCATGAGTTAAAAGTAGAAAACTAATTTTAAAACTGTTAACTGTTAGTCTTTAATAAAAAATTAAAGTGTGTATATTATGCCATAGTACGCTAGAAAGCAGAAATTGAAACGGACTAGGACTTTGGAATTAATCTTAAAGCTTTGAAAAATCGGAGTGCTGTCCTCATTAATTTACCGATTACTTCGTGAATGTAACTGTGTTAACAATTCCAATTTGCTAAAAAAAAACATCTATTGGTAGATTATTTTAGACAATTTCATTAATGAATGTTAACACTTTTATTGTTTTTTGCAATTCAATTGTTCCAAGATTACCTATGCGATAAGAACTGATCTACAATCAATAGTAATAATTGCTAATAGGTGGCGCTTGACGTTAATAATTGTTACGCGACTGTTATTTTTTTATCTTCCATGATTACTTCACACATGTAACGGGATTTTCCAATCATTTCTGTTTTACCACTTTTTCCTTATTTGAATTAATTAATTGAAAGTGAGTGAAACAACACTTTGATCGAATTGATATCATTATAGTATTTAACTTACCCTTTCATCGATAACTGTATCATCGTCTGAGAAGTCAGTAGAGCCTTCATCGTGTGACAAATTCCAGTCTATATTAATATTTTCGAATATACTCTTTTCCCTTTTATCCACACTTTCTAACTGAAATAGTATAAAAATAAATTTTTATTTTAAAATCAAAACTCAATTTACTATACAAATTATGAAAATAATTAATCTCATTTTTTGTAACAAGATATAATTCAAATAACAATTCATTTAAATGCTACTAGCCAACGATTTTGCAGAAAAATAATTGACCTATATTAAACGCTAGTAAACTCAGCAATGCAGCAATAAAATTTCTCTATTTTCTCTAAATATGAATTAATAACTTCAAACTTTTTATAATAGTTAATAAATAAAAATAATTCCAAAATTTGTATTTTTGTCTATATTTTATTTAAAACTTTTATAGCAGCTAAAAATCTATTTAACATTATGAATCTCAACAAATCCAGACAGGCAATGTGCCCCCATGTTGCTTCGCAATTTGCGAGGTAGTTGGGATATAACGTGATTGGCTCTGTCGTATCTATCGCCACACCTAAATGCAATGTCGGTATGGCGTCGAAATCACATTTGGGTATGGTTTATCTACAAACCAAATGTCATTGGTTTTTTTTGACAGAGAAATCTCAGTAACAGCCCCGAGTTTGGAAGTTAGCGGTGTTGGAACACCCCCATACCTCGGAGAGCTCGTAAAGCCGTCGGTCCTGCGTCTGATCTCTCTCCGGTCAGTTATGAGAGGAAAGGAATACAGAGTGCACCTGTTATATATAATGCTTGTGCATTATATATCTCCTGCGCAGGTGGCTAGTCCCTGTTGAGATTGGTTACCATGGCCGAAATTGGTCAGGGGAGCATTTATTTTTATTACATATATTATATTTACCAACTAAGAATCCCCGCATTAGACAAGAAAAAAAGAAAAACTCACCAATTCCTGGCACGCAATATGTCCCAACTGCCTCGCAACTTGCAACGCAGTCCTTCCATTGGCGTCCTTTAGACTTCCATCCGCGCCCGCTTTGAGCAACAACTTCATCGGCTCCGTCCTGTCTATCGCCGCACACAGATGCAGCGCCGTCATCCCCGACGACGTGGCCTTATCTAACAACTGGGAACCCCCGTTTTGGACTAGAAAATCGACTATGTGCAGGCACGAACCGTCGCCCAGTTCACGCGATATCGCGAGGTGTAACGCTGTTTCGCCGCAGTCCTGAAAATTAAATTGATTTTTGGTGGCTGCACGCAACGTATAGGAAAGTCAAGGACGAGTGAATTTGGCAATAGGGTTTGGCTTTTGAAGGTTGCTCATAATATTACATTTAGACTGATATAAAATTGTCAGAAAAATTATTTATATGTTAGCGCGTATTTTTATAACTATTCCAAACTTTGGATTTCTCGGCTCTTTCTTTTCGAGTTCATTCAAGGTCCTGTTCGTATATAAATCTGCTGCAAATCACTAAGCGGAACAATCAATTTCAAAGAATGGTATTCGCATCATGTGACCGTTTGATTTGACCTAATAAAAATGTTAAAAATAGTAATAGTATGTACATGGATTAACCTTTACTTTTGTCAATTAAATCACCCCACCTTTTAGAATGGGCATTCTTGATCATGTCCCACGTCTTAATAATTCAGTCTACGTTTACAATTGTTCCAAAAGTGCTTAAAACCCACTTACCGAGCTGGGCAATGTGGCTGAGAGATCGGCTCCTTCCGCATACGCTTGCAATAAGTTCTGCAAGTGTCCATTATTGACCGCGTGCTCCACTTCAGACAACCTTTCGGCTTCGTCCCTACACGTCCTCGCTGCAAACGCACGATACACGTATTTCTCGCGGATGAACCTTAACCTTTCGTCCCTATAAATACAAATAAATATAATTTATATAGGATATTATGTAATGTGGTTTGATTAGACATTGGCGCATAGTAACAATTAGTGTATGAAAATTATTTTATGTCAGAACGACGGGTAAAGTTTTTACAAAATGCTGTGGTCTATGGATAAAATGATATCTTGCAGTACGTTTTCCTCTCATTCAAAACTCGTGCCATATAAATGGTATATACTATCATGCGCGATCCAAATCATTGATTACACTTTGCAGTGCGATATGTTATAGAGCTTATCAGCATGCAAAATATTATTATTACAGCGATAAGCCATAAATTGTAAAATTTTAATGTCATTCTAAAATGTAAAATTAACTGCCCGTTTAGGGTACCCCTGTCGCACTAATGAACGTTTTAATCTATAAATAACAATGAACCTAAAATAAGTTAAACGGCTCGAACATTTATGGCTCGGAAATAAACACTCATTTCGTTTGCTTCATGAGGTTTCACTAATGATATATTAGCAAATAAACATGTTAACAGTACTACATTTCTGCCAATTAAGTTTAATAATTTAACAAATGTTTAAATATCAATGCATCTATGAGTAGAAATAATTTTTATTTATACAAAAACGAAGGTTTGTTTTATGCTACACGTTTCGAAACAATTATTGATTGCCAAAAATAGTTAATAGTTTAAGTTCAGAAGACATATTATGATATAATTGAATACATGTAATAAAATTGTAATAATGAAAATTCTGTACATTAAATATTCCCACACCCATTTCATACATAGCCTAAATGCGAGCTAAACCGCAGGCAGAATCTAGATCATAATGGATGGATCATCCGTTAAATTGAAATCATTGTAAACAATTCTCCATTGTATTAAAATATTTCGAGAAGAGTAACTCGAGTTTCTTGCAGGTTCATTTTGGTAGAGACAGCCGTTCGAATCGGTGGTAAATAAAAATATGTAAATGAAGTTTAAAAGTACTTCAAAGAATTTGAAAAATAAACACATTGACATTGAACAACTCACATAGTGCTCCCGGGCTTCAGTTTCAGCCGTTCGTCGAGCGTGTTCTCCATGACGTCATTGAACGTCTGGTTGCCCATGTGCCTCGCCAGCAGCAGCTGCGACGTGGACAGCCGGTCCAGCGTCAGCGACTGTATCCGCGATATGTGCACGCCGAGCTCCCGGTGGCTTCCGGAACATTCTATGCACACTATTATACCGAAGTTCGTAGACAGCCATGTTGGATCTGTAAACGACGAACCGTTTTTAGGACTTTCAAAGTCGAAAATGTAAATTTAATATTATTGCTTAAAGTCTATTAAATCAATTTGAATCAAGTGATAGATTTTTTGGTTAGATATGTGTTTGCTAACCAAGCGAAGGTTCTCCTAAAAGAAATCGCTCTATATGATAACGCCCCTTTTAAACCCAAAAAGATAAAATTGCATTTTATGTCACTTATATTATAATATTGGTATTTAATAAAGTGTACTAAATTGTATTGTTTTGAATTTTAAGAATTAGGTATTTTTGTTTTCAATAACATACAACTGGGTAAAACACGAACCTTGTACGGTCGTGATAAATGATAGCGTAAAACAATCTGCAAATAGGCTCTTAGACGAACCTTCCTACCTTATTTACAAAGGGGTGGAGTACATGTACATACATTATCACAAAGTAAATATTTTATAAGGTATTCAAGTTAACAATATAAACATGATGGCAATTGAAATATTATTATGCTTTTACTTGGAAAATACCAAATAACTCAAAAACATAGTGAAGAATTAAGAAAGGAAAATACAAATAGTTGCGTTTAGAAATCGACAGTTTTCTTCACAAACAAGTTTCACGTGTTCTCAAAGTTACTAGAGAAACAGGCTGTCAACGCGTACCTTCTACGATCAACGTCATGTGAACAAAAAACATCGAAACCTATTTACCTAGTGTTGCGTGCACAATGCATAATGTTATGCAACGGTGACTCAAACCACTCAACTATAATGGATACGATACTTGCGCTTTTTATCCATAATTAACGTTTTACTCGATGGCGCTTTTAATAAATCAATCTTCGCTCAACACTTTGTTTTTTGCTGTATTTATAGAGCTTTTGCTATCATGAAATCTTCCGAAGCTATATGAGCAAATAAAGGTATTTGAATTTGAATTAATTACACATCGAATATAAAAAGTTTTACTTTGTTTTATACTACAAGTAAAACAAGATCTCTTTAACTTAGGAACAAGTTTCCAAATTAAATCTTTTGTAACAAAAAAGCATTCCTCCAATTTGGGTGTATAACGTTAGCTTAGGATAACTTCGTATCGCATTCGCTAAAAAAATGTCAATATAAGAAACTTTTCCTCGAAGCCGGTTATGAAAAACATTCTATTTACATTAAAGACTTATGAAACTGTCAGCCAAAGTTTCTCATTTAGTACGCTTTCGGAAAGTTAAATATGGTCTCAAGTCAGCCGTAGTGTTCCATAACTTTGTATAGTTTCAGACGAATTTCCGTCGGCGACGGCCATTTGTCTCGTAGATACGTAGAATATTTCATTCGGTCCAATCGGGCTGGAGTTGATGAAAATTGAAAACTCGTTTCGATTTTCGAAGCAGACAATTCCGCAGCTGTGTGAAAATTTGCGTAGTTTTCGGAGCAATCTATTCTATATACAGTTATAGTTTGTCTTTATGCGTCGGATGGGTATGTAAGAGTGACTAGGTATATAAGAAGTTTAATCAATGAAGAAATCAGGAACCGCAGCATGAATTTGACAAATTATTTACCCAATAATAAATCATTATTCTATACGGATATGTCATCTATGGCTCATAAGATTAACCCCTACAAGTCAATACCCTCGTATACTGCATCCCAACATTCTTACAATATGAACCATCACCAAAAATTCAACATTCACAGCACACTCGATACCCCGACATTAATCTTACAACTCCAATGATCGATCGCTACAGTCCTAATAGCGACTACCTATGTCTTGGCCTGGGTTGCTAGTGGAACCCGCTTGCAATACACACTACATCCTCACCAAATGACAACACCAAAACGTAAATAACATACCATTCGCAGATCCACAATCACAGCACACTTGGTTCCCCGGCATAGACCGCACGGCTCTAATGATCGACCGCTGAAGGTCCAGCAGTGAGTGTCCCGTGTCGTTACTCTCCCCGGCTTGCTGGTGGAACGCCCTCATGAGAGCGCCCTCCTTACAGTTCACGAGGACTGAGGTCCACGCGCGTTGTTCATTCTCATCTTCAGCTTGGAAGTGGTATGTACGGTTATCTGGGAGTAAAGAGAGAAGTAAAAAGATAAAATTTGCTTTGATGCAAATTCAAAGCAAATTTAATTTTGGAATTAAGATTGAATGATGAGTGATGATTGAACCTTCATAAGCCGCTTTGAGTTTTATACAAATGTTATCACCCTTATTATTGTTGAGAATGTCTTTCATTAGAGTAATTAAATTGTTGTGAAAAGGAACATCCTTTTAATTATTACTTGTTGATGACTAGGAAATAATATAATGTAGAGGTTGTTTTCATTAAGATTTCTTCAACCAGGAAAGAAAATAGAAAAATGAATAATGCATTCATCATAACTGATATTATTGACTGCATAATGGGTACAGGAAAAATTGTCATGCCCTTCAAACAACGTGCAGCGTTTGAAAACATGTGACATTCGCCAATCCCCTTCGGGTTAAAGTCATGGCCATGTGGTAACAGTAAAAATATAAATGCTAAAAACTGAGAATAGGAACAATGATTAAATCTTTGTTAAGCACTGCAAACTTATTAAGTCCTTTGTAATATAAAAGAGGTTTCTATATACATTGCGATTTCTTGTCGAGACATTCAAACCAACGTTATTTTATCATAACCTGTAACTAACAAATAATGGAAATAGAACTTTACAACATGGCCAAGGGTTCCTAAAATATTACAACGAGCCGCGCCCCGCTGTTTCACTCGCGTTACTTCTGATCCCGTGCCAACTCTGGGACTAACTTATACGTATACCAAGTTCAGTAGTTTTTGCGTGAAAGAGTAACAAAGATACATACATCCTCACAAATTTTCATATTTATAATATTAGTGGGGCACTCTTTTTCAACTGAGATCATAATACATCGTGATTACTTTT
The DNA here is from genome assembly GCA_001586405.1 of Phoebis sennae. Lineage (NCBI taxonomy): Eukaryota > Metazoa > Arthropoda > Insecta > Lepidoptera > Pieridae > Phoebis > Phoebis sennae. Next base: position 592,723 of record LQNK01000932.1, read on the forward strand.
TAATAGCAGTCCAAGGCAGGATTGTTAGAAATCCAGCGTTTAGGTAACATTTATCTCGTTCCTTCAATACATCTACTGACCCGCGGCTATAAAATCACTCTGTATATTTCTACCGAATGACATATAAAATATATGCCCTACTCACATGAGACTAGATCGAACGCCCTCTTATCTTCCGCAGCTACTTTAATCTGGCACGTCAATAGGTTCACCCTCGCCGGAGTTTTGTTTTCGTCCGCGTGAAAAATATCCAAATATCCTTCAGCCGTGACTCTGCACCTTCTCTTCTGCCAGACCCTCCTCACTTTGCCCTCTGACTTCTTCAGGAGGTACCCACTCCGCGTGACTCCATGTTGCTTGTCACCTTGGAGCTGGTGAAGCGAATAGCCCCCCACGGCTGACGCCGCCTAATGAAACGAAATGAAATAATATAAATGTTTGAACACATGGTTTCAAATAATAAAACTAGGTTAAGTGTATAATTGCATAGTAAATGTACGAGTAATACATTTAAAATTAAAGAAAAGAATAGCACACGTAATCCGCTATGACGCATTCTCGGAAATATTTAAATGATGGTGAATAATGTTGAAAGTATTCGCGGATAACCAACGTATAATTAGAAACATAAGATAATCAACGTAAATTACCTCTCTATCCTGTGGTGTTGCCGCCCTCAACATATTCCTTAGCTCCAACAGTCTCCGCCTTTCGTCGTCTTGCTGTTGCCTAATCTTCTGCAGTTGAACACTCAGATCGGCCACATACACACCGAAGTGCTCAATCGTCTTCAATCCATCTTGAAAATAATTTGTCTGTGCGTGATAGTACTCCACCAGGTGCTGCAGCAGTTCAATACCCTTCTTCGTTTTGATCTCGTTGAACTTTATCAGGTACTAAAACAAATTAACAATGTCACATGACAGGTGCCAGAAACTAGCAGACAGTAGGTCGCCGAGTATGCGTAGGTTTAAGAGGGCTACAATTTATTCAACCAGAGCGGGAAACGAGCTCTGGGAACGTACAGATTACTATATGCCCTTCCGCGCGATAAAATTATACATGATGACGCACGCGCACCCGCATTTAATACAGAGGATCCCGATTTGTCTTCAGTTGTGCAATACGTACTAACAACACGCCGCACGACCTTGCTGAACTGTGCTGGCGTCTCGTCGGCTATATTTATATGTAAACATATCTATACATTTGGTGGAGTTAAATGGCAATGTAAACAAAAGCAGAACATGTTTGCTGAGCGATGCTAACTTGTTATTAAGGAGAGTCATTGGCCTATTATAGCCGTGCAGCGCAATAGGCGCGTGGGCTGGTAATCTTGCAAAGCCAGGACTGTTCGTGGAGTATGGAACAAAGCTAGGGTCACGAGTCACGGCGGCCCTGCGCGGCGCAAGGCCGGTCGATGACCTGACGCCACCGTACCGCACTGTCTGAACCGCCTTTCCTTTATTTCACATTGCACTGATTGCATTTAAGGAATCGCAAAGTCAAATAATGACTATTGGAAATGCAGCAACCGATGCTCGCTATCTAAACGTAATCACTATAAAGTTTTTATATCATGATATCTACGGACTCTACACAGATACCTCAGATTTCCGTTACCTTCTCGTTACCAAATTATAGAATGATAAATCGTGTTACGTCAAGAAAAAATCAAGCAGTTCTCGAAGAATATGAAAAACGTCGCAATTATGGGAAACACGCGGGCTGTGGAAAAAATAGGCTCCATATTAGCCATGAAAACTGCCAACATGATAAGAAACACGCAAAAGAAATAATAAATGTTACACTTGTATCGTGAACGCGCGACTCAATTGACACACTGATATGAAATAAACATCGACATCAATACATTAAAGAATACGAAATAGACGATATCTGGCCCTCCAGGTGGATTATTAAATTATTCATACAAATAGCGCGCAGTTCACTATTTTAAATTCAATCAATATACTCGACTTTGAATCGAAAACCAATACTTTTAGAGTGAAGAGTCGGACAATAGTTATTGGTTGAGGTCTGACTCTGAGTGACATTTCAATTAATACCAGGTAGATAAACGATAAAAACATATACTCAACAATAATACATCGCCGTGTATGTAAATTAATCTACACTTGTAAAACAGAGTATTATGTGAACAAAAATACTTGAATCTTAATTTACAATCGCCATACAAAACTTTACGAGCGCATTAAACGCAACTCGCTCCACGTCAAAGAAAATGCAACGCACTATTGTTGTGTAATATGCATTAATATGGAGGCGTTTTGCATTTCGTATAATAAACGGGAACATTCGGCTTGGCTGGGCGTGCGACAAAACAATGCTCAATAATAATAAGCATGACAGTAATGAATTAGCGACTGTCACCAGCATTGCTTACCGCAATGCCAGATGCATTTGGCATTCATTCCTATCACATGACAATAATAATTATCATCGTAAGCGCTTGGGTGGCTTTAATTAATTTCCCAGTTCAAGTTTCCAGCATGGACACTTTTATAACATTAAAAAAATATAAATTCAGTATGTTTATGTGTAACTGTAAAATATTTGTCGTCGATCGATACAAATAAGGCTTTACAATCGCCAAGTCCGCATTAGGTACGCGAAGTTAATGAAAATTTATTGTTTTTGGGCATTTACACCAAAATTTCGTACAATGTACAGTCATAAAATATCTATTTGTCTTAATATCAACACAAAAGTTTAAGTTATGTGGGCTATCAATCATTATCCACCATAACCAAAAAGGATGTATGGTTGTATCCAAACTAAGAGCATCGACCTTCACGGACACGTTAATACAACATAATCCACGAACAAAATAAACTGCTAGTACGGCCTTTGTTGGCGCATAACGGCACTCCACAGCGCTGGCCACAGCAGACAGATAGCGTGACAGTCATATCGGTTGCTACGGATCTCTTGATAATTGCATTTACAAAGCTGGAATGCTTAATAATTCTCCTGTCATGATACCGACTCTTAATCGCCTTTTATGTTAAGCCACTATTCGTCTTTTAAGGATTATCAATGGTTTAAAAAACTTTTCAGAGGTAGTACTTTCATAAAAAGGCAGTTTTTAAATTTTTAATTCACAATTGCAAAAAGAAAAATCGGACTGCAAAGTTACCCTTCTTTTCATAGCGGTACTATGTTTATGAAATATGGGTAGCAACTTAAAAAAGCAAACTGTTCAAACTTTGTTTATTTATTATGGCATCCGATACCAACTAATCCACTTTCACATTTATAACACAACTTTCTGACTATCAATGCATAATTAGATATTACGCATACGATTTTATCACAGGCACTATATATAAAAAGCTTAGCATTATATATAATTTGCATAACATTTGAATGAGAAGAGGAAATTTCCTAGACGAGCCATTCATTAGCAACCCGATGGCAACAATGTTTTACAACTTACACAAAACAACGAAAACCAATAATGAACCTCCAAGTGTTCTCTTCATAATTAATTTTAGAAAGTTCAGTATCGAATATTTGACGATCAATACAATACTAATGAAAAGCTGTGAGCATCTCGTTATTCGCGCTAACCTTCGATGCCCTTGCCACTTTTGAGTTTAATTGGTTTGAAAATTATTGAGTCTCGATAATTTAAATCCCGAACACAATTTTCGTTATTAAAATGCGAAACGTATCGCGGCTTCATTAATATTGTTTATCAGAATATACATTATAGTGCTACATCGGTAATAACTGAATACCTACACATAAGTTTATGAAACTAGTGAACACAGTTAATTGAGTATTAATTGAGCCATGATGCCCACGATTCAGGCCATAATTCTAGGTTTAGAAATTTATGTATCAACTAGCTGTTCCACGGGGCCTCGCTCTCGTAGCATAATACTATATAACATTATGCTATGTTCATCAGGGATAATGCAGGATTCCAAAGATAAAAGAATTTTTCAAACCGCTTCTGTATTTTGGAGCCTATTCAATTCAAAGAAATGAACGAAAAATCAAATCGTTTATCTTTATAATATTAGTGTAAAAGATTATATTGAATGTTTTGTAATAAATATTTTTACTACTTTTAACTAGTGGACGAAAACAAACGACGGAAATAAAAATATTAAAAACTATTCCTAGCCTTCATATTAAAACATTGCAAGCGGGATAAAGTCTCGTCATATTAAATTGCATTCAAGTATCGGTTATAAAGGAAAATATTTGTTGAAAAATTTATCATTGCATAAAAATATTAAAAACTATTCCTAGCCTTCATATTAAAACATTGCAAGCGGGATAAAGTCTCGTCATATTAAATTGCATTCAATTATCGGTTATAAAGGAAAATATTTGTTGAAAAATTTATCATTGCAAAGCGCAGTGAATTAATTAAAATATACCAAGTGTTATTGAAAGGTCGGTCATTCACACAGCCCGTATGCAGGTAATACATACGTATATTTCGCTCCTGCTTTTATCTCACTGATAAGTTTAATTGATAAATCCATGACATTATTGAATAAAATATATATGGATATAATTATTAATTAATAACTTCCATTTCGGTGGAATTTCCAGAATAAAAACTATCCTATGTCTCGAGTTTTAACCAATCTCTGTACAAAATTTCGTGCAAATCGGTTCAGTTGTTTACGCGTGAACAAGTTACAGAGAGTTACTTTAGCATTTATAATAAAAAATATGTATATTCTTAATTGTTACTTCTGTAGACGAACATTGAAGTATTTCTTAAATACTCGTTCATCGAAGCAATTTTCTGCTTCGTGAACCAAGTTACTGAGTGATTATAATTTAATTAAGAACCGATAATGTTCAATCAATGATGTAATATGAGTCATCATTAATCTTAGTATCTATCGTACGTTTTATAAGAAAAGACCTGGAATTGACTACGGACGTTTTGTTATTATAAATACATTCTTATATATAATAATTTTCGTTCGTATTTCTCGCTAAAACTCGAGAATGGCTGAACCGATTTGGAAATTTAGGCAACATTTAAAAAACAAAGAAATTTTATATAAAATAGCAGTAACAACAAATTTATTTTGAAATACTGTAATTTCGTATCTGTAAAAAGTCGCGTGCAGAAATGGCAGTAAAAGGGTCAGCTAGTAAGAAATAAAATAAGAAAATCATCCCAATATTGTTCTGAATAAAAGAAACAAACAATATTTTATGTTAAAACTAAGAGACATACGCAGGAGAAATTATTACGTACGGCCCTACCCCAAGCTCGTATTTTGAGCGTTGTTTACGATAACATAGTACGGTCACACTGAAATAATATAGCCAAGTTTAAATCACTTCGCAGCGACTAGATTGCCCTGCCGAGTCCGATTTAGAGCCGCAAATTGCTCTTACAATTAATTACACGGCAATCCTGTTTGCTGTTAGGCCACGAGCCAAAACTAATTCTAACTTGGTAACATTTTTCGTACATTCTTATTCAATTATCCTCACAACTATACTTTTGCCTTTAAGCGTTAGGCGCCATACATATGAGTTATTTTATCCGCAATATAAGCATAATTATCATGCTATCCTGTTACAATTTCCTGTCAAATATTATGATTAAGTTAAAATAATAAATTTTAATAAATTGTTATTTTGTAACGGTTTGACGGTTAATTTATCACCGTCGACTTTTGCGCAAAATTTATTTGTTCAATAACATTGCAAAACTTATTTAAATAAGAGTTTATTTACAAATTTGGGAGTAATATACAAGAATTTTAGACGAAGTTACGTTGCCTTTATGTATGTACACACAAAATTGGGTTAAAGAAAGATCCGTTCATACTCTTTAATAACTCATACACAATCTTTGAAATGAGACAATAAACACAAACTCGGCAACCACTTCAATCGCTGTAAATTACGCAAACTGCATATATTTACCTCGCACATCTGCAATTGGAACAATCTCCGCTCCTTTTCCATTTCATCAGCGATTTCAGCCGGCGTCACTTCGCTTCGAATTAACCCCGCCTCCTTGGCCTGTGATTTCTTTTCCTTCTCTATCTTCAGGTACTTTGATTCATAGTCTTTGGATGCTTTGTCGAAGGGCCTTTTGAGGTCACCTTTGACACCCCGCAGGTCTCCCTTTAGGAGACTGTCTACAGGAAACATGACTATGTTGTTTATATTCTGCATCTGTAACAACGCAAATACCCATGTAAAATGAAATAACATTCAAAAGTTAAGCATTATGACATAGTTTATGAAAAAGATCATTTGACCAGTTTATAAAGAACCCATTAAAAACGGAACATTATGCAGAAAATATGAAAAATGCATAAATATTCCTGAGACACGACGTTGAGCGCGCTTATTAGAATGGCTTGGCTCTTAAAATTCGTTCATTGCACAACACGCCAACTTGCATTCCACGAGTGTCTGTTTCTATCCGCGGTGCGCTACGACCACAGCCTCTAGGATTGCTTCACAGCATGATATTCCGTTCTATTTGCTTGCAAATGCACCGGCCGAATAGACGCCTAACGTGTGCCGAATACTGAGTTTAGAAATCTCATGCAAAATAGTTACAGTACCGACCATGACCCATGCGATAAATGAGTAATCCACGTGAATAATTTATTGGAAACTTCATTGTCTCTTTTTACTCTTGTTTTTAACGACGACAGTATTGAGTTGACAGTTTTGAGTGAAAAATTCTATTCAAAGAGCCTATTGTGCAATCAATGAAGCGAATACGTCGATGACAGACGAGCGTCCGGGAGACAAAGGGTTAGGGCACAATGAAACCCTTCCTGGCCATAGTTTGCCAATGAACATCGTGCTAATTACAATACGAGGATGTTTAAGTTGTGTTGTGACATTGAACTTTTAAAGTTCTTGTTCATTACAGTATTAATAGTAAACAAAATATAAATCAATAATGTTCTTATGATTAAAACGAAAATAACGAAACATTGTAAAAATACTAGAAAAATATTTTGCTAGAATTCCACCAATGCTAAAGTACTTTTAGTAGTAGGTAGTTGGGGCAATAATTTGTTTACTTTTCTGTTTTATTTGCGAATTTATGTAAAATGAGTTGTGTCCCAATTAATGTATTTACATTCTTATTTCTGGCCTTATAAAAATGTAACACAAGTATTATAATGTGTCACTTTTTATTTAACAAATAATCGGTTTCTAAAATCTGTGATAAAAATCAGACTGTAACAAGGTATTGAGCCCTTAACAACACTGCCCTTTTAATATAAACCAAACAGTACCTTTTGTAACATCTGTAAAACATCATGTTTTAAAATAATAACCAACCATGTCCTTCCTGTTCATTATTTCATAACGACGACAATAGATCTTTATAAGAGAATTGCTAAACAAAACAACATTTTTCTTTGTGAATATAATTGGAAACACTTAAAAGGTAGTTCGTCTTTATTGCCCCGCTTCTCTGAACTGCGGCCTTTCGCAACATCGTAGTTATATCCACATCTACACTATTATTATGAAGAAGTAAAGTTTATACGCCTTTCCATAATCGATACAAGACACAAAGGGAATCGTATCGTACACAATACACACTACGTGAAGACACCTAAATTATAGTATTTACAATGATTCACAGCATAACATGGAAGAAATAAAAGTTAACATCGTAAAAGGTCGTAAACACGCTTCATTACCCATATCGAGATAATCTCTAAACAAAGAAAACTCTATTCTGTATCCACTTATAAAATCGTGCTGAAATACTGTAATCCAATAACATTAAAGCGAGTGAGTAAACAATAGGTATTATTATAAATAACGACTATTTTAAGAGACGAGAAAATACCGTCAAAATTGTACACACAATAAATTGGTCACTAAACCAGCGCTAGTCATAAATACACAATGCAAAACGTTTCCTAAAAAGATCGTGAGATTATATAACCTTTAATGAAACAATGATAATTGTTGTAATTGAAGACACGCGTGCGGTTTATTCTTCACCATTGTATGTAAATCATACATAGAGTACATAGTCGTTTACTTTACGGAATAAAGACTTTCTTTAAACAATTTCGTCTTGCACCGGCGAGCTTAACGTTCGTTTCTTATCAAGCCACCCAGCGACAAAGGAAGCACGTATAAACGATGGCGCAACGGAACTGCGGTTAACTTTGATTTCAATTGTAATAATAATAACGAAAAAACTTCTGCTATTGAACGATTTCAAGCATTTACAGAAAAGTAATAGTTATCTTTATTTATTGGGCTAAGAAGTTTCGTTTACTTTACACCTATTGGTCCAACTTATTTAATTTGATCAATCGCCCACCCATTTGCCTTTGTACAGATTTTATTGCCAATTTCATCCACACAAGTAAGTAATAAAAAATAAAGAAAGCAGACAAATTCCTTTTAAGCAATTCGTGTTTTTAAAACAGTATGTTGTTTTAGAATTTATAAAATGTTAAAGCTGTTTCCGAGTTAACTTTGTTGTGATAAATTTCCGAACATAATAATAAGCTATGCAGTAAAACTTTTAACTATTGAAAAGTTTTATCAACAACAAACATCTATTCGTCTATATATTTATAATTTAAACAATGTTTCAAATATGAAATATAAATATTGCTTATTTCTCTTTCACGTCCTCTTGTTTGAGTGCGTTTTATAACCATAATATAATATTATCGTATCGTATAATAAATATCAAAATCAGATAGGCATCTCAAGCCTCTACACAAGGACAAAGGAAGCTGATATGTCAAGGGCGGGCCAAGGATTCTGCGCAATTCAAGAGGCCAGCTTCCGACAACATTCCAACGGGATATAAGAGCACTTTCCTCTCCACTTCATATCTCGGAAAGTTTACGCGAAAATTACCGTAATCCTTCAAAGATTAAGGCAGATAGTGGAAACAAGGTAATTGCAATGGTGCACTCGCTTATCGTGAGATAACAAACGTTTACCGAGCAGAGCGATAATTTTTGTTTATCTTGTTCATGCAAAACTTCGCGCATGAATATTATTGTTATGCCACGTAATATAGAATTGTAAGTACAAAATATGATGCACGAAACATATAGGTACAAAAGTACATACAAACCGTACTCAAGCAACGCACACAGACACCCTTTACCGACACGAAATCACGGGCGATACTCAACAGGTCATCACCTCAGTACATTATTGTATCATCAAAATATTTGCGTAGGTATGAAAAAAGTACATACACGAGTTTGATTTTCATACCTATATATTTTGTGTAAGATTCCTTAAGTAAATTCATTAAGGCTTTTGTTATGCGATACTTCATAAAAAATAAAAAAACAAATGTAATGATTGATGAATTACTTGGCAACAAAAGCAGGGTCAGATTGTTAACATCACCCTGACCTATATGCAAGTGGGTGTACACAATCTGTGCGCCCACGCACCTCGTCTGCGTCAAGTCAATCGCTAGAAAACGTATAAAATCTTTTAATGCCTCCGCTATTCTGCGAACATGTAAAACGCAGATTTTATATATTTTAGCAATTGGCAAATGTGATGCGGTCGCTATGTTGGATTTGCAGTGCAAAATCTTTCAATAAAGCTATCAAGTTTCATAATATTTATTACCACACGAATTATCCAACTCTGTATTATATCTAACCTTATTTATTACAAACCAATTAAAGAAAGGAAGTGAACAAGAAAACAAACGTACTCAAAACGACGGTCAGTTCTAAATTAGTACCATTAGTCTCGGTGTTAATTATCACTTTTTATTACGAACGACACTTCTAGATAGGCATATAATACAATAAGGAAGTGAGGCTTCGTCGGACTATAATTTAGATTTATATCGGCAGTCCCTTCAACTGGGTATCTGTGAGACATCCGTCTCGGATCCCTCTATAACATAATTTCCGCTTGCGAACAACAACAATTACTTTTAGATGAAAACTTAGATCGTTGAGTTAATTTAATGTTGAGCCGTCAATCTAACAAGAACAAGACTTAGCGTAAGCTACTTATGGAGACAATATTTCTTTTCGGCTACCGTCTTTTTAGATAGGTACTTTTCTTCCTTTTTGAACTAAAGAATTATATAATAAAATAATTATTAATGTTTACATTGTACTGTTCCCCAAACTATTGACCAGCTATGTTCACAACATTAATTTTAGTAATTGCTACGTTAGTCTATCGGTTTGTCACTTATAACAAATGGTATTATGATAAATTTATACCTAAATATAAATAGACAAAATTCATTCACGATAAAGTCAATTCATTCTCCAAGTCCAACATCCAAAATTATGTCTCTTCTAACATTTTTCAAAACTCACCTATAAAGCGTCATCACGACTAAGGAAAAGCTTTATAATCAACTCTACTAACAAACTTTCATTTTATTTGGCGTTCTCAAAATCGGGCCATTCGTTACCAACCGTACAGTAGTGGCTCTTAACACATTTCGACGTAAACATCACGAGTCCACGCATTCAATTTTACTTTCTTACGATTATCGAGGTCAACCGTGAATCAATCTTGAATGAGTTTGTTGCCGGAAATTACACTCTTATAACATACATAAAATAATGTTTTTTTATAATGAGTTCCATTTTTTAACAAGTCAATGAAGTTGCGTAAAAAACCATATTAATTTTCGTACCAAAACATGTAACTAACATTTTTATTTCATTCCAAATATAAACGAAATTTAAACTGTGTATAAGTACCCAGTTAACTTTTACTGAAACTGATATAACTGCTGACATACGGAAAAACCAAGACTCAAAATTCCATTTATGATTTTGCGTTATGTAGTAAATTGATAAAATTTATCTAAAATAAATGTTATCAATCTAAAAAAGATCACTGATTGCAATGACATGTGTTGAATGCAAAATTTACTACATACGATATCATGAAATAATAATTTAGTCAGTCGACGGGCGTAAGTTACCGTTCCGTGCAAACAACTTTAACTGGGGCACATACGAGCAAAACGAGCTGGTAAATTCATTAATATTCACGCTGAAACTATTCCAAAGGAGTTTTAGTGAATACATTTTTTTAATATGAGTCGTTGCAAACTAAACTATGGAGTGAAATATCAAATTACAAAGCTAAATCGGTTAACTGTTGGCTAGCTCCAGTTGCACATAGAAAAACTTTCAACTTGTAAAGCTTCTAAACGTGGCATAAAAACAAGTCTGGTACGAATATCGATTAGCTAACAAAAAATGGAACTTCAAACACATTTTTTACAAATTAAGTCATGTGAACCAAATTTTTATTTATAAATTTACCTCTTTGTAGTAGGATGTAAAATCTTGTTACCAAATTTAAACCCAGTTAATTGAGGATATATAGCATGTTCAGTTTTAATTACCTATGACATACCATAACCTACTTTTTTATTCAGAACTATGTATAGAATTAGTATTTCGCTAGTTTTATTACACCCACAAGTTTCATATTTTAATGTCTAATCCGAATTGATTTAATAAATTAATAACATAACAAGTTGATAATTAAATAAAGCAACCACAACAGACTTATATTTAAATCAGGATCCCAGCTAACGATACAAAACAATACTGCCAGGAAGAATTTCAGTTGGGGATAGAACGGCGGTTGGCGAAGAGTCAAATACACGAATAACAAAGCCAAACGCAGTCAACTATTTTGTATCTACAAGTTACAACAGTTGTTGAAAATTCTTGCGGGTTCAAATTCTCGCAAATTAAACCTTACAATTTCTCCTGCAATATTTCATCGCTTATATTTCGTTACAGATTTATGAAACGATGCAGCAAGTTTTAGAGATTTATGGTATACGAAGTTGGGATTTATTGTTAAGAATAATAAATTATAAACTAAGTTGAGGTTTAACAACGTAACTCACCAACGTTTTCATGAGAGCGGATAGTTCTTTGGTGACTACGGCGAATTTAAAAAAAGCTGCCCCGATGTCTGGTTCAGAATCCTTGCTGAGGGCGTTTCCACCGAGCCTCTCCAGGGCTCTAGAGAGGTACATCTCATTGTCGACGTGAGCTGTAAAGCAAATATCGAGTTATTAATCATATTTTCAAATAAAATAAAAACAATTCATCAGACCTAAAAATATTATAACACACTACATATAAAAATATTATAACACACTACGTATACAAGGTGAATTATTGAAGTGGGCTTTCAGGGCTATACTATAAGGGAAAACAAAAAAATCTAAATCGATACACAAGGCCCCATTTAGGGAAATTAAAAACTGCATCACATTTACAGGTCCCTTTATGTCTCACTTAACCAAGTTTCACTGTATTCAATCGTCTATAATCTATATAATAAAAAATACTCAATACCTTATAGGCACATATCGTCAAAGCGAGACAGAATCCAATAATAGATAAGTGGTATCTAGCAATTGAAAGGAATTAAGAGGAATTATCCGAGCTTTGTTACGAATGCAGCGCCGGCTTAGTCTACAAAGTATAAAGAATAATCGCGCTACTTGACAAAGCGCACTTTTGTTCTTACGTCCAGCACTTAATTAAAAGCCAGATTTACTTATGTAAAGATCCTTTCATACTTCATTAATTTTTATGACTATACCAGTTTCATTACTGCATGAAAACAATCTTAAAACTAAGCTTTAACATAATAATAGCATTACAGTACCGTTATGGACGTGGTTACGCATTAAATTATTTGTTTTGTTCAATGTTCTTAATTGCAAAATACAACAATCCTTTATGTTCTTCTCAGTACTAGAAAATACTAACTACTACAATTATGTCTCATTATTATAGAGCGCTTTTACGCATGCAAAGCCTCTACCAAACATGTTCATTAGAGAAATGAATTTTTCTCTCTATTTACATTTATATTCCCAAAGCAATAAACACAACTGCGAGGTCCGTGTCAAAGCCCACATTTGCCTAACTCAACGCTTCCAACATCCGCAGAATATTAAACGCATACATCACTTTCAATTTTTCCGCTAGGCTCGTGGTATTTAACAAACCACTTTGTATGGATTGGCGCAAGCGGCTTTTCATCAACGCGAAATACCCGAAAATGAAAGCGATGGCTGCTATTTATGCTAACATATCTGTATGAGCGGCGAAAAATTACTTTGTGCATTTTTTATGTTACCAGTTTCTATTCATTATTGTGCACAAAAAGCTTTTGTCATTTCATGTTTAGAAAAAATCGACTACATTTTGAAAAGGAAAAATAAACAATGAAAATACGAAAAATCAAAATGAATTGGTCTTATAATACGTCTAATATTTACATTAATAAATAAGTATTGTTCATCCTGGGCGATGGTTGATACATGAAGCAATACTTATAATTTTTTTTGCTTGCCCACCCTCCGCGGCCCATGCTCGATGCAAGATAAGAGTAAATAATAAAATATTCATATTCAAGAACAATATCCCCTATTCAATATGAGCACGTGCGAGCCGATACTCGTTCTGATAAACCACAAAGAGATACAAATGGAAGAAACGCCTTCGTTTCTTGGAAAACTTCCAAGGGTGGGCCATAAACGATGTTTTATTGGCAACGTTTAAGATTTGCCGTGTACATTTTGAGCATGTTTATTGTAATTGCAAATGTAATTAGAGCTTTGTAGTGCAAAAATCAACATTAATACATATTTTTATAATACTTGATAGATTGTATTGTCGCTTCTTGATGGCATTTGCATATTAAAACCTTGAATCAATTGAATTGGATCAAAAAAATTTATAATTCCTCCGAACTTCCAGTATTAAGCAATGTCCGTAGCCCGCATAGACTATTTTACAAATTTATTATAAGCCAATAGGTAGATAAGTATTTATACATGTCATATCTACGGTAGAACGTGCAATTAAATAAAAAAATAAAGTCAATCAATACCATAATATTTGCACGACCAGATCGAAAATTCCTTTTCAGCTATTATAAACCTTACTATAAGTATTAGAAACCCATCCTAATCTCGAACATTCTAGCAATTCAAAAACGATCGAACCCGCTTAACTACAACCAATGCAATCGTTTTGCTTTTTGCGCGAGTGGCGACCTTGCGCAGCTGCGGCAGGCGAGACCCGCACGACCAGTTCCGACCCGCCCGTAAACAAAAGCACGCGATGGAATTACAAGTCAATAAACTCCTTTAATGACTGCGAAGAAGCGGAAAAGGGAAAGTGGATCTGATTTTTTCCACATCGTCTATGGATATTTTACATTATCGAGCCGCGGGGAATATAGGTCAGGTTGGCGCACGGTAATGGGGCAGTCTTTGAGACGAATGTATAATTATGTACTGATTAATGAGACTGAAATTCTATGCGGTACGTTCTAACACTCCACATGAGTTCATATTTTATAAATAGGAAATGTTGGAACTTTTACATGACTTTCGTGTTTTGTAGTATTTACAGCATTGCTATGCATATCTTTTTAAGTTATTATTAAGAATTGTTCTCGGGAATTCCCGGTACTCGATTTCACGGGAATTTCCGTTGCTAGACCCTTGGTCCAGTAATAATACTCCCCAAGTTCCGGGAATTTCGGTATTTTGAAAATTTAACAATTAATTATTTAAAAATGTTGCATAATTATATATAACACATTAGTTTTATAATTATCCTTAATTAGTATTTATTGCGATACTTAACAATTTAGTAAACAGAATTGCATTATAATAGCTAGCGGTCACTGACAAAGTCTTTGCCCAGCATTGAGAGTTGATCACACACATCAAGCTTGTTTTTTGCAAGAGGATTTGTTTATTTTGTTTTTAACTATTTTCATTTGTGTAAGGCTCGAGTTTTATTTAACTTTTCTTTGGAATATATTATGCATATTAGCTGAGCTCCGCGGTTTCATTCGCGTATATCTCCCGTTTCCGTATAATTTTCGGGAAAAAAACTATGTAGAAAATTTCAACAAAATCGGTCCAGTAGTTTCGGAGCCAATTCAATTTAAACAAACAAAAAATCTTTTCTCTTTATAATTTTAGTATAGATAAACATTTTATTCATTTTTTTCTTTTATTGCCTTTCATTTTGATATTATGTAAAAATTGTATTCAGAACCGAAATTCCCGGGAGTTGGCCATTTTAGTACCGACACTGCAATCCCTAGTCATTATAGAGCACTCAACACCTCCGACTGTGATATAGCGTTTTATCTTAGAGTTGATACCACCTATAATAAGAAATACAACCTAAATTGAGCGATCTGCAAAACGTTAACTTTTAACGAAAAAAAAGAGCTTTCATGTTAAAGAGTTACTGAACTCCAACGCGTTTATGCACAAACGGATGGTCATGGCAAAATTATAAGGATTCCTTATTAACTACGGACCGCTTAACATATTCGATAACGACAAGCATGAACTTTCCAGTGCTGACGCCAAGTTACACCTTGACGCGTCGGTTTTCTCTAGGTATATGTGGAATTCGTAATTTAATCCAACCGCCTAGAACACAAGTAGCGATCTCGAGCGTGCTAAACCAGACGTCGACCCACTTTCCTTCAGTGACACGTGAAGGGAAACTTACTCGGACCTTAGTGGACCTTCCATTATTTACTTATTTTACTCCTTTTTAATGCGATTTGGAATGGCTACATTTATAGCACTTTAATATCAAATTTAACCAGTGAATGTTCATACCGCTCGCCTCGTCGAATATATATAAAGCTTTATCAAAATAATATACATAAAGCTTAATCAAAGTGGAAAAAAAAAATCTTATTTCTATTTTATAAACTTAACTGTGGTTAATACTTAAGAACTTTATTATTTTCTTCTAAAAATCTTATCGACGGAAAATAGAATTTTTACTTTATTAAATTACAAATGAAATGTCAGAATTTTGAAAACAGTTTTATAATTTTTATCTCCTGTTGAGTCCAATTTTGTAGAGTTTTAAAAGAAACAAATTTATATCACAAAGAAGTAATGGATATACCAAAACTTTTTAAAACATGCTTGCACCTTTCATGAATACTACTAGAACTACGTCGTCACGTCGTAAAAATAAAGCCAGCGGAGAAAGTTTTATCACCAGATGTTGCCAAAGTCTAACAGGTATTCGTATTGATATATTTCATGTCATTAACAACATTCACTAGGCAGGTTTTGTTATGGCTTGTGGGCAAACGTGTGGTGTAGTAGACAGGTCCCAAACTTGCGGAAAACAATTTCACGCTAACACAAGCGAAAATGGAGTAGAACACTACATTAAGATACAGAACAATCTATCAACTCCTTTATAAAACCCATACCACACAGATTTAAATAATACAGATGTTTATGTAAAGATATATTAAAAAGTTCAATCTCTTATTAACCAATCCGTGACCTTCAATTAGATATTGTTTGAATGAATCAAGGCATCAAATATTGCCCTAATTCACATTTCTGTATCATCTATAGTAAGTAGCGGAATGTGTGGGAGGCTGAAATCCATATTGATCGACCTTAATCTATGATATAATCATAAACTTGCATTTATGAATATGGAACCAAGTTAAGTTATTTATCGTTGCATTAAAAATGACTACGTCGAAACAGCAAAGTGCTGTTTTGTATCTTTAAAAACTACAATTATGCATAATGTTTCCACGCAAAATTGTGATTTTACAGATATAACATTCATTTAAATTATTTTCCTATCTATGTAACTTTCATCAATAGATCAAAGCTTCACATATTGGTATTCTGAGATCTGTATTTAATTCGCGCCAACTGTCAATATTCTATTATCTATATCTGTGCTTGAAGCCTATTGTATCAGTATTTAGGTCATTCCATTTCATCAGTCACATGAAAATCAAACGGTATAAATTCGATGTAGTTTCCCGAATTCATTCCAAACTATTGATCATACTATATGGATGAAACGTGAACTCATTCTCTAAGTTACGAATGAATCTTCGTAAAGAAAATGAACGTAAATAATTGCATGAAAAATAGTTTTCATTTACACATATAGGTAAGAGTCGTCAGTTTCAATAGTTTAAAGAAGAAATACAGGTTAAATCTTCAACGAGGACGACACTATTCTAAATCTGGTACAAACGACAAGATTAAGAATGAGTAAATTCTTTATACAACGTAATTGCTGGTAAAATTGTACACTACGAGACTCAGTTTTTAGAACGATGACATAAATTTCGTTGAGCAACAGAAAAAGATGCCGCCCTAAAGGAAATCAATAGCGACTGTATTCAAATGCCAAACAACGAGCGGCTGAGCTATTTAAAGCATCCAAGATACTTCCGAAACTATTTTAGTGCAATATCTTGTCGTCCGAGGAACGAAGCTGATGCTTCGATATAGAATATGGTTTTTAGGTTGAAGAATTCCTAGCGACACTCGACGGCGACACGGATGTTTGTTACGTTTGGCATACCATGCCGGGTGGAATATCTGATAGAAGTTATAACGCGCAATTTATGAAAAAGCTTACATAGATACCTTTTACATATAGGTTCTATATAAACTCAAATATTTCTGAATGATTAGCTATTTGACGGCTTTTAAGGCTTTTGACTGCACAGTTCCTATAAAAGTAAAACGAGTCGTTTTACTTACGGACACTACTATATCCTACTAGGGCATGTCTAAAGTGTATCTATTATAAACGTAGCGTTAACATTACTACCAAAACTTGTTTCCGCTTAGTTGATTCTAACCGCTGGTCAATGAAAACGATTCGTATCTGTTATACTGTGACGTTCCATCGTTTATTGGAACCTGGCCTAAGTCATCACAGTATTAAATCAAACCCGTCTGTTAGCATTTGCAATGTTGGCGCAATTACGAACGACAATAACAGCCGTATTTTTGCTTTAGAATCGTTAATATTTCTAACCATGCGTGAAAAAAAGATATGCTAACTTCCATTGAAAATATGAAGTCAGCTGATTACTGTTTGCTGGTTCAGCTTTTATTAAACGAGTCATTGTTAAGGTTAAATAGCTTACCATTTCCAGAATTGTGGATCGCCTTTATCGCCTTTTTTAGTTTCGCTAGGCCGTCTCGGTCGAAATCCAGCGTCTGCAATAAAATATTATTTCTTAATTTTATCTATATTCTATACTAATATCATAGAGCAGATATTTGATTTTTTGTTTGTCCGTTTGATTGTTTGAATTGAATAGGCTCCGAAACTATTAAACCGATTTCGATGAGAATTTGAGATTCTTTGAAACCTGAGGAAGGACATAGGATAGTTTTTATCCCGAAAATCCTACAGGACTGGGCATGGGCGTACCGAGGGGGGGGCAGGGGAGGGCAGCTGCCCCCCCCCCCTGGATATCGTATACCTCTCTACTCTTTATTGTTATGGATTAAAATTTTAGAATTTGCAGGATAACTTGTTGGTGTTTTCCTTATACAGGGTGTCCCGTAATGAGTGAAGCATCTTTTGGGGGATGATAGCTGAGCTAATAATCTATCAAAAAACCCCAATATAGGTCATACGAAAATATCACTGTTTTTGAGATATTGAGGATTTTGTAGTTTTTTCAAAAATGTTGACCTCACCCAATGTTTTATATTACTGTGGCCGTAATTCTTATTTGTTTTTCATAATTTTTTTACTAAATTTTCTTTATGAGTTGCTTTCTTGGATACATACATTAGATATTAATAGAAGTATCAGACAACGGAAGAAAAAAAATATTTATTTCAAATTTAGTATGGAGTAAAATTTTGAGGTCAGATTTGATAGTCTGTGGTTTAAAAAAAATGTAATACACTGAGACGGTCAGTGAACTTAAAAACTTCTATATTTAATAACGACTTCAAAGTGGTATAAAAGTTATGGTTTTTCCCTATAGCAAAAAAAATATTGCAATTTGTAATCAATTTGGGACCTATTTTAATGGTACATCCAGGATGATACTTAGTATGAAATGTTATTTTTTTACATGAAAAATAAAATTAAATGTTATTATTGGTCAAAATTAATAAGAATTCATAATTTGTAATGTGATGTATTGTGTATAAATGCATAAACCTTCATGAAATTTAATGTCCACTTTTATCGTATGCCATTACAATATCCTCACATTTCTCCAATATTCTCTAATAGTTAACTATGAAAATATTATTTTATTAATTTAAAATATAAAAGTAAAGCAATTACTTTTGTGCCAAATTTTAGCTATGGTGGCCAAACTTTTCAGAGACTAACCAACATCGCAGTGAGATTTCCGGGTCCATAATTATTGGTCTATCGAACTGATGATATGTGTAGTGGGAACTTAATTCAAATTTCCAGCTATTTCTATGGCAGAATGTGGCACATCATGTAAAATCAAAGGTTTACAACGGTATAGTACAATAACGGTTCTATTTAAAAATTTTGAAAATGTATGCATTTATACATAATATTTCAAGTTACAGATTATGTATATAATTACATACCAATGTACCAATAATTACATTTTATTTTATTTGTTTTTATTTTATTTTTCATGTAAAAAAATAACATTTCATACTAAGTATCATCCTGGATGTATCATTAAAATAGGTCCCAAATTGATTTCAAATTGCAATATTTTTTTTTGCTATAGGGAAAAACCATAACTTTTATACCATTTTGAAATTGGTATTAAATACAGAAGTTTTTAAGTTCACTGACTGTCTCAGTGTAGTACATTTTTTTTTAAACCACAGAATATCAAATCTGACCTCAAAATTTTACTCTATACAAAATTTGAAATAAATATTTTTTTTCTTCCGTTGTCTGATACTTCTATTAATATATAATGCATGTATCCAAGAAAGCAACTCATAAAGAAAATTTAGTAAAAAAATTATGAAAAACAAATAAGAATTACGGCCACAGTAATAAAAAACATTGGGTGAGGTCAACATTTTTGAAAAAACTACAAAATCCTCAATATCTCAAAAACAGTGATATTTTCGTATGACCTATATTGGGGTTTTTTGATAGATTATTAGCTCAGCTATCATCCCCCAAAAGATGCTTCACTCATTACGGGACACCCTGTATATATTGTAGGTGTCTTTGCCTTACACACCACACGTGTAAGGCAAAACAAGCGCGCGGGAACTGGCTTAAAAAAATTGATGGGACTGGGGAATATAAGTACGCGGTTGACAACGCGGAGCTAAGCCTGTTCTGAAATATATAGTAAAGTGAAGTCTTCCCTATACGGACACGGTGTGGATGTTAATATTATTTCACTGATCAATTAATGGAAGTAGGAGATCAACTCTGCCATACCGAGTATTTTTTCTTGTCTCCTCTAACTAACGCTAACCACTGCATCAACAGCAAGGCGGTGATAAATAGTACGATATTTATATTACAAACATTATAATGGAACTTTTAAATGATCAAACGCCATTTTTATAATTTTGTATCTAACTTGAGACGTTCTTCTAATTAACCACTACCGCCTTATTTCAGTATCAGTTACTTATCGTCATTTAATAACGCATTCGGAACGCTTGCAACATAAAACATCTTGACTTGACCTTATTTTTATCGGTGCTTTTGGCATAAAGGGTTCACAATAGGACCCACGAGCCATTCAATTCGGATGCGCACCAAACATCTGCCACACCAGCCGGCAATTAATCAGTGCCCCTCGAAATTGAGCAACCAGGCCTAACTTAAATAAAACTCACTTTATTTCGGGCTCCACTTATTTAATAATAAACACTGCCCTTTTAACGATACATGCCTTTAGTGTGAGGTTGACTCTACGTAGCATTGCAGGGCAAGAAGCAAAGATAGAGTAGAGTAGTAGTTGAATCGTTATTTCAAATAGTGATAATGTCTATAAAATCATGGTTGCTACTTAATTGCTTTTCTAAAAAAGGAACCGTCTAGAAGCTTCCATAGACATCCATTATAATTTTATCCTAAATTAACTTAGACGTCTAAATCGAATGATACTAACTATTTTCACTATATTAGAGACAGGTACAACTTTCCATGTGAGATATATTTTTGCACCTACTGTATGGATAACGTTTTTGACTGATAAAATGCCGAAAATGTCTGTACATATAATATTTATTATCAGAATAAAGTTGTTGCATTAAGACCTTCTATTTTAACGACTTACGAAACTTAGTCCGTAATATTATCAAGCAGAATAAAATATAAATAAAACTTAAACTTCGTTCACGACCGCTTATCGTGTATGAGTGAATTTAACCGTGAAACGCATAATTGGAGTACGATTGCAACCGTTTTACTACTTTGTATTGTCGTCTACAAATGATATTAACAACCAACAAAGAAATTGTCAATTTATTCAATTTCAAAGAGTGAACAGTTCTATATAAGATAAACTATAACTATTTTTAAAATAACTTACTCACTATTGGTTTGAATAAATATAAAACAATATAATATACAAGAAAAATCAAATAACATAAACAAAGGAATGTTGCACACGCGGAAGCTTTTTCACAAAACAAAACAATAGGTTGCTTAAGATTTAATGACACAGTTTGCTGATAAAAATACAAATACATATTATAATCGCTGTGATCATCATTGTTATTAAAGTCATAGCGAACATAACTGAAATAAGTACAATTTTTTTTTGTACTTCATAAAACGAATGCAACTAGCGACTGTCAGTGCAGGTACGAGAATTACGATTTACGCATCGTTGTCATCTCGCGGCTACGTATGACTCATTTCATATAACGAACTTTTATTCATATGTACCTGATCTTGGCATTTGACTCATACAAGTTTATAAAGGTATCACAATTAACTCAATATTGCTCTGTAGACATCTTAAATTTTTTTTTTGTGAAATATTCAATAATGACGTATTTCATTTGGTATTGTGCGAGGGTGAGAATGTCGCGGAAGGAAACAAAAGTAATAAAATGAAAATACATTATACAAATGTACATGTTGGAACATATTAATTTGATAGCAAAAGCCGTTGACCTTGTAACTCGAGGTGATGCCGTGTATTCTGCTTGCACTCTTTGTACGAGCTGGGTGTATCATATGACGATAAGTACCATGAAATTCAACCGAACATCAACATAGTATGGTACATCAACAAATATGTGCTAATTATTTCTTTGTTGAGAGAATTCTGTCAATAAAAGAACCATTCTTTCATAACTTCTAATATTGCAGGGCATAATAATAGTATTTTATGTTTTTAAACTCATAACATCTTATTCTGTCTAATGGTTTGACATATTTTGGTACTAAATAATTATTTTAGTCCAAGTTTAAAGTGGTCTAAGTACTCAGTATTGTAATAAGACCATTAGTATTCAAATAACTATAAAAATCCATAAAAATGAAGAGTGATGGGTTTCATTATCAGATAGGACTGCAGTATTCCTACATTTATCTTTTAACATAAAGCTTTTTAAACTATTTTAGTATTCTCTATCTGCTATTTAGAGGCAAAGAAACTGTCAGATGGTAAAGATAAACCTGTGATTTAATTAAATATTTAAGTTACTTTACATCCTAAAAATCCTTTAAATATGCCTTTCAAAGGTTTATTTAATGTTAAAAATAAACCTCAAATAGAAAAAAATACATTACAGGTTCACTACCATATCCTCTACATAAATATATCTATTAAATTCCATTATTTTGAATTTAAAATCTTTTTAATCAATAAAAATATTTGGAAACAGAAAATTATTTTTCAAATTAAAGAGTGGCATGTTTTAATAACGAAAACCTAATTGCAAATAACTAATTGAATGACCATCAAATATACCTATCAATTTATTTACCCAAATATAAGGATAGGTTAAATATTAAAGATATTTATAATGTTCATATAGAACCTATCCTTATAATTCTTTAGATAACATTGATTTTAGAGGAAAAAATTTGTATATTAAAGATCTGTATATTTAAAAATGTTAACACAATATTATAAAAAGAGAAAGTATAAGACATAAGTCAGGTTATTGCTGCTTATATGCACAATACTTTCGCTTGATCTTAAATCCAACATCTATGTTTATTTATCTTGATAAACATTTTTAGTGTATATTTTAATAACATCTGGAAAAGTTTTGTTTTGTCAATTATATGGTTTGTAATAACAAAGTTGATCATAACAAGACTGAAGAAATTTTAATAATAAAGATAGAGGTACTCATGTTATTTAATGAAATTAATTTTTAAATAGGTTTTCATTGTATGTCATTCCCTAAAACATAAAATGTAAGAGGGAAATTGAACAGTTAAAAGTTGATCATAAACTTCATGAGAATTATATTCAAGAAAAAAATCCACAACAACAACATAATTATCATAATCTTTTAATGACCTATGTGAAGTGATAAGAAATCTACATGATCAATAAAATAATTTAAAAAAAAATTATGAACACTTCATACAGAATCATCTTTAGATAAGTATATATTTTATAGTAGAGGATTATACAGCATTTTAACAAAGAAGACTGAATCATTTTTTTTTACAATCACTGTTTTGTAACTTAAATTTATCTTTATTTATACCTACATCCTATCCACCTTTCATATCCTAACTGCTTGTTGTTATTTTTATCAAGGACATGTAATCACATTATATGACTAATATAAACAGTTACATTTTTTATTTGATATAATGTTCCAAATGTTATAATTTAGTAGAATATTATTCTTTACTGTATTTAAATTGTAGATGTTGTTGGTAAAATTGTTTTGAAATGAGTACATAAATAGTGATAACAAGTCGATGATTTAAAGGAGTATTGTATTCCGTACCTCTTCCAGAGCGTTGATGGTTTGTCGACATTGTGGTATACGGGAAACAAATGTAGAAGTAGTAGGCGAGTTGTAATCCTCCCTTGTTTCCTCAATAAATTCGCCAATGCCAATAAGACCCGGCATGTTGACCACAATGAACAATCAGTTAAAAACTACACACAAACCAAGTCACGTAAAACACATCCGTACAAATAATCGTTACAATCACAGTGAAGAATCAACGACATTTTCAACATGGTTAGCATTTGAACACATTATTGAGCACTTAAATAAAATCACATGCGATTTAAAAACAATTTCGCATTTGATACAACAAATAAACACACCCGCACACGACAATACGAATGAACAAACTGATTGAAAGATTGTCTTGTACAATGTAAGTTACAGATCAACATAGATATAGTTCAACTGAATGAACGACCGTTTTGACAAAATTGATTAAAATGACTTATTTGAACTAAATGAACTTTGATTAAAGATTTATCCTCTGAAAATAACATCATATTATATTTTTA
This sequence comes from Phoebis sennae, assembly GCA_001586405.1. NCBI lineage: Eukaryota > Metazoa > Arthropoda > Insecta > Lepidoptera > Pieridae > Phoebis > Phoebis sennae. Next base: position 617,005 of record LQNK01000932.1, read on the forward strand.
TTAAATTTTACCCCATTTATTGCATTTTAAGTCATTAATAAATATCAATATGCTATCATATCACTATACGATAATTTTTTATTATCTGTATCAAATGACATTCATGTAATTTCTGTGAAGAACTATCCTACAAGAGAAATGGAGTCATATCGAATTAATTTATAATTAATTTGTATAAAGAATAAAACAAAAACAACAATTTATTAAATAATTTACTACATAAATCAATTATTAAAATTACGGTTTAATTTTTTTTCAACATAGACATTGTATTCTATATGTCAATGGCACATGACTTTGAAAGTTTGCCAGTTTGTAATGTTTTTACTTATTTAAAGCGAAATTTGGTTTCCAGAGGCACTTATTTAATAATATATGTATTATATTATAAACAATATAATGTAATAAAACAAACCAATCAGACAATTTCTGTGCATTAAGTATTTCTTTTAAAAGCAATGGCTTTGCATTATTTATAAAATAACATGCTAATAAAAATTTCATAAAATGTATGATTTATAGCCCTAGTCTAGTATGTAGAATGTTTTTATTTTTTGGTTCTATTTTTATGATCGTCAATTATGTAAAAACCACTTGGCTTATCTTGGCAAAATTTTATATCTTAATAGAGAATTGCACATACAGCCACATAATATGTTTATAACATAATTATCTTGTTGCACTCGAATAACATGTCGCTAAGTTCAGAATCTAATAAGGAATATGAAAGAATCCTTGAATATGTAACGTATGACGTTACACTAGCTGACGAGAGAATTAAAAAAATGGAAAAGCATAGTTTCATTCTAAATTCATTTAACAAATTATTGCTATTAGCAACCTACATTAGTTGCTCTGTGGTTATTGGGAATAATTAAATTATAAAATCTTAAGGCAATTACCTTAACATTGCAGAAATATCACATATATGGCATCGCACCCACGAGTCCTAGTAACTTGTGGGCGTTTATGGACGGCGTTGATCACTTAACACCAGGTGACTCGCCAGCTCGTGTGCCCCCTTATACCATAAAAAAAAATATTCGGAATTAGCAATGGGGAAATAACGATAGTTTAGGTGACAACATTATTGAAAACGTCAAACTAAAATCATAATGACGGAATTGTCACGAGGTAAAGTTTATCAATAATTCCTAAAAAGTTTGCTTATAATATTTTAACATCCTTTTAGACAACATCATTAATATATATATATCATTTCCACGAGAAGTATAAAATAGTTTTATTAATTTCAGAGATTGGTGAGGTTTGGACTCGATTGTTCGACCATAGACCGTTTTTGAATGGAGAAATAAAGCTTATGTTAAAAGAATTCGAGGTATGTGGTTTTCAATATTGAGGAAACTATTTACTTGTTATTTATATAGAGCTAATCAATATATAACGTAAATGGTCCTCGGTAACTCAGTATGACGTTTTGACACTAGTATCCTATTGAAATTGACGTTCCATTATGTTTCGTGACCCAAAAAGTATCCAAGGTCTATTTATTAAATTTCTGAATTAAATTTTCAGGAAAAGCGAGGAGACAGAGAAGTGGAAAATTTATTTAGCATCCTTGAAAACATTACAGACATTAAAGACACTCAAGTGGATAAAATTCATAGAAGTTCCAAAACAGCTCTTCCTGTGTTGAGTGAGAAACTGCAACAAGCTTTAATTCTGACTGAGTCTGTTGAAAAAGACTACCTGGAAGTACAAAAAGTAAGAACAATATGAAATACAGTGGGAAAGTTACCACTATATACTAAAACTAGCTGTGCCCTGCAGTTGATAATATATACATATAGATATTAGATGATACTGTGTATAGTTAGACAATTTGGGGTTATGTGCTTTCTATGTTATGGGCACTTATTTATGGTAGTTTTAATGAAATTGCACATAATACCTTGGTTCTTTCTATCTGCCTCAAAAAACAACTCTTTATTTACACTTCATACTACTGGTGTTATGGTAATCTAATTTATTAGAAAGGGTGACTATTTTATATCAGAAAATATTCATGTATCATTGAATCCTATCATCTTGTATTAAAACAAAAATTATCAGAACATTTATAACAATATATTTTTAATCTTGCTTACTTATTTTGTATAGTTAGTTCACAGTTACATTAATATATCATTCTCTTTCTAATTTAAGGATTTTGCACAAAAGCGACTTGAAAATAAAGAGAAAAGGCAAAAGGAATGGGATCAGTTCATTGATGATATGAACTTTAAATGTCAAAGAATTGACAATACTTTTGAGGAAAAAGAGGAAGAACTCAGGGACTTGTATGCTGATCTTAATCATAAATTGAATATCACTAATAAATAAACTATGGACCTCAAGGGCTCTCTTGTTGATACACATCTTAGAATATATCCCACTGAAGCCTTGGTTACTTTTTTAAAAACAATCCCTGTTACAAAAGATGTACCTCCAAATATTATACATATTATAAAAGATGAAAATAAATGCTCCACTGCTTCATTTGAAAATGTTGAGACATCAACTGTTCAGTTGTCCAATAATGACTATGAACATTTAAGAAAAATCAAGGGAGTCATGGAAAAAAACTGTCCTACAGAGACTAATTCTAAAAGTAAAGAAAATGATGACATTATTGAGGAAGACTCAGTGAAATCCAAAGACAAAGAGAAAGAACCAGATAATAAAACTGATAATGATAACACTGAAAATGAAGATTCAGAGGAAAAATTGGAGTCTGAGGATTCATTGAAAGAAAATAAAAAATTTCTACTGACCTCTGACTTGGACTGGCTTTACATTTACATGAAAAGTAAAAGAGATAAAGAAAATGAGATACCCTTTTTAAATGAACTATTAGAAGGGGTTGAAATCAAAATGCCAGATAACAAGATAATAAAAAGAAATCCAGATTTGGAAGCAAGATGTGTCAAGTTGAGAGCACAACAAGAGGCACGGGAATATAGAAAGATGACGAAAAGTGTAGATAATGTAAGGATTCGATATCCAGAAGATAGCATTTCATATCAAAGTGAGTATTTTAGAGTATACAGTAACAAAATATCTTCATATTGTATTTAATCTGAATCTAAAATTGTTATAAAATACAATCTTGGTGTGGCTTTCTTACTGTATTTTGTATAATAATAGTCACCTGCTCAATCAAGTGCAAATGAAACAAATGTAATCACAGATGTATTTGAAATTTTGATTATAATTATGTTTTTTTTTATTTCAGTGAAACAACTTAATCGTCACTTGATAGCCATTGGACAATTTTTACTGTCAATATTTGCTGGATTTCTCTTTGGATTCCGTGGAGTTGAATGGATTATTGGCAATTTAGATTTTAGATTCCGTCTCCTATTGGGTGTCATGTGTGCCCTTGTTATTGCTCTTGCTGAAATATACTTCCTTGCTAAAAAGCTTAATGAAGAACTTTCTATACCAGAAACGGTGCAACTTGGTGGTCCTCCAAAATATGCTAATGATGTCAACGTTCATCCCACAAAACACATTGTACCTTCCACAGATAAGGAACATAAGGATTAGGCTAGTTATAAGAAAATTTGTAGTGTATAGAACTGGTACAAGTAAATGTATGTTTAAATGTCACCTACTCTTTAAACTATAAAGTAATATATTTGCTTTGAATGATTATAAATTTAATTTAAAGATATTTTTTATTTTATTAATCTTCCTTTTATTTTTTATTTTGTTTTTATGTTCTGTTATGAGTTATGAAATGCTTAAATCTTTGTTAATCAAATGTAGACTTAATTGATCCTATTATTTTTTATCAAATCTGTTCAGTTTCTATATGATTGAAGCACATTTCAATGGACAAGCAGAAAAAATTTATAACATTTTCGTGGTGTCTTCTCTTTTGTATGTAATATACAAAAATTGTCTTGTTTCTGTTTTATTACGACGTATCGATTATTTTGACCATAAATCTCGTCTATTCTATGTTATTTTTATTATTAAATACATCGGATAATAACTAAGTTGAAGAAAATATATAATTTAAATTTTTGCAGTCTTTGAGCCTCGTATGAAACATATTCGTGTCGTGCGTTGCGCTATATATGTATTTTAAAATCTCTCGCCGCAAAAAAGCAAGGCATTAACTTTAACAGCGCTGAAAATTGATTGAATTCAATCTCACAGTATTATGACGTAAGCTTTATTTCGAAAACTATAATTCTATTCAAATGTGTCGAAATAACTCGCTTAAATCTCAATCTTTGACAGTATCTATATTATTCTCTTCATAAGTTTTTTTAAAGTAAATTGTTTCATAATATATAATATTCGACATTGGGGCCTTCAAGAGAAAGCACCTGTGATACCCCCGGTGCTTCAGGTGTTCATGGGCGGCGGTGATCACTTAACATCAGGTGACCCACTTGCTCCTTTGCCTGCTCTGCCATAAAAAAAAAAATAATAATAATAATTGTTAGTAAGAAATGTGAAATTCTTTATATTTAACTTAAGAAACTTAATATTGTTTTGATAATGAACCTTCATGGTATGCTCTAAATTTTTTCAGTACAGATTCTGCAATATTAATAACTTCATTCTTTTTTATAATCTGTAGATAAATGTCAACGTCAGGAGGTGACGCGTTGTTTTGCTTTTCGATCAAAAACAAAACATCATTTTCATCAGACGTATTGCACAACTGAATAATATTTTTCTCCAATGTTCGTTGAGTGATGAATCATAGAAATTGAATACATTCAACGTTGGTATATAGCACAAGAGCCGTGTGCGAGTCGCGCAATACGTATTGGATACTAACCGGATAAACAAGTGCGCAGTCTCGTCACACTATTTTGTTGTTTTGTTTTGTATTGATTGTGTTATTCGTCTACAACTTGATAATAAGGTTTGTATTGTATAGGATTTCTTAAAATTATAACAAATAAGTAGAACAGTCGTATTGTAATTGGATTTTTTATTTGTTAAGTATACATTTACTGGGTATATGTAGCACTAGTTGTAAACCAGTTATCTTAGACTAATGAAAGCCACAAAATGGCTTCTTTGAAAACTATCATGTCATATAGAAACTTATTTTAACTAAGTACAAAAGTATTTAATATCTGTGTTAATTAATTCCTGTTCTCTACATTGAACTTATAGATTGAAGAAGAATGGAGCAACAATTTAAAGTTTATATTTTCTTGGATGGAGGTGATAATGCAAATGTGAGGAGATTTGGATTGAGAATGCCTGTTACCATTCAAAGCTTTAATGCTCAGATTGAACAATATGAACCAAGGCTTAAAGAAAAATACTACACAGTATCCTGGAAAGGTTAGTGACTTTAAGATTATTAGCAATACTGCATTAACATAATTTAAACATGATGCAATTTTATTTATTACTGTGGAATTGAAAGTTATTGAAATAGAGATTTTGCCTTAGATTAAAATATAATCAATACATTATTTATTTATTAACCGACTTAAAAATTAATAAAAATTATTTGAATGCTTTATGATACCAATTATTGCTAAGGTCATAAACTTTTCATGAACATGCAGGAATTAATTATCTAGTAAGAGAATATGGAGAAAATATTTATAGTTTTTTTAATATTTAATATGGTACTAACAATACAAATAATTTTTCCATTATTAATGTAGATGAAGATGGTGATTTCGTAACTATTTCATCAAATGATGAATTAAGGGTTGCATTGACTTCGATGGCTGATGATCTAAAGAGGTTTTATATTCATTGCAAGAATGAAAGGAACAATGATGATTGCGATATTGTTATAACTGTTGGTGATACCAATGCGGGTCGTGAGTATTTTATCATATTATTAATTATTTGCTGGCATGTGTTACAGGATATCACTTTCCTGGAATTAAATTTTGCTATTGTGTGATTATTTCCTATTATCGTCAATACAGTTCAATTCTGGTGAAAATATAAAGTGCAATTTTTCATTTTTCAAAAATATTTTAATTTAAAATACATATAATGATGTTAAAAAAATAGTGAATATATTATATTTCTATTAATTTTTCTGATCTTCATCACTTCATCTTTATTTAGCATCAACTGGCATCCCCAACATCCCTCACTCTGGAGTGGTTTGTGATGGGTGTGACATCCCGATAACTGGTTTCCGGTACAAGTGTACTTTCTGTGATGACTATGATCTGTGCTCCAAGTGTGAGGCTGCCGGCCTCCACCCTGAGCATTGTATGGTGCGAGTTCCCGTCCCTACATTGCCTGTAAGTACTTTCAAATGCTGTTATGTTTAGATTTTATCTTACAGCTTCAGAGATACTCACCTTGATTTTATTTGTCTATGTAAAATAAACTTATTTATGAATTGGTCAAACAAAACATTGATGAAATCTGCAAATTTCTTTATCTGGAAAAATAAGTGCGACATTTATTATAATTAAACTTCATAGTTTTTTAAATGACATGAGTTGAAAATATCATTATTTAGGCACTTACAGTACACTGGCTAAATATATTGCGGAATTCATAATTAAAGTGAAACTAGTCAAGCGTGAATTATTCTCGTTCACCTTGGGTTCTGTGTGTAATTATGTATAATCATCATTGTTAGCCCTTTCATTTTATATGTACATATTTAAATATAAACTAAAGCAGTTATTGGAACCCTTGACGATTTTATGACAATTTTACATAAACCACAATCTTTTTATAATTCATTTCACATAAACACAGAATCTTGTCTTATTTAATTAATTAAAGTCAAATAAAGGATAATGTGGTTGTTATTCCAATACATAAAAAGTTTTTCTAAATCTTCCATTGTTTTGTTAATAACTCATAACTTTTCCTAAATAAGTTACGGTTTGATGAGTCGAGTAAATTTTCACGCGTTTTGAACACGTGACGCATAAAAGTCATGCATTCATTTTTGCAAATTATTATAGCGCACCGTCATCAAGGCCGCGGTGAAAAGATCGCGCCATTTCCTGAAGACATTGAGCGCGTTGAACGAGGAGCATTGCAAGAAGCAACGTCACGAGAGCAGTGAAAGCAAGCGTCGTGAGCATCATGGACATCACGGCCACCATCGCCGCCAAGGTCGCGATGAACATAACCGCCGGACGCGTACAAGCTGGCTGGAGACATTCGCCACTTACATGAATGAGTTTGCCAACCTTGCTGGAGATGTGGGACTTGACACTGAACATACTAACCCTAATGCCGCGCCGAACCAAGAAACCCCTGCCGCTGAAAACCAAACTAAAAACGCAAACGCTTCCCAAGAGACTCGTAATGCACAAGCCGGCGCATCAGCGTCTGCAAACACTGGGTCGCAATCGGCTCCCAAAATGCCCCAATGTCCATTCACACCTGAGAATTTGAACATGGATAACATTCAAAAGCTTCTAAACATGTATTTGGGTGGAGATTTCAATGCCTTTGTGCCTCAGCCACAACCCTCGACGTCTAATGCGGCTGATGATATGGAGATGGGTCAGGGGGACAATAAAACATCTGAGGCTGATAAGGAAAGCACTACGTCTGAGGTTTCTTCAACTTCGAATCCTAAGAAAGAGGAATCACCCGATAAAGCCGATGGTTGGACTGTTATTAACAATGAGAAAGGTGTGTAACTCTTTAGTAATATGAATATAGGTTTGCATTTACGTACTTCGATAAGTTTATTTATGGCTTAAATAACTAATACTAAATAGTTTAAAATGTCAATGCCTCCACATTACTACCTTAAAAGAACCAGCTGTGTATTTCTCCCTGTGTAGTAGTATTAAAATATCTATAGCATTCCATGTGGACCTGGCTATAGTAATAGGAAATTATTTTTTCATATAATATGTACATTCACTATTTTCAATGATTAGCGTGAACACGAAGACAAGTTAACTTTTCGCGCTATATTTATCAGCACAGATAGTAAATTATTACTATTATTTGCTTTTTGTTATTATTAGTAGTTTTATTTATAGTATTAGTTTAAGTATGTATTTGTCAAATTATTTTGTATGTATTTAACATTTGGAATTTTTCAGATCTCATGGATTCTGATTCGAGGGCCCCAGGAACTGATCCTACTCCTCCAATAGGTTTCAACCTTCCTGAGGAATTCCAAAATCGTGTACAAATCACCGAAGGCCAAAGTCTCTATCCGCCTCTCAATGCTGCTACAGCTGGTATGTATTTAACTAAATCATTCTAAAATACTTTTGTCGTTTTTTATCCTAATATATTATGGTAATATATTCAAAATGATGTTGACCATATTTTAATAAATTTTCGCCTTGTCACGTTCACTATTGTAAAGAATGAATAATTTGAGAACATATTTGTTTGAATAAATTCTGTATGAGCTTATTAATATATTCCAATTTTTTTATTTAATATGTAAGATAAACAAAGAGTTCATTGATATCATGCTTAACTTTAGTGTTGAATCCCAAAGAGCCTGAGGTGAAGATTCCAGAACAGCCGAAGCCAAGTGCTCCAGAACAACCAAAGTCTGGAGGTGCTAATAATCCCAAACCTGCCCAACCTCCTCGTCAAGAAAGACACCCAAGTAAGTTAAATTGCTCTTTTCTTGTGCAAATAAATGTTTTTGAATAATGTGAGATTTTATCAAAAATAATTGAATGCTATTTTTATAAAAATTAGGCTCATTTGACAGCCACATTGGTTCAGTGGTTAGCCTGTTAGCGATATAACAGAACTTTGCTCTTATGTTTGAAAAAATAAATTTTATTTTGGTGCTAATGTTTTAAATCTTTATTATTTGCAGTGGCTCATATTCAAGCCGCCATTGAGCAAATGATTTCAATGGGCTTCACTAACGAAGGGGGATGGCTGACACAACTTCTCGAGAGCAAGGATGGCAACATTGCTGCAGTTCTTGACCTTTTGACTCCTGTCAATGCTAAGAAGTAAAAAAATATTAGAAAGGCTTACTATCTCTTCTAGTACCTTTGTGTATTTTAGGTTTAGGGCATCATATAGCCTCTAATAGAGAGATAGAGCTATTAGCTTATTATAAATTATAATATCATAAGTTTAAATTATATTGACAATGGTATTATAGAATATTGTATTTTACCTGATTGAACCTTGCCTAAAATTTATTTAACATATGTACATGGTATGTTGTGCTATTTTGTTGTATTATCAGATACAAACTTGAGTTATTATTTTTTGTTATAAGGAATTCAAATTATTTTATTTTAAATTTGATTATATATAGAATATATTATTTTAGTTATTTCTTAAATCTTGTCAGTATAATGGAAAATTTTATGATATCAATTTTATTTTAATAAATATGGAATGACATGTGATTAATAATGACTGATTTTAATGCAGGTTTCGAAAAGAATGTGATATAAGCAGTATGATAATATATAAAACTGTTTATTTTCTTTATTACTTATTAAAGGTATATGGGTATAATGAGTGTTTTATTAAATATCCTTATTCAATTTTAAAATGTTTATTTAAGAAATCCATAAGATTCTTTCTTGTAAGTGTTTGTTTCAGCTTTTTCTCGAAGAAGCGCTTTCCCAAGGGCTTCATCTAAACATTTGGCTGCAATTCTGAAAAAATTTACAAATATCATTACATGAAATGCATTCTCGTTATTTATATGACAATGGAATGTGTATTTCATTTTATTTTGTAAGGGAAAAAAGAAGTGTAAATGTACGGACCAGAAGGGTATTGTTAACATATAGTACTAGCCTATCCTTTCTCAATTAATAGTCTATTATCTCAATACTTTTCAAATCAAACCAAAGTGAAAGTTTCCTAGATTAGCAAGTTGCAAAAAAAGATTTTAGTTTTTAAGGATATAAGAATAGATGACATCCTAATTAACATGTATTTGTCACTATATCCCCAATCAAAGTCAAAACTAAGCACTTGTATAAAATGAAATAGTTGCTGTATTACATTCTTTCTACTTACATTCCTTGACCAACAGCCTCCTTCAACGTCTGTGGAGCTACACTACCCGCTCCTATCATACCAATGGTAGTACATTTACAGTTGACCTCTGTTTTTGTTAGACTTGAGTCATAGTATGCCGGGTTGCCTGATACTCCAACAATCAATGAAACAACACTACACTTTTCCTCTTCTCCTGACGGATCCACCACACACTTGTCTCCAATTTTACATAAGGTTACCTAGAAAAATGTACGATAATTATGAGAATAGATTCATATACAATATTGGTTTGGTATTCTAAAATAACTGTGTTCATACTGTCATGCCACAATTTCTTATTCATTTTAGTAAATTAAATGTTCACACAATTTAATATCTATAGTAATATTTTAGTTGTAACTGGTACAAGGCGCGCTTAGAAGTTTGGTAGTATGTCACATGTGGGGTAAGAGTGAATTACAAATTGGATTGTGCACAATTTGGGAATCCCTATAATAGTGTATTGACTATCTAGTCATGCATCATAAAATTATATTTAATAAATATAATTATTTTTAAGTATTTTGTATTCAGAAAAAATTTAATTACCAATAATGGAGCTGTTCCAACATTTAAATGTTTGCTATCAAATGGATCATCTGATAGTTGCAAATCCACATTCCCACCATCCATAAGAGCAGCTTTTACAAATGGTATCCTTGTATTGAATAGGGCTGCTTTTACGGCTAGGGATACAGCATCACATAAATTTCCTCCACATTCTAATATCTGAAAGTAATGTAATTTTTAAATATTTTCAGTAAGTAAGGTACACATACACAGTAGTCAGACAGACATAGAACAATAATAGAGAGTTTTGACAAAATTACAGGAGTAATAAGAGTGTGTTCTTTTTGGAAGTCTATTAAAAATAGTTAATCAAATACAAATAATAATTATTTTATTTCTAACAATCTTCATTGCCCATTGGTATAAGTTAATTAAATAAATGTACTTACTAAAATATCAACATAAAGCTTCCAACATTGCTTTCCTTCAAATATACACAACTGTGTTAGGTTAAATGCTTGTGAGGAATGGTAAGCTCTCTGTAACATGTTAGATATACTGTTGGCAAGTTGTTCTCCACCTCTGCCTTCGAATTCTGGGGTCGCATTTGCAGAACTAGATAAAAAACAAAATTTATAAAATATAAACATAACTATAATACCTTTTAGAGAGGATAATTTATTCTGTGTTTACTTACCAATCCACAAAGAATTCAATTTTTCCAAGACCTGGTTTATCAGGGTTTGGTACATCGATTTCAGTTTTTACACCGACTAGAATATCGGTATTAGCTAATCGTAAACGCGCCGATCCACCGGCATGGCTGACTACATCAGTCTCTAATTCCATAGGCCTATAGTCAATATTTGATCGGCCATCAGAACGAAAGTCTTCCTGGAAATCAAATCGAACGGGATTATGTTTTATTCCGTCAATAATGTGATAGTCAATTCAAAGTAACATTCCAGGACCTGTACGCCATGAAGTATGTAAGTTTTTTCAGTATTACTGAGTAGGACTCCTGCCATATTATCTAAAAAGTAAAAGTACAGAAGAAGTTTGTTGAATCACTAACTGCATTCGTGTATAGTTTAGTAAGTAAAATACTTGTTCACGTGCTGAATGTTTACAAATTACAATTTGTCATATGTATGACAGTCAACATTTGGCATTTGTGATTTGACATTAGAGAAGTGTATTGCTAGTTTGAAAATTATGTTAATATAATAATTTAACATTTTTTGAAAATTTTTCCCTTTAACAATTAAGATTCAGAAGAAATTATTTTAATCACGAGACATCTACATATTCAAAACTTGTTACTCAGCGCGTAATTTAAACAATGCGAAGGGTAAGTTCGTATCCTACTAATCAAATAATGTGAGCATTTGTATTTTGTAACAAAATATTGTATGTAAAATAAGTTCAGCATTATCTGATTGGTATTATGGACTTCTTATTTACATTTAACAGGTGTTAAAATATTATATTCAAAGAGGCAAAGTCTCAGGCTGTAACTAGTATCTTGTATATATTTTTATTGGAAATGTAGTTGTTATCTCCTTTTCTTGCTTAATACATATAATAAATGCGAAAGTAACTATGTCTCTTTGTCTGTGTGTTTATTATGCATGCGTGAATCAATTTACTTATATGAAATTTTGTAGAAGATAATTTGAGACCCAAAAAAGGACATAGGATAATTTTTATGCCGGAAATCCCACGGCAATGGAAATATACGCGGGTGTACCCCGCGGGCGTACCCGCGTATTGTATAGTCTAGTTCTTTATATTTATATATTTTTATTTTCAAGAATAGGCCAAAAAACAAACAGCAATTTGATGATTATAAACAGGCATAATTTTGTTACAAGTAATATATGACAACGATGCAGCCCACAATGCTGTTCACGAATTACGCCTATTATAAAAAGGACGACAAAGAATTACAAGATCTTATATCATATTTACAATTTACTGTATAGTAGTAATTTGAATGAATGGATTCCTATGAATCCATTCATTCAAATTACTACCTACCTAATATATACCATACCCTATGGTATGGTATTAAATAAGGTATATAAAAAATAAAAACTCCCAAAGATATATGTATAGCCAATTTCGTCCTCCCAAAGAGCGTAGAACTAAGTATATCCTTATGTACCAAATCTCTGTTAACAAACAGTAGGTATATTTTCAATATTTTAATCTAGTGAATTTAAAGCAAAAGAGAAAAAAAAATATAAATACATAAGTAATCCATTATAAAAAAGGTGAGGAAAAGGAAGAAAATTGCATTTCTTTCGCTATCACTTTATCTTATGCAGTAAGGTTAACGTAAATGTTAACGGCAACGTTATTTTAAGGGATTTTAATAGAAATGAGAACCGAAGTTTTGCAAAATATCTTCAGCAAAGTCAAGGTCCATGCGTACTACAAGATCGTTTAGTTCTATCCCGATTCAATGCTAGTAACTATTGGGGGGATCTCGCAACATCCTCTTTTAAATTGCGAGTTATCGTAATTTTTTCATTGTACCAGATTGAATTTACACGATGGGTTCACTTGCCATTTGAATTGAGGATTCTACGTTGCACCTATAGTTTATAGTTATATATCTGGTCCGTTTTAACATGGGTGATGATGTTGCTGATATGGTGTACAAGATGCAAAAGTTTACGTGGGTGGATTACATAGTTTTTATATTTATGTTAGCGATAAGTGCCTTCGTAGGTGTATATTGGGGATTTTTCAAGAAGCAAACAAATCAGAATGATTACCTTCTTGGAGGAAGGAATATGAAAGTGTTGCCTGTTTCTATGTCCCTAGTAGCAAGGTTAGTGGTTTTATAAATACTTATGATGAACTTACGAAAATATCTAATAGTGCATTACATATTTTATGTGAGAGTTGTCCTATGTATGCATAGAAATTCTTAAGTTTTCCACATAAGTTGTGCCTGTTAAATATTAATCAGTTGTAGAGACATAAGCTTTTCTTGCATATATTTAATTACTAGATCACATTTTCTCTCTGTACATATGCCTTTGGTTATTTGTACATTTTATTACAAACAGAAACAGAAGATACTTTCTTCTGTTTCTCTTCCGTTTTCAAAAGCCACTAAAACTTATATTAAAACTAAACATGAAAGACGGCTATAGTTGTCGGTCTATTAATATTTCACTCAGGTAATTGTTTTCCACCCGTCTACGTGGATCGGAATGCTTCTTATTAGTTATTACTAATAATTGTATTCGACAAAAAAATTACGCCTGCGACTTGTTCGTTATTGTATCCTATGTGATAATTTTTTTGAAATGATATATTTTCGAATTAATTTTCATCGAAAACTTCTCAGCTTTCATTTCTGTTTTCGTGTCATTGGGTAATAAACATATGAGAATGATTAGTAAAATAAAAATCTTAATCTTAGCACCTACAATTGCGCAATGTTTATCAAATGAAGTTTTAGCCACACATGAATTGTGGGAATAACGTACATACAACGTACATATAACGTACATAACGTACGTACAACTTATTTTTTGATGCATTTTCAGTTTTACCTGACTTGTTGATATGAATTCGTTGTTTCAGTTTTATTTCTGGTATTACTTTACTGGGTTCACCGACAGAAGTGTACATGTATGGGACTCAGTATGCTTATATCATTATAGGTATATTTCTGATGTCGATCTTTATGACACAAATTTATTTACCCGTCTTTCACGAGCTTAAGATGACTTCCAATTATGAGGTTAGTACAATGTTTGATAATGTTAATAAAGTAATTAAAAAATGAATAAAACAACCCATGTATAAGTAACTTAGAATTAATAAGATATTTTATTTTATTTTATAGTATTTATCCCTGAGATTCGACAACAAAGTTCGTCTCTTCGGTTCAATGCTATTCGTATTTGCAATGGTGAGTAAGAATCACAGATAATATAATACTATGTAAGAATAAAACGTTCATGAAACTCATGAAAGGTCAGCCAGAATGAGAAATTGCTAGTAAAATAATATTGTATATTAAAAATTAAAAGATACGTTTCTTTCAGATAGGATGGTTACCCATTGTTATTTACGTGCCAGCGCTTGCATTTAATCAAGGTAGTTATTTTGTTCATCCAATCCGTATAAATATACAGAAAGATGAATCATTACAACAAGATTACGACAAGGGAAAAATGTTCGCTTTCCATAAAGTAAAATTTCAAATAATCTTCTTTATTATAAATTTTAATAACAATTTTATTGCATTTTACAGTGACTGGAGTAAACATTCATATAATAACACCAATCGTATGTTTAGTTTGTATATTTTATACGAGCGCAGTGAGTATTCCCTAAAAATAACTATGAAATAATGTTGTTGATATACCTATTTAATTATATTTTTTGGGTAATTTTCTAGGGTGGTCTCCAAGCAGTGGTGTGGACGGACGTTATTCAAATAACGGTGATGGTGGGAGCGATGGCCCTGGTCGCCATTAAAGGAACGCTAGATATCGGAGGATTTGCAGTTGTGTGGGAAAGGAATATGGAAAGTGGGAGGATCGAACCACCTAAGTACGTAACATATTTTATATATTTTCTATCGTTTTTATTATTATATTTTTAAGTTCGATAATTTTAGTAATATTCAAATTTATTTACGCCTCGCGGTTTCACCCGCATAATTTTTAGTACCTACCTGTGGGATTTTCGGGATTACAATTATCATGTGTTATTCTGGATCCTTACCATAGGGAATAATATAGATGTATACCAATTTTCAAAGCAATCGTTTCAGTAGTTTATGTGTGAAAAATTAACAAACATACATCCTACAAACTTTCGTGTTTTATCTTAGTATGATAGGATATTACCAACACATTACAAACACACAACACATTACAACAAATCATTATAAACACAAAAAAGTCATTTTTATATCAAACCTTCTTATATCGTAAAAATTATTTTAAAGCTATGAATAATTTGAAAATTTTAAAATTTCAGTTGGGATCTTTACCCCACAGCTCGACATACTATATGGAATTTAGTTATAGGAGGAATTTTTTACTGGTTACAAGCAAATGCAGTTAATCAAACTATGGTACAACGGTATCTTGCACTCCCAACCCTACGAGGAGCTAAATGGTAAGACTAAATGTTTTCAGAAACTTGAAAATTAATTTTCTGGTATGATTTTTATTGTTATGGGACTTTTACGCTAACAAAGATAATAAAAAAGTTTACCCAATAATAAACGAAGCTAAAGAAGTAATTTCCTAGATAAATCAATGTGAATTTTACATAAATATCAAGTGTATTATTCAATAAGTGATTACAAATGATGGGAATGATATATTAAAATAAAAAAAAGATTATGCTAAGTGTCCACAGGTCGGAATCGTACGCATAGAATTCTTAATTTGTATGCGATGCGGATCAATGGACGCACTTGTCTGACATTCAATACAAAGAATATTACGATTCGTGAATTTCGATTCGTCCGATGCTGAAATGTGGATGTTTGGCTTTATATTCACATTTTAGATATGTATAAGGCAAACAAAATTGACTGACACACTGAAAATCAGTGTTGTGGCTTAATGCCACAAAAAATCCTGAGTGGTATCCCTTTTTGACACACACCGCAACCTCATCAATAAAAATTTACGTGTTATATACGAGTATATCTTTTTGTTTGTAAATGTGTTGTTGATGTTCTTTCCTGTATACATATAATTGTGTGTGTCTTAATAAATGTTTCTTTCTTTCTTTCTTTTTTTTCTATTTGACCTCTACATTGTAGAATGTGTTTTTTCAATTTGCCTCGATGTGTTTTCATTTTATAAATTTCAGGTCCGTAATTCTATTTTGTATTGGAATTTCTATCCTTTACTGTTTCTGTTTGTACTGTGGATTGTTAATTTACGCCAGATTTTATGATTGCGACCCTCTGCAAACTAAGGTAAATCTAATTTTGATAAAAATTTAGCTATATTTTTATACGGTGTTATTATATTGTTTGTTTATTTTTAGTTAGCGAAGGCAAAGGATCAGTTATTGCCACTCCTCGTTATGGACGTCCTCGGAAATTTTCCAGGTCTACCCGGAGTGTTTCTTGCAGGAATTTTTAGTGCAGCTTTAAGGCAAGAATAAAGGTTTTTTTTCTGTAAAAAATCTAATTTTTAATAAATATCAAATTTATGTTTAACTTTCGCATAAACGTAACTTTAATTATATGTTTATTTTACTTTAAACGTTTTAAGATTTTTATTATTGTAGCTCGCTATCAACAAGTCTGAATTCGATGTCAGCTGTAGTGCTGGAGGACTTCTACAAGCCGTTTTACAAGAGGAAACTTTCAGACAGACAGACCAACTGGTTGCTGAGAGGAGTGGTTGTCTTTACTGGAGTACTTTGTTTAGGTAACATAATTATAATAATGTGTTTTTTTTAAATAAACTTGCGACCAGCTGCAAACTTTAAAATAGGATCCAAAAAAACAATCTACAAGACAGTAAATTATAAGTCACAAAATGTTTTCGTTCATGATAATTTAATTAGTTTTCTTCAAGAAATCTGACTCTTAAAGCTGTAGTTTATCTAAGTTTAAGCCATATTTATAATCTAGTTAATGTGAGCAACATATAAATTTCAATTTCGATTTCAGCATTAACATTTGTAGTTGAGAAGTTGGGCACCATACTTCAACTGACGATGACTTTAGAAGCGATAACCATGGGACCACAGCTCGGGGTGTTTACCATGGGGATCTTAATGCCCTGGGTTGATGGAATGGTAATTATTTTAATATAAAAAATTTTAATTAAAAAAATCTGTCGAGTAGTTTTTAAGATCTAAACATACAAAGGGACATACAGCGGGAAGCGACTTTGTTTCTATGTAGTGATTATAATATTCACCTACGTATATATTTTTTTTTGCTTAACATACTATTTTTGGTACTTTAATGTGGATGTGGCAATGGTCTATATATATATAGAAAGTCTGGGTGTGAATAAATCTATAGTATGTATTAACAAAAAAAGTATGTTCAAGTAATATGTCTATCAGTTACGTTTCCATTGTACAAGCTATGCTTAGTTTGGAACTAGATGGCGTGGTGTTAAATGTCCAGGAATATTTATTATTAGAAAGAAATAAAGAAAGAAAAAAAAAACATTTATTTTCAAAACACCCCCTACAAATAAATACAGTTAACAAATAAAAAATACGTTGATAAAAAATTGGCGATAGAAGATAACACTGATTCTCTTCTCTCTTTCATCTCTTTTTCCGTGTGTATATTCCCAGATTTTCTACACGCGTAACATAAGAATTATATTATTTATTAATGTTTTATAGGGAGCGCTCATCGGAGGGGTAATTGGGCTAGTGTCGATGGCATGGTGGTGTCTCTCGGCGCAACTCGCAATTGCCCGCGGTCACATTACCCACCCACATAAACCGCTAAGCGTCGCCGGGTGTCTATACAATCACACGCTTGAACATAATGCGAATATTGGAGAAAAGTAAGTAGAATTTATACAAACAGTAAAAACAGTAAAACAGTTAACTGTTTGTAAAAAAATAGAACCGACTTCCTCACACTGAAAAGTAGAAAATAACTTTTTTTTTTTAATTTATTCACAGTCGGTGTCTTTGAATATTTTCAATTAAACAAGATTTTGCACTGACTTTGAATAGATTTCAAATATAATGTGAGGAAGTCAGTTCTATTTTTTTGCGAAAAAGCTAGTTTTTTCCATTTTTAGTGACGTACTAACCCTCAACATCAGAGCTAGAGATAAATGGGTATCTACTAATGTAATTAAAACTTAACCACAAAGCATATTCTGTTGATTTTCGAAGAGATGATCAGACTTGGACCAAATTTCAATGGATCACACTGACCCTCTATTATTTCGAATGCATATAGATTTTTCCAAATCGGTCCATAAATGCCGGAGCTATGCGGTAACATATATAAAAAAGGTCCAATTGAGAACTTCCCTTTTTTGAAAGTCTGTTAAAAAGAGCTAAGATTTATTTAATATTTCTTTTATTTCTCCTTAAATTTTTGTGAATTATGATAGCAATTACCATTTCTATTTGTACTTAGATAGGTATGATATAAATCTTCAATCAGAGTAATAGACCTTTAGAAATATTTTCAGGGTGGAAGTAAGTGCAATACTACACGTATCATATATGTGGTATACATTATCGGGTTGCCTGATAACCATTTGTATAGGAATGTTAATAGCTGGGATAAACAAAGCCCGGGGTAAAGCCTATGTCCCGCCCGCACCAAAACTCCTCGCACCACAGATAAGAAAATTGTTTCGAGACCCTCCGCATCCTAAGGAAGAACCTTTTATCTGTGCTTATAAGTGTCAAAAGGTAATTCTATTTTAAACATTTTATTATTATTACGATTACTTATTTCTTTTATGACGATTGCTATTCGGAAATTTATTGTAGTCGACTGTATATGAAATTTATTTTGATAAGTTATTTGATTTCTTGATGTTTGCGTTTAGATAATGCCATAGTATGTGAACCAAAAGCAAGAATTTAGTTAGTTATCTACACTTCAGTAATTGAACAATTTTGAGTTGAATTAGTGTATAATATTAATTTTAAATTATAATAATATTTACAAAGTTATGTAAACCTTTCGCAGGATAAGCAGCAATTGAACTCTACATCTTTGAAAATGAAGCCCCTCAATGAAAGTGAAGAAATAAGCTGAGACTGAAACATATTAAAAAATACAATGGATAATTAGAAGCATTTATATGAAAAATATTTTTGAAGATAGTTTTGCTATATATCGTATGATACATAAAACTAAAACTATTTAATATTTTATTTCTCAAAAATATAAAATTTATGTTGGAATAATTTAATAGGCCATGACTAGGAAAAGCGCAATTATATAGAACTTATTTTATGTATTCGTTATTTCTAAAATTGGGTACAAGAATCATTTAATTGAAGAAGAAACTGAAGAAAAAGATAATTAAATTACTTTTGAAAAAGTGATACGTGTATTTTATATATAAATACCCAATAAATTAATGAACCCATATTTGTTTTTTAACTTATAAATTATCCCTTGTTGTTGTAAGACATAGACCTATAATGGAGAATGTTACTAGGTATGCCAAATAGGTTGAATGTTTGTTACAGTATAGCTTGTACCTATACAAATACAGTGTTTTTTGTTGCAGTCAAAAATACCAAGTAGTTTTCATTTTATGAGCTTTTAAACTTTCGAGTTCCGCTAAAGTCACGTGACCGCTTGTGACGTCACAAAACAGATGCCGCGCGGGCCGCGCTTCTTCGCAGCAATAGTACGTGTGGGAAGCGCTATAGCGAGCGCATGAGCTGTCTCTTTTATGACGTCACACCGCCGCAATCGCCGCGCCAGGCGGTTACGATTTGTTTTGCTTATAAATCAAAAACTAATTGACGTAACAAAATAATTTTTTCAACAGTATTTTTTAGTTACAAAAAACAATATGAAAAGCTAAAAATCAAAATTTGTTAACATTCTTCATTGTAGAAGAAACTGAAGAAAAAGTTAAGTTTAACTTTCTGTACGATCGCATTCGATAGCATTTTAGGGAGTTATTCAAAAAGTATACATAGAAGTGTTATATATGGTTAAAAGAAATTGATTTCATTTAACTGTTATACATTTTATTGTTCCTGTTATAAAAGTCCATCCCCAAGTCTATTTAAAGCAAACGGAAATGTCCAATGAATTACAGGCTAAAAATAGCCTGTCTACAAGTTGCGTAGAAAAATCGCGGGAGGTAATTGATAAATTGCTGTAGTCGGAACTTCTATTGTGCTCTTATAGGTCAAAGGAAACACACGTATCTTTCATAATAAATATCAAAATGTCCGAAAAACCTTATGTTTCAGAAGTACGAGCGTCGTATCAACATTTTTCACTGATAGATTATTCTGTGTTTGTTGTAATGCTGGCTGTTTGTGGCGGTGTCGGTATTTATTTTGGTTTCATAAAGAAACAAAATTCGACGCAGGACTATTTAATGGGAGGTAGAAATATGGCATTACTTCCCGTTTGTTTTTCCCTCGTAGCTAGGTAAGTGTGAGCACCTATAGAATTGTGTATGTTTTAAATTGTATGTTGAACCTTAACTTACTAAAGCATGTAAAGCAATTAATCCATAAACATTATTATTACTACAATGAGATACTTTTTTAGTTTTATTTCAGGTATATCTCTTTTAGGTATACCGACGGAACTCTATGTTTTCGGTACTTCATACGTTTTCACCATAATCGGTGCACTGGTTATGTCAATAATTATAAGTTATACATTTATACCAGTACTACATGAACTAAATTTAACGTCGGCTTATGAAGTAGGTTCTTGTGCAGCATTCGAAATTTTTAAAATTATTATTGTGCGATTAAAATAAAAATTGTGTTTCAGTATTTACAACTACGTTACGATAAGAGAGTAAGAGTGTTTGGATCCGTTCTATTCAGCGTTTATTTGGTAAATTAATTATTTATATTTAGGTTATGAATACGCATTTTCGATAATTTTTAATTAAATAACTTAAAAATATAAAATATTTCAGATGGCCTGGCTTCCAATAGTTATTTATGTTCCTGCATTAGCATTTAATCAAGGTAGGTATTTTCAATTAAATTCTACAGTTAAACTCCTATTTTATAGTTTTTTCATAAGTATCTCTACGTTTTTCTATTCTATTTTCAGTAACTGGAGTGAATATTCATATTGTCTCTCCGATAGTATGTCTTGTCTGCATTTTCTATACGTCTGTGGTATGTATTATCCAAATGAGTAAACCTAATTTTCTTCCTATATTTTTAAGAAATTCAATTAGTGAATTTTATAATTGTTTGTGCATTTAAATTCTAACTTATGTTTTAGGGAGGTCTAAAAGCTGTAGTATGGACGGATGTTTTTCAAACTGTTGTTATGATTGGAGCAATGTTTTTAGTTATTATAAAGGGAACTATCAACGTTGGCGGTTTTGAAGAAGTATTGAAGAGAAACTGGAACAGTGGTAGACTAGAATTTCCTCCGTAAATATAATTTACACTATCAATAATATATAAACATTTGAAATCTGTTATTTACTCTCA
The DNA here is from genome assembly GCA_001586405.1 of Phoebis sennae. Taxonomy (NCBI): domain Eukaryota; kingdom Metazoa; phylum Arthropoda; class Insecta; order Lepidoptera; family Pieridae; genus Phoebis; species Phoebis sennae. Next base: position 638,653 of record LQNK01000932.1, read on the forward strand.
AACCTTGTCTTAGTTCCAGATTTGATTTAACCGAACGGCACTCAGTATACGCTGTAACAATTGGTTCTTCGTTTTATTGGATTGGGAATATAGCAGTCAACCAATCGATGATGCAAAGATTTCTATCATTACCAGATTTGAAAACTTCTAGAAAGTAAGAGAAGTTTGTGTAACTTTTTCTATTTTTTGTAACTCATGCTGATTAAAAGTTAATATTTCAGAGCAGTGTGGGGTTTTCTGGGCGGAGTTTTATTGATTCTAGTTTTATGTGGGTATAGTGGTTTGCTAGCGTATGCGCGATATTATGAATGTGATCCGATAAACTCTAAGCTGGCTTTAGCGAAGGACCAATTACTGCCTTTATTGGTAATGGATAACCTGGGAGCTTGGAATGGTGTACCTGGTGTGTTTGTAGCTGGTGTATTTAGTGCAGCTCTCAGGTAAATAAACGTAATTTTTTATTGAAATTTCTTTTATAAAAATTGTAGTAAAAGCGGTCTTAGTAGACGGTAATATATATTAGATTTGTCTTTTTTTGCCAAAACAAAGGACCTTTTTTACCTTTCTCCCTCATATTTAAACGTTTTTTCAGTTCTTTGTCGACGGGGCTAAACTCTATGGCGGCTGTAGTACTTGAGGATTTTTGGAAGCCATTTTTTAAGGATTTGAGTCAAAAACATGTACAAATATTAATGCGTTTAGTTGTCATCATATTGGGGTGTATTTGTGTAGGTATGTATTATAAAAATATATATTTTTTTAACAAAAAATATTGTTAATAAAGTTTTGGTTAAATTGAGTTGATACTTGTAAGAAATAAATATTTAGATTTTTCAAATAAAATTGCCTTGTACAAAATTCTAGCTTACTGTGTCAAAACAAATAAAAGTTTAAGCAGTAATATTACATGATTAATTTACAGGTTTAGTGTTCGTAGTTGAAATGTTAGGGTCAGTGTTACAATTAACTATAAGTTTATCGTCAGCATCGATGGGACCTCTCGCAGGAATATTCCTCATGGGTCTCTTTCTACCTTTTATAGATGGAACTGTAAGTTTTTGCAACTTGTTTAAAGTATTTATAAATTCTCTAATTTCAATCATTTTGTGTATGTGAAAAAAATACGGAGCTTATTTGGTGAAGAGGTTTTGACCAGACTCAAGAACGCTTTTATTTTATTCATTATTGTGTACTTTCTTATACTAGACCTTAAGATTGTCTGGTAGAGATCGCTTTACAGCGATAAGGTCGCCTGTTGTACGTTCTTTGTTTGTAATATTTTTTGAAAAATTTTATGCAAATTTTAGTATACCCTGCTAATATTATAAATGCAAAAGTAACTCTGTCTGTATGTCTGTATCTTCACGCCGAAACCACTGAACCGATTAGGATGAATTTTTTCTTGATTGCTTGAAACCCGAGAAATGATGTAGTATATATTTTATCCCGGACATCCTAAGGGAACGGGAGATATACGCAAACTGGGACGGTTAGTATTTTATAGAAAGTATTTACATTATATTATTACAGAGTGCTCTATCTGGTGGATTGGTTGGTTTGACATCCGCATGGTGGGTAGCGACTCACTCACAACTAGCGCAGGTCCACTCTCTTCTAATGTTTAAGGAAAAGGAGAGATATACATATAACTGCACATATAACTTTGATGTAACTCTAACTGCCACAGATGGAGAAGGGTATGCGAATTTATTCCAACTACCATTGAAGTCGAACGTCAAAATACGCCCCGAATTGATAACCTCTTCGTTTTTTTTTGAGAAGTCGCTTAAAATCAAAGTTACTTTTCCTTAACAAGCATAGTAATTGTTTCTTGGGACTTTAATTATAAATTAGGAGTGAACGTTACTATTGTAATTAAGAATTTTACTTTGTTAAATAGTGCCGAAGATATGAAGTGTATTGTGTGATTGTAAATAATTATGTGTTCTATAGAACAGCAACAAATTATTTTTGAACGGCTATAAAGATATTTTGGCTAATTTAATGAATTCAAGGTAGAAATATATCTTACTATTGCTTTGAAGTAGGCCAAGGAATTGAGATAAAACATAAATTGATTGTAATTCAATAATACGATAAAACGAGGAGAGGTATAATCCTATTTATTTATTTATTAACACGTAATTGATAACTATTACACATTTCATGTATAAACATGATTATGGTTTGTTTTAACGCTAAGCTACACGCGTATTTTCAAGTTTTAATTGAAAATACGCGTGTAGCTTATAATATTGTACCCTTTTTACCAAAAAAATATAGATTACTTTATATTCTGTATTATATCGTCGAAGCTGAAAAATAAAATATACAATGTTCTATGGTTGACGTAATGGTTATATAATACGTATTAAAATGCGTAAATAAACATGTATGCCACTTTTCTATTCTTTCCAAAAAAATCGGTAATAATATGTTTTTTTATTCTGTACTTTCTTTCAGGAGCGTACCATATATTTATCGGATATCATACTTATGGTTCACGGCTTTCGGATGCATCATAACTGTATTAGTGGCTTGTCTTGTTAGCATGAGGTCAAAGCAAAGAGTTTGCACTGACGCGAAATTATTTGCACCCTTTATTAGACGTTGGATGACGGAAAAAATAAAAGTACGTAATCTCTTACATAAAAATCTTAATATTTAGTATATTTACATATTTTTAACATATCTTACTCTTTGTAGGATGAAGAATTGGACTTGAAACCCAGAGAGTATTGGTGTCGACAATAATTATAAATTAGTTTTTATCCGTACATGCTGTAGAAGAATTTAAAATGGAAAACTTTTGCCCGTGTTTACTCTAAATATTCCTGATCTGAAAAAATAAAAAATATATTAAAGAGTATTTACTTATTTTTATTACATATTTTCACTTGTGGACATATCTCACATATTTCGATCAATTAAAAACAAATTTTCCTCCCAATGTTAAAAAGATCGGTGTAGGAGACTATGTTGGTTTCTTTACTGACGATAAAACAATTACTAAAAGTAACCATTTAGATTCATATTGCATTTACCTTGATTTAGACAGATCGCTGTTCCCCATCGGATAATCAGATCCAGAGCATTCGTCTGTACTGGCGTCTCTCACACTAAAGCACTCCTGTGCCTTGAGATGATTATACTTGATCGAGGCAGCCATGTACTCATACGCCTTGCTATGAGAGCAGACGTAAGTCCAGCAGCCCGGCATGAAGGAACCGCCATTTGGGTAGAAGTCCGCGTCCCCACAGGCCCCGGAATATCCAAACATTGCAGTGTTGGTGTGGATTACTTCGACGTACTGGGCGTCGGTTTGAACTAAACGGTTTTCATCGTTTTTCCAAAGAGGACCGGCTGGGTCGAGCGCTGTAAATTGTTTCTTATAAGGAAAAGGCAGCAAATGGTATAATAATAACTATAGAAGTTAATAACGCCTTTCATAAGCACTACAAGATACGAATGAGTGTGTTTGCTAGCTATAAATAAGAATTATATTGACATTTAAAAAAAAAATACATAAATCTTATATGTAATAATAATAAACTATAGTTTTTTCTATTTATTCTTGTTAAATGCTACATTATTAGTCTTATTGTTACTAGCTGAGCTGCGCGGTTTTACCCGCGTATATATATAAAGTTCCCATCGGATTTTTGGGATAAAAACTAAATCCTAGGTCATTCCTAAGGTTTAATAGAATCTCTGTACAAAATTTCACCCAAATCGGTCCTGTAGTTTCGGAGCCTATACAATACAAAGAAACAAACAACTTCCCTCTTTATATCATGTATTATTATAGATATAATGTTTAATAATCACTGTGGCTTATAAACATCGGTCACATTAGTTACGCCTCAAGGAATAAGAGAATATTTGAAATAACGATCGATTAGTGTTAAGTGGTTAACCGGCCTTTCTTCCTTTTATTTGGCATTCACTTGTACTTACCCGTGATCCTCCTTACTAAGCCTCCGGTCGCTCTTCCTGCATTACCAACGAGGTGGGCACCCAGACTAAAGCCAACTAAATGAATGTCATTATAAGAAACACCGAATTCATCATGAAGCCAGTTTATAAACTCTCCAAGTTGTTCTCCAATTATTGCTACTCCCTTTTTAGCTGTAAGGTAGTTTCTTGTGGATAAAGCGCTCCAGTCTACTACTATGACATTAACGTCGTTTTCTTGCAGAAACGCTGAAAATGTGAAATTACAGTGATAAGTAAGAACAATATATAAGGAAAATAATAAATTACAAACTAAACACTTAAAGCACTTCTACATTTTAAAATATATTAGAATTAACCGTTACTTTTAGCATGTAAGTAATTGATGGTTGACCTAAAATAAATAAATTAGGACCCTACAAATTGAGTCACCCACAGATACACCCACACCCATTGCATAGATAAAGCAATTTTTTTAAAAAAGGACGATCCGATTGGAGCAGTGGATAGGACAGTGTTTATTGTGTCGGAGGTTGTGGGTTCGATCCCCACATGTAAAAAAATATTATGTGATAAACATTGTAACTGTCTCCTGTCTGGGTGTTAATTTATCTTTAGTTTGTAAGTTTATACAAAAAAAATGTTTAAGTAGGTCTGTTTAAGTAGGTATATCAGATAGCTTCCACAGCACAAGCTTTGTTCAGTTTAGTACTAGATGGCGTAGTGTTATTTTTTATTATTTATTCTTACCCTTGGTTAAAATCCTATTCATTGTATTGACTCCATGGCCGTACCAGCCGTGAGCAATAAAAACTATTTTCTTATTATCATTGAAGTTAGATTTCGTCATAGATGTTGTGTCACCGTGGTGCAATACGTACGGTGACGTTGGATTTTTTCTAAAATATGAAAATATATCTCATTAAAAAATATGTTTCTAATGCTAAAATAATAATGTATGTAGCCTTTAATTCAATTTAAATTTTAATATGATAGTACGGATTGGACTCTAAATGTAATGAATAATAGGAAATAATGGACATACTCCTATCAAACATTATTATAAAAGCGAAAGTAACTCTGTCTCTTCTTCATGTCTACACCACTAAACCGATTTGGATGAAATTTTGTGCGAAGATTATTTGAAACCCAAGAAATGACATAAAATAGTTTTCATCCCGAAAATCTTACAAAAGATATACGCGGGTAAAACCGCGTGGCACAGCTAGTAAAATATAACTTTACCTAGTAAATAACCAATAGCGGTGGTTGGCAGAACTTCGTCTGACGTCACTCAGGTACTCATACTCGATTGGTTCCAGGGTGTCAACAAGATGGAGGGTGTTGTCTCCATCACCAGGGAAATAGAAATATCTGTCGCCTTCTATGAACCCTTCCTTGGGGTCATTTAGGACGGCACTGTAGCTTGCTGTCAATCAGTACACATTCATATTAAATATACAGGGTTATTGGTAACTCGACGTTTTTCTTTCATTAGGTAATAGGGTGCCTTAAATGCTATAATAAAAAAGCCACATTTATGTTCAGCAAAAAGTATGCAGTTTTTGAGACATTTGAATTTTAAAATTTTGTATGAAATTCTTAAATTTTGACTTTTAGACACTTATATTCTGTTTTTGTACTCGACTCCCTATTTGACACGTTCCATTGATAAAATTCCCCTATACTTTTAACACTTAAGGAAATATTGAAATTTATACTTTTTTAATAGCTGATAAAATGAGGATATTTTGTCAACAATTTGTACGATTACTGTGATATTATTTTTTTTACACGCGACAGCATTTTCTGTGAGCGAAACTTTATAATCAAGGAAATGACATCGCTAAATCAGAGATTATTTTGAAATTGATTACTATTTTTGATGTTTTTACAATTTACAGCGATTACCTTAATACATACACAGTGAAGATTTCACAAAAACTTTTAATAGTCGGGTTACCAATAACTCTTTATATAAAATATACTTAATAGGGTTATTTAGAAAACGTTATAATACAACGCTTATATTAATATTATTTTTTAACACAACTTTTGCAATGACTTAAAAATAAAATGGGAAATAATTTTATTTTATGTCTATACGATAACGTATCTTATTTACCTGTTATTATTCCCAACGTAATTAAAAACAATTTCATTTTGATGTAATAAAATTAAATATTGCACTTATTATGTACTTCTTCTTATATCGCTGTAGTATAATAAACATAAGTTAATTCTTACTTATTATTTAACTGCTTTAACTAATAATACCTTATCTAGTTATCTATAAATATTATTGTAATATGGCATTGTAACTATTATTATCTAAATTTTTGAAATAACAGTCTAATCCATATCATTATAAAACATTAAAAACGGTGTCTGTATATTGACAATATTTCATCCTTCTGACCAATTTTAGTCCCGGCTGCCAATCTTAACAGAAGAAAGCCAAGTACGCATGACACATTACAGTGAACAAGTATGAGCGTAAAAACAATACACAGGTGTAGGTGCTTTCCACTTTGAATTCGCAATATAATATAGTAGGTAATGTAAATATAAAGTAAAACGTATTGGACACCAATCAAACTAAAAAGATACTTAAAAGAATATTGAAAGATTAATTTACAATAATCTTAATTCAATACGATTTTTTTATAGATTAATTATTACACGACATGGAAATTTTACAGACCCCACATGCGGAGAAACTTTACAAAAATATTATTCGTGAATACCTAAGCAAGTCAGATATCATAGAAAAGGTTTTTAAATATGAAACATAGGCTATATAGCTTTCTTTCTTTACTATAAAACGCTATAGTTAACGAGCAATATGAAGCGGTAGGACTCATAACCCTGCGAGCGAAGCGGCAGGTAGAAGCTACTACATCGACTATGCCGAAGCTAGAAAATTGTGTGACGTTCCATTCAAACATACACTCATTGAAGCATCGTATCGCCGACCGCCGTATACACGCATAACGACGATGCGATGTCGGATACATTTTAAAATGTATTCTCTGTACATAAAAACGTTATACTTATATTAACAAATATAAAAAAATACGCGATATTTATATTTTGTACACCACAAACATTTTTTTATCTTTAACAATTATCGCTATTATTGTATACTAGCTTTCCGCCCGCGGCTTCGCACGCGTGGGCTACTAATTTCTGTATTTTTAGAGGCGCACAACAAAAGTTTA
>LQNK01000932.1:650574-697266 GCA_001586405.1 Phoebis sennae
AATATCTCAAAAACAGTGATATTTTCGTATGACCTATATTGGGTTTTTTTGATAGATTATTAGCTCAGCTATCATCCCTCAAGAGATGCTTCACTCATTACGGGACACCCTGTATAATGCAAAAAATATTGTAATTCAATTTGCTCATTTTACTATTGATCTTTTATGCTAAAATAATTTAAATATTATTTATTCTCTTCTATTTATTTATATATACATATGATAAAATCGTAGACTAGCCATGTCTGTACATTTAATATTTTCAAAAAAAAAATTAGTGTTTCGTGTTTCATTTATGATTCAAAACTTAAAAACAATGATTTTTAGAATTTTTGTCCATTTGTCTTTTTGTCTGTTTATCGGGTGTTTGTACGCACGGAACTCCGAAACGGCTTAACCGATTTAAATACGGTTTTCGATTATGTATTACGGCAAGCCCCTCAGAGGTTTTAGTGTTTGTTTTATTCAAATCGGTTTACAAATAAAAAGATATGAGGGTTCAAAGTGATTTATCAAAACACTTCGTCAATGCGCGTAGGTATATTAAATTGAATCTTTTCAAGTGTTATTTGCACAGCACTTTTTAATGATAAATGTAGCCTTTTCTTGATCTCCAAAGTAGATTACGACCATGGCGGCCAATCACAACAAAGACTAACATGCAGAAGATATTATTTGCGTCCATAAGCAAATATGTACATACACAACCTTCTACTATTATAAAGGCGAAAGTTTGTAAGTATGGATGTATGGATGTATGGATGTTTGTTACTCTTTCACGCAAAAACTACTGAACCGATTGTGATGAAACTTGGTATACATATAGATAAGGGTTCAGAATAACATATAAGCTACTTTTAATCCCGGAGTTGCCATTTAATCAGAAGTTACGCGGGTGAAACCGCGGGGTACAGCTAGTACACAATAAACATCAACTGTTTCATTCTGAGAGTATACGACTGATTTCCAAAATATCAATATTTTGCAAAAGAAATAAAATAGAATTATTAGAATTATATAAACATGAACAGTGACATTATAGGTATATTCGATTTAGGATATACTTCGGACTCAAGCCTTTGACGAGATATATTTACAAAAGTATGTTTCTAAATCGTAAAAATTGTCATACCACGTCTACTTCGCAAATCCACAAAGTATAGAACTTTGTAGTCCACGCGGGCGAAGCCGCGGGCGGAAAGCTAGTGTTTAATAAAAGCGTTGTTTAACTAACCTGAATAGTTTTAAGAATTCGCTTTCGCTATGGACTTTTTAAAATTAACATTACAGTAGTTATAATTATTATCATTGCTATAAATCTAACATCGTGTATAATTGTGCTTATGTCATCTTGACAATCTTTTTAAATTAGTCTTAACTATTTGCTTTAATGTTCCTTTAGGCGTTATCGTAGAATAAGATTAAAAATAAAAATACTACGCTTTTCATGAATTGGTTCATTGTGTTGGTCTAGAATTTTTATTTTTTAAATTGGAAATTATAACATTGTTTTTGTACTTAAATAGTGTTTCACTTCAAAATACTTATTCCATATTTTATTTACCTCATTAAATAAAAAAAAAGAGGAATAAGGGTTGTTTATATTTCAAGGTAAAAATTTGGTCACTAAAGCTAGAACTTGTTTACACCATATCGAAGAAAAGTATTTCTTAATTGAACGGAAAATATTTCCAAAGAAAACGCATCAACTATTTTTCATATTGTTTATTAAATGAATAAATTAATTATTACAGTCGTATAAAAGATCATAAAAGTCCATTCAAAACAGTCGTTTCCTTAGAAAGGCCAGGAGTTGCCTGTGCTCAGGCTATAAAGTCCAGATCTGAAAAAAGAAATTATTATAATTATATCCCTTGCATTAAATAAAACATAATATTATTTACTCAAATGCACCCAGTATTTTTAATCCACGTTTATAAGAGTAATTTCTAATGTCATGTGTATTTTAGTGAAACTGTCAATAAAGTGACTCTCAAACCGGGTATAAATAATATAGTGGATGCTGCTGGAGAGATTTTGTACCTAATGGGTCAATTTTGTGTCTTATATTTGCAAGATTGGTAAAGTTAATATGCACTAATGTCTATTCTGTGTGTCCTACGACAATAAATTACTTACCCGCGTTTGTTCAACTCGCGATTTCCCATTTGAAGAGAAGAGCCAGAGCATTGGTTGTTGTTGGCTTGTTGCAGGTTAGAGCACTGTCTTCCCGTGAGGTGGTTGAATCTAACGGTGGCTGCAAAAAGTTCATAGGCGCGGCTGTGAGAGCATGTGCTAATCCAACAACCAGGTTGAGCGTTTCTTCCACCGTTGGGGTAGAAGTCAGAGTCTCCGATTGGGTCGTTGATGCCGAGTAACCCACCATCCGTGTGGATACATTCAACGTATCCACCGTCACGGTTGTTCAATGCCAGTGAGTTGCCTCCCCATTGGGGACCAGCTGGATCAAGACCTACAAAATTTAAAAGAGTTAAAACCGACTTCATTTATTAAGGCCTTATTATTTTATTTAGAATCATTACATACGCTATCCTTATAACTAATATCCATATTACAATAGGCAAAGCCATCTTGGCAACCTTTAGAAATTTCTTATAAGATTTAGGAAGTAGAGGACAGAAATACAAATTTGTATATGACGAAAACATAAAATACATTGGACAGTGAATTTTATCGAAACAAGGCCAAAACATTAAAGAGATGAGAGTAGGGGAGAGTATTAACTATTGGGTAATGCATATTGATTTTTGATCATATCACATTTCTTGGTATAATCAATTAATGTTAAAATAAAAATTACGTATTTGGCCCATTAAATTTATTTACCTGTGACACGGATAGCTCTTCCTCCGACAGTGCGACCGGCGTTACCAACGATGTGTGCACCCAAACTGAAGCCGATTAGATGGAAATTGTTCCAGTTTCCACCGACAGTATTAATCATCCATTGCAAGAAGTTTCCAAGACTTTGTCCTACACTCGGCACGTCCCTCACGGAGGTGGTGTATAAGCCACCGGCGGCATTTCTCCAGTCCACAACGATGACGTTAACATCAGCTACGTCGAGGTAGGCTGAAGTGATCATGGGATTTATTTCTGAGTTGCCATTACTGTTCCATCCGTGGACGACGACTTTAGTTTGTCTTCCAGAATTGTAGTTTGAGTTTCGCACAGAGTTTGCGTCATTGTGTCGGAGTAGTTGGTAGTTGTTGCGGTTATTTCTATAAAAATAATAAATTCACTCAAATGATCAAAATTCTTCAAATATCAAAACCTCGTCTTAATATTAGTAAATAATTAATAGAAGAATATTTTCATAAATACCACCTGTTCCAAATTAGTTCGAAGTCGATTTCTTATTTTGGTATCGATCGTCATCGTTTGATTACGTATTGTCTTGATTATTTAAAATCAATTTTAAATATTTTTTTAAATTAATTTTTTACATTAAATTTTAAATTTATTTTTAAATTACCCAGGATAGCATACCTGGTATACAGCCAGTATTGATTGTTGTTTCCCGCATTTCTGCTCATTCGGTCTTCTTCCTTGGCTTCCAGGTCTACGAGGTGGGGAACACCATCACCGTCGGGAATCCAGATGAAACGGCTTTGCCCTTCTACATAGTGACTATTATCCCCTGGGATACGGGGTAAAATACTGCAGGTACACACTGGAACAAATTATAATGATAATTTATATTTTGTATTGTTACCTTTTGTTGGAGCTGCATCTTGATAAAAAAAATAAAATTATAATGAATTTCAAAAATGTATTCTTATCAGTGGTAATAATAAATTGTATCCTACTTGTATGAGTCATTTGAAACTCCTGTTATGTAGTCCTATATAGCTCCTTATACTATAAATTAAAAAAATAAACTCCTCCCGCCTGAAGTTCAGTTACAGCGGTCAACCTCCGTAGACGCTAGTCTAATTGCGCAGGAGATATTATAGTGTGCATATTCTCATAATAATATAATCAAGGCAGAGGTGCAGGACTGTCGCTCTGAGTCATGGGGTAGACCCCCATGACACAACTACCGACACCACCAACTTCCTAAATATGGGCTCTCGAGATTTTCCATTAAAAACTTCTTATACAATTATATTTGGTTCCATCCAGGATCTTAAGTAAAGAGATAGCAAAGATGTAGCCACTAGAGCAACGAGACATTTAATTAACAATTATGTACCCCATAGTTCCCTAGGCCGAATCGATTAAATAGTAAAAAAATATGTATGTTATTTATAAAGTTTGCCAGCGTTGAATGATGTTATCTTTTTGTTTCTTTTCATTGTTAAGGAATTTAGTTGTTTTTAAAGTCACTCCTAATATAATAAAATTTTACTAATAATTGTTTTGGACGCTATAAAACGTCCATATTGTGTAGCAATAACTCTTTTTAAAAATAATGTAATGCAAAGAAATGGTCTAGATATAGAAGATATTCAAGGTAACATGTCTAAGGATAAACATAATAACTAAACGTAATAAAGTTAAATATACTTACAGGTAACCGTAGCTAGCAAAATGGTTATGGATTTCATTGTTCCGATTTAAAAGGCCAAGTCTGATCGACTTTCCTTTAATTTTCAGCTCTTTTATATATTCTACGATTTATTTTTATCTTAAGTATTGTTATCAGTTACGTTTCAAACTTCCGTTGTGGTGATTTGTTTAATTGTTATCTGTAATATTTTTTATTATTTATTTATGTTTTATTGGACATTTTATAAACAACACTATTCTTATTTAAGGATCTGAATGTGTGTTTATAGCGTCGATTGCTAGTTGTATTTTTTTTTGTAGAAGTTTCTTTGAGGCTTCCGAATAACATCTACGAGTATATGTGTAGTATTATATAATTATGTTGTATTTAGTAAGTGTATACCTTAGTGATGATCGGATAGGTTCTATATCAATAGGATGAGTTCTAGATCAATAGAACACAGTAAAATTGTATGTGTGTAAAACAAAGTGTTTTTATGAATTAGACATGTAACTAAAGGAACTCCAAAAACAAAATTAATACGCGTTATATTTTCGGCAATAGAATTTTTAAAACGTTTAAGTCATTCAGCGTTCAATATTTTAAATTTTTAAGTGATTTGGTATGTAGCCATTATTAAATTTATATGGCATTAAATCATAATAACATCATAATTTAAATTATAATAAAAATTAAACATACAATTTTTGGCTCTATAGTAACCATTTTATGTCTTATGTACTTGCTGCAACCAAATTTGTCTTATAAAAATATGCTGTCATTGAGGGATACAATAAATAAAAATTAGTGCAACTGCTTCAATCAATTTTTTTTTTAATCCGTTCACACAATAAAAAAATAATTAAAAAAAGAAATTTACATTCCAAATTCAAGACAAAAAAATGGTGTATTCAATACGATACCAAAATTCACGAAAAATAGTAGGTAATTAAGGAACAATTAACATTCAAACATGAAGTCAAAGAAAGTTAAGTATTTATTGCAAAATAAGAAAATATATTGAATTATTTTTTTTTATTTATGGTATAGCTCATATAATCTTTGACGTCAACTAACTTATCAAGCGATAAGTTAAAAAAGCGTATACGACGTTAAAGATATCAATACATTTGATGAATGAAATTAGCGATATCATTAGGAGACCATTTGGAAATCTAGAATTGCAATTAAGTATACGATTTCAAAGATCATTCTTCATCATCATTCATCCTAAAACCTTTCGCTTTCATAAGCGTACACTCCGGAATATTTTACAGGCATTTTTTTTGTTCTAAATGTACAATTTGAATGACAGCGCACACACAGAATACGCACATTTTTACAAGCATCGCGTTTAAGATCGTATTCAAAGATTCATGCGTATTCCGCAGTGCATCCTTACTCAGGACGGCCATTAACAGCCGTATTCACAAACTATAATATGTATATCCATAATCTCCTATTGCATGCTTCATACCTCTCTATATTTCAAAATCTAAGAAATTTTTCAATAAAAAGAAAAATACAAATTCATATCATCTGCGATACAGTTTTTTACTATTCGGAATGCAAAGCTCGACACAAATAGAAATGTATGAATTTTAATGTAACCCTCCTTAAATTGTAAAAATTGTTACGTAACCTATGCAAGTAAAGAAGCAACATTATGCGAAGTAACACATTTATCTTTGCATTCCAAATTGCAAGCCTTTATACCAAAAGTAATAAAACTTAAAATAAAATACTCTTCACCGATCGCCACTCAATGGGCTTATGGACCCAGTGAGTTCACGCTTATAATGAGAACTCAAAGTATTGTGTGTGTATACGGGTGTGTTCGAGAAAGACAGTCAATTTAGAGTACGCACTTATACGGCAAGCAGCAAAAATTTCAAAGAGCTATGAGAAATAGTTATGTAAAAATTAAAAATTTGAATTCCAATCTAAAATGTGCCAAATTTAATGGATGTAGATTGGATAATAATCGTAACCGGTACCTTTACCTATTTACAAAGAGAGAATATTTGATTGATTTGGAATAAATATAAAAAAAAACATATAGGTTTATAATACTTATACTGTTACAATTTCGGTACTTTTTTGCAGAAAAATTCCATTAAAAATAACAAATTTCTTCCTTGTATTCTAAACATATTACTTTGTGTTTTTATCACAAAAATGTTGGAAATGAGACTCCCTCCAGAGTATAGTATACTAACCGTAATAAGCACCACCAAGAGTAGATCAGTCTCCAAGTATAGTAACATGACCTGCCGGTGGTAATCTATGAGATCATTAGGATGGCAAAAAAAACTCTTTATTTTCAGTGCTTACATATGACATGATAGTTTTCCTTTTATATTTTTATTTGTAGAATTGTTTGTGCATGTTCTAAATACACACAAAGGCATTTTAAAGCTTTCTTTCTTAACCAAGCCACCGTTGCTATGTAAAGTTCTGTCAACATTATTTATTATGTAACGGAGTGCGGATATACGTGAATCCGCAAAATTAGCGTGCTAGTAACATATCTATATTTATTTAAATCATTATTTAATATTATCATCAATCATTGACTAGACTATATAAAGATTGATATTGCTTGAAATGTTATATAATTGGGCAAGATAGTGTAAATTTGTAGTAGGTAATGATACCGACTTTTATAGGATACCAGCGACCCGCCCCGGCTTCGCACGCAATTTTTTTTGCAATGCTTATACTAATCTAATAAATATAAATAATAAAGATAAATCTCGTAGGATTCAGCCTGCCTATGCAAAAAATTGTTTATTGACGACATCACATTAGAAACCTCAACAATTAATTAAACAGTATTTCTCCCCTATTTGATGGATGTTATCATACATATAAACCTTACTTTTGAATCACTCTATCTATTAAAAAAACCCCACCAAAATCACCCAAAGTGACATAGAGACAAAGGACGCTACTTTGTTTTATACTATGTAATGGTTTGTATCAAATCAAGTGGAGTCTGTCTGGCTTTGGAATTGTAAATATTGTCTACTGTTTAAAATATGTTGCAAAACCTATCCAAACTGCACAGAAATACTTGTTGACAATAGGCATTTTATCAAAACTTACTAATAATAAATAGTTACTATTATCGGACATAATGATGGTGATTCATAGAAACTAGATAACCGATATAAATATTTAAACATTTTTTGTAAACACCTACATACTTTCATTCAGGCAGGATAAAATTACTATCATAATATACTGCCAGTAGGGATCGAATCCATGTCCTCTGGTTAAAGCCTAATGCAGACTCTGTTACGTCCAAAGCGCTAATTAACCCGTCAAAACTTTAAAGATATCTTTAAAATTATCGTATCGTACACTTGATTTTTTTATGTTATAGCAGGCAATTGAAGCATGCGGTTTACCCACAGAACATTAAAAGAGTTGGCGGCTTGAAGAAAGGTGAGGGGATAAGGAGATGATTAATGATGGGAAATTAGGAGAGGACTACAACAGGATGGGAGTGGAATGGGAACGAAACACAGTGCAATACTGCTTCACGCGGCTTTTCTGCCAGGGAGTGGTAATTTCACCGGTGCGAGCTGGGCCCAGTCGTGCAATGCTCGGCTCCCAATCTCTTATTGTTAATCATGTTTCACATGTATCTAACCCGTCGCCACACGGGTTTTTACCCGGGTTATGTGTCATGTGCATTTATTGAAATAAATATTTCACTCAGTATTAATATTTTTTATTAAAAGTGCAAATGTCCTGATATCTTCAGCTTCGATCAGTAGAAATTTCTCGAATATAAGAGATATGATGTCATGATAAGAAACTAATTATATACAATAAAGTTTAATTAATTATAATTATAATTTGATATTATGACACAAGAGATAACAATTCGATATAACCTACTATTGAGATTGTGGGGGAGGGCGTCATAACAATTATATTAATAAATTTCTGTCCTGTGATTATTTCATAACCGTTCTTGAAAGTTCTAAACTATATATTTTCTTAAAAAAAATATATTAAGATGTAAAATGAATTACGTGAAGATAAATAATATCGTTAAGTTCTTGTAATAAAACAACAAAGGAAGCTTTAATTCATTTATCGAGCAAAAGTGTGAGAGGAGATTACAGTCAATAGATCATGAAATTTAAAATGGCCAACTTTTTCCAGTAGAGAGTCCATAAAGCCCGCTTCTGTAATAACAGTAAAATTATCAGTTAATAAATTAGGTGCCATCTATAACTTATTGATTTCAAAAAGAAAATAATTTAACACGATTACTAACCCTTGCTTGCTCACGTCAGCAGAACCCATGCGGTGTGTAGATCCATTGCATCTTTCTCGTCTTGCATCTTGAAGTGTTTCGCATTTTTGTCCATTGAAACGAGTACGATAAACAACACTAGCAGCGAATAATTCATAAGCGCGGCTGTGGGAGCAAGTGCTGACTAAGCACCCAGGTTGACGGTTTCTGCCGCTATTGGGGTAAAAGTCGGCATCAGCAATGGGATCGAAAATACCCAATATCCCGCCGTCCGTATGAATAGTTTCGACATAAACACCATCGTTTTTGTTCAGAGCATTCGAATTTCCGCCCCATTGAGGACCCGCTGGGTCGAGACCTGCAATTAAAATGGATTAAGTTACACGGTATTGGATGTGTATAAAATATAACGTAATAATTTGTTTCGTTCTGACCAGTAATACGTCCTACTCGACGATTCACTGTTCGACCAGCGTTACCAACAACATGGGCACCCAAGCTGAAGCCGACCAAATGCACGTTGTTCCAGTTACCACCGAAGTTGTTGATAAGCCATTGCAGGAACCTGAAATAAAATATTATGTAATACTTCGAAAAGTACAGGAGAACAAACAAAAGTGTACATTGTGTTGCAGAAGCTTTCTTACTGGCCAAGATGTTGTCCAACGCTAGGGACCGCTCGAACTGAAGTCGTGTATGTACCCATGGCAGCTCTTCGCCAATCCACGACGATAACGTTAAAGTCATCGATTTGAAGTAAGGCATCTCGGATTTGTGGGTTCATTTTTGACGATCCTTTACTGTTCCAACCATGGACAATAAATTGTGTAGGCCTGTTACTATTGTAGTTAGAATTACGTACGGAGTTGAGGTCGTTGTGCCTTAGAATTTGGTGATTATGGGGATTTCGCCTGAAAAATTATGTTTATGATTAAAAAGTATCCAAAATTAAAATAATCCTTAGTTTTTAGACCGAGTAAAAAAACAAAAGATAGAAGGATACCTCGTATAGAGCCAATATTCGTTGTTAGCTCCATTTAAACTGACAAGATCCGAAACTGGTGCGTGCAAATCTACGATGTGTGGTACACCGTCACCATCAGGCATCCATATATACCGACTGACTCCCTCTACATAATGACTGTTGTCTCCCGGTGTAGAGGAGATCTGGTTGTTACATACTAGAAATAAAAATTAAAATTGCATTTAATTATAATACTTACATATTTATACTTGTTATCTCGACATCAAACAGTGAAGCCAAAATACTGCAGACATTTAAACATTGATATATTGGTATTTATTATCGATACTTACGAGCTACCGACAAGGAAAGCGCTAGGAGCACTAGGGGCTTCATGTTTAGGGCAGCAGTTGCTTACGGTACATGCCATTCGTATTTATTTGTAAGTATTATCTATTCTATCGATATATTATTCTTAATCTGATTGGATTAAAATATATAACAATTAATTAATATGAAACACTGCTTCTAATAAAATATTGATTCTTTGTTACTATGCATTCTTTAGTAACATGTAATATTTTTTTATGTTTTAGAAGTTTTCTTATTAATATTTAAGACCAAGGAATTTAATATTAGTTGGAGGTATAATTTGTTTTTCCCCCGCTATGCTTATACTTATAGACTTCTTCCTGAATCTGCCCATGAGAAATCTGGTAGTTTCGAAGATAAGTGATTAAAAAAACAAACATTATTTTCTGCATTATAATATTAGTATTGTTTGATGCACGTTAGAAAGGTTTCATGTACCTTCATTATGGTAGCAAGCAGTTGGGTGCTGCGACGTCGGTGGACGTCTTGAGTGAACCTGCGTCCTGACGGTGCGAGTGCACACGCATATGATGTAATTGTCATTATCTCCTCGTAAAAACCCATTTCGTAATACAGGTGTATTCCGCCAGCGCTGGGCGCCGTCATTTTGCGTTCCCAGTGAATTCGTCCGAGAGCTGGGACTATCTTTTCGGTTGGTGTTTTAGGCAAGCTAAATTCTTATATAATGCCGCTCCTATTATAGCTTGACATGGAACTGCAGACCTGGTTCTGACTGGTAAGTAGCGAGGCAAAAAAAGGAGGAGGTTCTCAGTTCAACCGTATTTTTTTTATGTATGTTACCGCATATTTCCGGCATTTATGGACCGATTTGGAAAGATTGCATGCGAAAGAGTAGAGACTTAGTATGGTCCTATATAAATTTGGTTCAAGTTTGATCATCCATGTGCAAGATATTCCAGGGAACTCCTCGAAAATCAACAGAAAAAGCTCTGAGGTTAAGGTTTAATGATGAATATACCCAGTAAACTCTAACTCTGAGTCTGAATTGTTACTAGCTGATGTGATTACCCTTCACAGGTCAATGAAAAAGGACAAATAATAACTTTTGCAAAAAAAAAAGAACCGACTTCCTCACTCTAAAAAGTAGAAAATAACTTTTATTTTATTTTTGTTGAAATCTATACAAAGTCAGTGCGAAATCTTGTTAAATTGAAAAAAGATAAAGGCTTATATCGATTTATTTATTATGATTGATCGGTGAAAGGATTTAATATTACCTGATCGTTTCGTTATCGTTCGATTTACATAAAACGTGTCTCAAAATTCAAAGAGAAAACGGCTCCAGATGGTGGGGCTACTCAAAGCTTGGTAGTTTCATGATATATTTCTGGTGTACCGCTGCATATTTATTGTTATTCATAATCAATTAATTATGAGACTTTATCACACGATGGTATGAAGACGACTGAGGTGGCGAGCGAGCGAAGTATACGTGTACGTCACCTAAACTTACATGTCATCAAATTTGTATTTTTAGACACATTTTGTGTCGCTACACTCCTGATAATTCTTAATTGTGATATTTTTAAATATTTTTTTTTAAAAAGAGTATATGTTTTTTTGTAATAAAATAATAACACAAGCTTTAATTCATTTATTTACCAAATTAAAATTAAAATGGCCAATTTTTTCCGGTAGACAGTCCATAAAGCCCGCTTCTGTAATAACAGTAAAATTATGGGTTAATATATTAAGTTCCATCTATAGCATATTGATTCCAGATAGAAAAAAAATCACACGATTACTAACCCTTGCTTGCTCACGTCAGCAGAACCCATACGGTGTGTAGATCCATTGCATCTTTCTCGTCTTGCATCATTGAGTGTTTCGCATTTTTTTCCATTGAAACGAGTGCGATAAACCACACTAGCAGCGAATAATTCATAAGCGCGGCTGTGGGAGCAAGTGCTAAGAAGGCATCCCGGTTGACGGTTTCTGCCACCATTGGGGTAAAAGTCGGCATCAGCAATGGGATCGAAAATACCCAATCGCCCGCCGTCCGTATGAATAGTTTCGACATAAACACCATCGTTCTTGTTCAGAGCATTCGAATTTCCGCCCCATCGAGGACCCGCTGGGTCGAGACCTGCAATTTAAATGGATTAATATACATTGTACAGGTTGTGTAATAAATATTACGAAATAATATGTATCTTCCTAACCAGTAATACGTCCTACTCGGCGATTCACTGTCCGACCAGCGTTGCCAACAACATGGGCACCCAAACTGAAGCCGATCAAATGCACGTTGTTCCAGTTACCTCCGAAGTTATTGATAAGCCATTCCAGGAAACTGAAATAGAATATTATGTAATACTTCGAAAACTACAGGAGAACAAACAAAAGTGTACATTGTGTCGCAGAAGCTTTCTTACTGGCCAAGATGTTGTCCAACGCCAGGGACCGCTCGAACTGAAGTCGTGTATGTGCCCCTAGCAGCTCTTCGCCAATCCACGACGATAACATTAAAGTCATCGATTTGAAGTAAGGCATCTCGGATTTGCGGGTTCATGCTTGATGTTCCTTTGCTGTTCCAACCATGGACTATAACTTTTGTAGGCCTGTTGCTATTGTAATTAGAATTACGTACTGAGTTGTGGTCGTTGTGCCTTAGGACTTGGTAGTTATGGGTATTTCGCCTGAAAAAGTATTTTTATAATTGAAAAGTATCCAAAATTAAAATATTCCTTTGTTTTAAGAGAGAGTAAGAAATCATAAAAATACCTCGTATAGAGCCAATATTCGTTGTTAGCTCCATTTAAACTGACAATGTCTGAGACTGGTGCATCCAAATCCACGATGTGTGGTACACCGTCACCATCAGGCATCCATATATACCGACTGACTCCCTCTACATAATGACTGTTGTCTCCCGGTGTAGAGGGGATCTGGTTGTTACATACTAGAAATAAGAGTTAACATTTTGCATTTAATTATAAAACGTAAATATTTAAACGTAATTTTATCGTATTGACACCAAACAGTGAAGCCAAAATATTAGATATTGCATTTATATATTTTAAAATTGTTTTTTACACATGTAAGTTTGCATTTATTATCGGTACTTACGGGCTACTGACAAGGAAAGCGCTAGGAGCACTAGGGGCTTCATTTTTCGGACAGCAGTTACTTACGACTATTTGTAAATAGTGTGTGTAGTATTTATTTGTAAGTATATCTTGGTATTATCTGTTCTATGGATACGATATGATACTTAATCTGATTGGATTACAATATATAACAATTAACGCGGCAGCCTACCTGACAAGTTCAAAGGAAGGCGAGCAACACGCCATGCGTATATATGATCACCATTTCGAGACACTTTTATTTATTTATTTATTTAATCCTTTATTGTACACCACTTACATACATATAGGAGCAGTAATTACAATTCAATGTACAATAAGCGGCAATTCACTTATGACTCTCTCGCAACTCGTAAACTTTTTAATCTACATTCATGAAATTAGGTACATCCATTATTTCCTATTGAAAAAATATATTTTTAAATTTCATTAATTTTTCTCAAACGCTTATTGACATATGAGCGTTTATAATCAAGTTTATAATGTCTATTTTTTGACTGATTCACTTATAGATCAAAAAACTAACCCCCGTCTACGTTACCTAGAAACTTGATATTTAGAAGCGAGGCGTAGACTTTTATACATAATATATATAATTTTATTTATTAATGGGCTTTAAGAATTCGTCCCGATAATCAACTTTGCTATTTTGTAATTATATAACAACACAGACACATATTTATGACCCTTATAGTATAAATTCAATATAGATAGGAAGTATGACTAACTTTCCTATATTAATAACCGGTACGTACGTAAAAAATATGCCACACAGATCTGGTACTATTTTCTATGCCGATTGAATCTCAATTTTTTTATTATTAAAATAAATAACTTTGCTCCTGACTCTAATAATATATTGATTCTTTGTCAATATGTTTTTTTTTCTTACACATGTAATATTTACAGGATTTTGTTGTAGAAGTTTTTTATTAGTTGGTTTACTAGCTTTCCGCCCACGGCTTCGTTCGCGTGGATTACAAAAATTTGTACTTTCCGAATTATTGAAGAAAGGCGGTATGACATCTTCATGACTTTAGATGCGTATATTTCGAGAACAGAAAAAAATATTCTGGCACTTTAATTTTAATTATATTTTTACCCTGTTTGTACGGACGCGCTATGCCGATCGACTCACCCAAATTGAATAAAATAAGTCCAAAATACGATCGGGTCTAAGTACCTGACCTTAATTAAGCTCACTAGTGTGAAAAGTGTTAAAACAATTCTTTAGATAAATGCTGTTTAGTTACAAATTAATAAATCCGTTAATAATAACATTTGATAGATTTATCAGTTCTTAACGAAATGAACATGTGAAAACATATATTGTGTGTTAAATTAATGTCGGTTTAGTAGCGCCACGTTGTGTGTATGGAGAGACACCATTAAGAATCGTTTTTTTTTTCAAATAAAATGTCAGATGGTAAACAGAAGCCCAGGAGTACACAGCGTACCACCATTCATATCCTAAAAAGTAATCATACAGCATAAACAATATCAAATTTTGTTATTGTACTTGCAATGCAAATACAAACAGACAAACAGAAAATAAAATTTTGACCATGGTTTTGGAGTTATAAGAAGTAGGTGTCATAGTTTATATTATTTCTCTAGACGTAATTATATTCTCTGTTAATCCATTTTAAACATTCATGAAAATCGATTGTGTTATCACTGAGCAATCGGTTTACAACTCAAATAACATGTTCAATTTTTTAAACATCATTCATCATCAATCTATCGCACACCGACGAGATCTCTCGGAGGGATTCTACTCTGTTAATGACTTACTTTATATATAAATTTGAAAAACGATTCCTTGACATTAATTTAACTTATTAGACTTATTTGACATTTTTTAATTAAAACTTATATTGATCATTAATATGACATAATACTCTAAATAAATTATGTAAGATAATGTTAATACAATGATTAATGTGTACAATAATTATTATGTAATCTTATCAATTCTTGATTTTTTATATAGCATATTTCTAATATTTGCACGCCTCAATTATTGGCAAAATGAAAAGTAATAACATCACATGTATCTACATTTTCAGCCAATAAATTACTTTGACTTTGACTTTGAACGTTAGGGATTGCTCTATATCCACCCCCTAGTACTTTGGAAACTAAAATAGTCTAACTATGCCGGCTCAGCTTGCAAGAATTATCTATCCAACAAAGAAAAATCACGAAGAGTATGAATAGAGAACCTCCATTTTTTTATTGAAAGTCGGTTAAAAATATACAAATTGCAAACAACTTACTCATATTTAGAAAATATAAAATATTCTATTTATATAAATACATGCATAGATTACCTACGACCAAGAAATTCTTGAACAGTTTTGAAGCCCCTTCGGCTTAAGAATTTCTCAAATCCATCCGGTAATTGTAATGGATGTCCTGAGAATCGCCATTCACACGCGGCGTCGTAGCGTAAGCGTATTCGCTAGGTGCGCATGACAACGCCAACTAGCGCTTGCAGTTACGGCGGACTTTAAAATGTCAAATAGCTTACTGCCATTACGAAAACTAATAAATAAACAATCATTTCCAATGGTACATCGCAATTTATTAGTTTTCTACCTAAATCTTTACCATCAATAATAATATTTATCTTTTTTAAACATACATACATGCCACAATCAATAAATTTTAGTAGTATACAATATACATGCGCTTTCTCATGGCGGACTTCACAGAAGGTGAGTAAAGGAATAAAGAAATTTAATTGATTCACGTTTCGTAGACGATCATAATATCACTGTAGTGTCGTTAATGATGAAGGCTTTTTGTGTATTTTCAGTTAAACATGGCTAATTTAATTATAAAAACTGGATTCCGAGCAATCACCCACGACATAACTTTCCAACCTCAAAACAACCATCGGTGTATATGTGATTGTATAGTTTATAGAATTTACAATCACTATTTTTGCCATTGTTCTTACAATTTATACCACAGCATGTTTCATGGCGCACGTTTATTTATTTTTAAAATGCACGCTCTTATCGATAATTAAGGTAAAAAGTGACAAATCGTCCGCCGTAAGTTGCTTTTTTACCCGCGGTGCGCGCTGCGATTGTTTCAGGGTACTTACCCCCTACATGCACCTAGCGGATAGTAATCAAGTTCAAAGAAATCGTTCGTAAGCGAATCGTGGCGTAGGAGGTGTTTACTATACGACAAATTGAAAATACCAAAGAATTTTGAGATAATCTCTGATTTAGCGTCGTCATTACCTTGATAATAATTATTCACTTTCATATATAATAAATTACATGTAAGATTATCACAATAATCGTCAATAATAAAAATATCCTCGTTTTTTGACAAAATTCAATATTTTATATGTTTTGAAGGGAATTTTATCAAATGAATTTTAAAATTTTATAAAAACTTGTCAAATGACTAAGACTTACTATGGCTGAATGGCGATGCTATTTAAGTTGATTTTTTTTTTATGGCAGAGCAAGCATAGGAGCTAGTGGGTCACCTGATGTTAAGTGATCACTGACACCTGAAACACCAGGAGTGTCGCAGGTGCTTTGCCAGCCTTTGATGGACATATATGCTCGTCTCTTGAAGGCCCCAATGTCGAATTTGTTCGGAAATACCGCAGATGGAAGGTCGTTCCACAGCTTCACCGTACGAGGAAAGAAGTCACGGGTGAAGCGCACGGTGGTAGATCGCCAGTCATCCAGATGGTGTGGATGGAAGGCGAGATTACGGCGTGAAGTGCGGTGGTGGAACTGTGCGGCTGCTAGTGCTTCGAACAATTCCTCCGAGCACTCCCCATAATATATTCGATACAGGACACAAAGGGATGCAACATCTCTTCGTATCGACAACGGATCGAGCCTACCGGAAAGCCTGCGGTCATTGACAATTCGAGCAGCCCGACGTTGGATGCGATCAAAAGGAAGGAGTTGGTACTGTGGGGCTCCCGCCCAGAGATGAGAACAGTACTCCATATGCGGCCGCACCTGAGCCTTGTACAGCTGAAGTCGGTGGGCCGGCTTGAAATACTGTCTCGATCTACTGAGCACCCCAAGCTTTTTTGAGGCCAGTTTGGCCTTGCCTTCCAGATGACCGCGGAATTGAACGTCACTCGAAATGTCAACACCGAGGATTCCGATCTTCGGCGATATATTAAGGGAAGTACTCGTAAACCGAGGTGATTCGACAAATGGGGGCTTTTTGGCGGTGAACGCGCAAACCTGTGTCTTGTGGGGGTTGAACTCGACGAGATTACGTCGTCCCCAGTCCGAGACTTGTTCGAGTGAAGTCTCGACTTCAGACACAAGTTTGTTTCGGCACTCCTGGAGGCGTTCCCTTGAGATGTTTGCTTGGCCGAAGTACAGTGCATCTCCCGTACTGTCATCTGCATAGCAATGAATGCCACTGACTTGCATCATATCATTCATATGCAAGAGGAACAGAGTAGGGGATAACACGCAGCCTTGTGGGACACCAGCATTCACCGGAAAGAGGGAGGAGCAAGAACCGTCGACTACGACCTTAATGCTCCGGCCCTTTAGAAAGCTGGCGACCCAATCGCATAATCTCTCGGGAAGTCCAAAGGATGGTAATTTCGAAAGAAGTGCCCTGTGCCAAACCCGATCAAAGGCTTTCGCTACATCCAAACTTACAGCCAACGCTTCACCCTTGCTCTCGACTGCTTCCGCCCATCGGTGTGTCAGATAGACTAGAAGATCACCAGCTGAACGACCGCTACGGAATCCGTATTGTCGATTGATTTAAAAAAAGGGATATTAATAAAAAAATGCTGATGCATTATTTCAAATCAAAGCTGAAAATATTTATCCACAATGTTCATTGTTCCAGTAAAGTCCATTATCCCCTAGATGTCAGGTATGAGGCGGATGACAAATTCGCTTCACTGATAAGTTTTTATTTAGAGGCAAATAGTTGATTAGTCTTCTATTCCCTGTCAGGCGAAGACTTTCAAAGAAGTCAAGAAGGTTTATTTTGTATTGGTTGCAGCGCTAGACGTGCTAAAGATTGGACAAGAAATACGCTAAATTACCAATCGCCATATATGAAGTATTTAAATTATAATAATAAATAATATTTCAGAAAAAAAAAATTATTATTTATTAATACCATTCGTATTTAGTCTTTCGTTTTTTTAGGATATCAAAAGTCAAAATCTTCTAAGCAGTCGCTTAAAAAGGCCATGAAGAACCGGTTGAGAGACCGTACAATCCATTTATGAAACAAATATAATACGTCAGAATTATTAAAACTAATTAAAATAGTGATGTGATATCAATTCAGAGGACAGAATCAACAAAAATAATGAAGAGGAAGAGAATTGATAATGTTCTCGTTTTTTTTGGGAAGTCTGTTAAAAACAATTCAGTGTGTTCAACGTGTAAACGACGTAATAAAACACGGACTATCTATGATAAAAAGGAAGTCTGCGTTTTTTAGGATTGGGTTTTTATCATTATAATTTAATGACTATATTAATTATACTCACCCTGACTTGTTGAAATCGGTGTTGCCCATACGGAAGTTACTGCCAGTGCATCTATTGTTGCGTGCTTCGTTCAAATTGGCGCACCGCCTTCCGTTGAATCTATTGTATCTCACACTAGCAGCAAAGGGTTCATAGGCACGACTATGAGAGCAGGTACTGAAAGCGCAGCCGGGTTGGCGGTTTCTGCCACCATCGGGATAGAAGTCGGCGTTACGATTGGGTCGAAAATACCCAAGAGACCTCCATCAGTATGGATACATTCAACGTAAACATCGTCGTTGGCATTCAGGCCCTAGAATTGCCACCCCACTGAGGTCCAGCAGGATCCAATCCTAAAATTTATTAGTTTTCGAAAATTTAGATTATGCAATTTTGAAGAGTTCTATTTCTATTAAGTTTATTATTACACATGTATGTATACAAACCAGTAATACGCCTGACACGACGACCAACAGTACGTCCTGCATTACCAACAATATGAGTACCTAAACTGAAGCCAATAAAGTGTACGTTGTTCCAATCTCCTCCATGATTGTTGAGTAGCCATTGCACAAAGTTACCGAGATGTTGGCCAACACCAGGAACGTCTCTGACTGAAGTTGTGTAAGCACCACTTGCCGCCCTACGCCAGTCAACAACTATGACATTGTTGTCACCAACTTGCAGCAAAGCATCTCGGATGAGAGGGTTAATGGCTGAATTTCCATTGCTATTCCATCCGTGTACAATCACCATCAGCGGTCGGTTTCTGTTGTAGTTTGAATTCCGAACAGAGTTATTTTCGTTGTGTCGCAGTAATTGGTGATGATGCGGATTACGTCTGAAATTATTGACTGTCTTAATTTTCTTCCTTTTAAGTCTACTTATTTATTATTGTAAAAAGTAAAATAAACTTACCTGGTAAAAAGCCAGTACTCATTGTTGGCCCCATTTCTTGCGTCCAGAGACATTTCATCGACTGGTTCTTCAAGATCGACCAGGTGTTGTACACCGTCGTCATCAGGCATCCACACGTAGCGGCTGACTCTATCTACATAGTGGCTGTTATCCCGCGGAACGGTGGGAATGGCATTACCAGCACACACTGAAATTTATATAAACTCTAGAGATATAAACATTTTATAGATTTTATATCCATTTGATTTTTAAATTGGTCTATATAAATATGTGTTGATTTATGAAAAAAAAAATTCTCACGTGCTACAAAGACAGATAACAACACGAGGAGCTTCATTTTCTTAATTTGCTACTGCAAAAGTTTGCTATTTGAGCATGGATATTTATTATTTGGTCTATCTTTTCACTATCTATCGTTGTCTTATCATTTTATGTATCATCGTTCATCACGGTTAATTAGTTATTATATATCATTACCGTTTTAAAAATATTGTACTGCGAAGTAGTGGAAGGTTGTTATTGTATGATTTATATAGCATATAGCGGAGAGTTCGAAGAAAATACCACAACATAGGAGAAAATCAAGATGGAAGGAAGGAAATCGTGGGAGAAAGCCCAAAAATCAGGCTTTGTATCGTAGAATTAGCCAGTCCTCCATGCTATCTACATAGAGATAATGTTGCAAAAATGTTTTTTGTTTTTTATTTATAAATTTTTCCTGTTCAAGTAATTCACTTCCTTATTAATCGTAATCGTAATCGCCGATTTTTTGTAAATAGCAATATTCATTGCAATAAAAATTACATTTTGTGTAGGTATCATTATTTTTACACTTTATTTCTTAATACCATCGTTCCCAAGTATATATAAATATATCTACGAAATTAAAGTAAAGGGGGTTGCACATATCAAAACCTTAATATAAAATTCACGGATTTAAGGTATAATATTTTGGTGACGAATTGTTTTGAAAAAATATTAAAGATAGCATGCTCGTAGCTAACCTACGTCATCAATGATAAAAGGCGAAAATAATGCGATGTTTTAATCAAATATTAAAGAATGTTTTGTAAATTCAATATTCAGATAAATAATTGATTGATGAGTAAGGAATGAAATTTACTTTTAACTTTTTCCCGATAATCGTTATCGTTGGGCTTTATCCTTGCATATTACAAGGATTTTTATGTACATGGATTTATATTCATATATATAAAAATACTTTCGGTGTAAATTCATCAATTTTTTTACTCAGCAAGTAAGCGGGGTTTGCGGTTCACTTGAAAGTGAGTGACCGCAACCTGCAGCCCAGGAAGGGAAGGGGATAAAAAGGTATTCATAATGGTAGGTTGGGAGATGAGTAGAACAGGATGGGCGAGAAATGGGATAGAAATACAGGCCTCCCGGGCTTTTGCTCACTGTACGAAACATAGTCCAATACTGCTTCAGGCCGATCTTCTGCTGGGTGATTGGTAGTTTCACCGGTGCGCGCTTGGCCCAATTGTGCAATGCTCGACACCTAGTCTAGTTATGCAGCAGAATTACCCTCTGTTGCCTCTCACGCCATCCACGGGTAGAAATAGGGTGGCGACAAACGTGTTCTAGCCTTTTTCTTCTTCTTTTTCTGGTAAAAAGTTTTTTTGGCTACACAATTTTATATACATATAGACTTTTAGCTGGATAAGATGATAGCATACTTTTCATTCAATCTATAGACCCCGAATTTAATCCGTGTAAAGCCGCGGGTACAAGTTAATATTATCCCACCAAAAACATTCTGTAAAAAATAGCCAAGTCTCCATGGACCTGCTAGCTTATCTCTAAAAAGCGATAAAATCTTTAGACAAAGTTGGGTCAAGTTAAAGACCGATTTCTTTAAATAAGGAAATAGATAAAGAACCCGACGAGGGGCCATTTCAACCAAAAGTATTACTTTTGGTTGAAATGGCCATCACGCAACAATTCTCTATCTAACGATCCAAAATTCATGAAAATCATCGGAGTGGGTAATCGATATGCACACCTTAAAAATGTGGTTAAAAATATCATTATTTTAATCAAATAAAAATTGTCTAAATCTTTTAGGTTTTTCTGTTTTATATTATGTTGTAAAAACAATAAAAACTTTGAAACAAAAATGCTTTAATTTTGTAATAACCTGCCCTCATTGTTTGCAAGAGAATCATGTCTAATAGTTGCGCATAACGGGAATAAAGAGAGCGTATGATTTATTGGTATTTCCGCTATGTATTAATTAGTTAAAGATAACCGATATCACACTTTAAAATATAATAGCTTTAGAATGTTTGTTTCATTTATCTCTTCAATGTGGTACCATATTTATCGCTTAGACGTGATCATACGATGATTTGATCAAATATAATAGACTAGCTGATCCGCGCGACTTCGCTCCCGTAGCATAATATTATATTATAATATCTATTTTCCGGGATAAAATATAGCCTATACGGATTCGAAAGAATCTCTCTAAGTAATGGTAAAAGAAATTTGAAATCGGTCCAGTATATAAAATAGGTTTCAGCCTATTCAATACAAACATACAAAAATACAAAGGTTTCCACTTTATACTATTAGTATAGATCGATTTTTGGGTTCCGAAACCCAATGGCGAGAGACGGAAAATTCGATATATCTATCTGCCCGTCTGTATGTCACAGTCATTTAATTCCGAGACCATTAGGACTTGGTAGGTAGATGTATTATATTAACCACTTTATGATTTTAAGACAAAAATAAAATAATAATAATAGGAGAATAATAATAAAAGGCACTTTCCTTACGGGAATGACTCGAGATTTTTAAACGGCTAAACATAATAATAATAACTTAGTAATTTATATTTTGAATTGTTACCTCTTGGTGGAACTGCATCTTGATTTATTTGTAAAAAGAAACACTTCACTTCAAGTTTCACAGTTAATTATTATCAACACTTATTAATTATTTATTCACAAATTAGACCGATTTCGAACACCATCTTCAGTAAATTATAAAACATTTTTTTTTGTTGAACTTCTAAGACCTGTCTTTGAAAATAACATTTTTTTAGTTCGTTACAAAGATAAACACTTTTAAAGGGCTAAAATATGTGCCCGCCTTATCTACCTTTTAAACTACCAGAGCCAAAAATCTAAAAAATATATTTTAAAGTCAGTGTTTATAATAATTTTTACATCAATATTCAGATAAATATTTGATTGATGAGTAAGTAATGAAATATTAAAAAATATATAAAAACAAAAAAATATATACATATCTAACTTCCTTGTTGGTAATCTATACCATTTTTAAAATATGTCCGTATATTAAAAACTATCAGAGTAGATAGTAGAGAGAGCATTGAATATTGAAATCAATGACTCCATATCATCATAAATTCACTTCTGTTAGGTACTGTTGATAATCTTAATCCTTCTAATTCTAACGTATTAGTATTGAGGATAAAGTAATAAATCGCATTAGCTTTTACAATACAATTTATTTTTTCAATAAATTAAGTGTCTTCATAGATAACTTAATTTCGTGGATTTTTTAAAAAGGCCAATTTGCTCCTGTCAGCAAACCATAGAGACCGTTCCTAGAAAAAAAATGTATATAATATTATTTTATTAATTATAATGGTAATGTGCTTTAAATATTAGATTTAAGGTTCTGGGTATAGAAAGATATTTAAATATAGACTGTACCCCTGATAGCATTAATAATTAGTTTTAGGTTTTAAACTGAAAATATTTTTTTTTAGGTACTTACCCACTCTTAGACAGATTTCCGTTACCCATATTCAGGGTCGCGCCATTACAAGTAGAATGTTCAGCCTCCCAAATGTTTCCACAGCGTCTACCAACTAAGTGATTGTGATAAATTGTAGCAACGAATAACTGATTTGCACGCCCGTGCGAGCATGAGTTTACCCAGCAACCTGGCTGAGGATGTCTTCCCCCATTAGGATAAAAGTCAGCATCAGCAATAGAATCCATAATTCCGAACACTCGTCCATCTGTGTGGATAACTTCAACGTATCTACCCGTATTGCGATTCAGGGCATCTGGGTTTCCACCCCATGTAGGACCAGCGGGATCCAAACCTGTTTCATAACACAAAATAATAAGAGAATACCATTAAGATTTTAATACAAATTTTGTACAAGGAACAATAAAGACCTGTGATTCTTCTTGCTTGACCACCGCCAGAGCGACCAGCAATACCCACGACGTGTGCTCCCAAACTAAAACCGACTAGATGAATATAGTTCCAATTTCCTCCAATGTTACGAAAGAGCCATCGGATAAAGGTACCTAAATGGTTTCCTACATCAGGGACTCCTCTAGATGCAGTTTTATAATTCTGATTAGCAAGTTGACCCCAATCCACAACGATTACGTTACAATCTTGTGTATCAAGAAAGGCAGCAGTGATCATCGGGTTCATGTCGCTGTTGCCATTGTTGTTCCATCCATGGACAATTACTTTAAGGGGAATGTTACTTCTATAGTTTGAATTACGAACAGAGTTTACGTCACCAATTCTTAATACTTGTGCGTTGCGAGGATTCAGTCTGAAACAAAATTACGACTTATAATTACATGAGTATGATTGTCACATACATATATTATTTTGATAGCTTAGAAATATGTTAACCTGGTAAATAGCCAGTACTGGTTATAGGTTCCATTTTTTGTTCTGAGAAATGATTCGTTTACTGGTTCATGTAAATCTACGAGGTGTTGATTTCCATTACCATCTGACATCCAAATATATCGGCTTACGCCCTCTACATAATGGCTATTATCTCCTAGTATATTGTAATATATAAAATTGGCCGCATACACTGTAAAAATAAAACATTAATAATCTTAGTTATGTAGGTAAGAAAATGTGGATTAGATGGTACTCACCGGCTGCAAATGATAATAATAATAGAGTAAAAGTCTTCATTATGTTAACGATGTGAACGCAAAGAAATAACTGCTCAAGCAAAACTCACATACCGAGATCTATTTATTATACAGGTTGTTTTTTATTCGACGGACGTTGAATTAAAACAATTAATAACGAGGAACGTGTCCTATTTAGTTCGTAACACTGTTTAACTATCTTGGATTGTTATAATTAATCTATGTTTTTTAAAAATACGTTCCTAATATTATGATAAAATCTAAATCCATGTATAAAATCTAAACTACATTCTTGACCAAAACTTATCTAGAAAGAAGAAAGAAAGAAAGAAAAAAGTTTTATTTGTCCCATAAACAAACCTTACCTTATAAATAACAATTAAAACTAAGAACTAAAACTAGATTGGTGCTGTACGGTATTGTCACGGGCCCAAACTAGGTAGTCACTCAGCATGTGCTGCAATGCCCTGGGGCTTTTGCAGCGCTGATTTTCAGTGACTCCTAAATTGACAAATACGTTTGGAGTGACAGAAATAATAAAAATAAAACTATAGATTTATTATCTAACGGGATCCCTATTCCACTACTTCGATTTAGATATAGATGATCATGAACTAACGTTGGTTTGAATACGTCACTTGACTAGAAAATTACTCATTTAACATTTCATCAGTAATTATATTTAATCAAATAAATAACCCAAGTAGATATTCTGAAATATTAATTTAATATACTCGAAATTGAAAGATAATATTATTTTTTATATTTATATTTATATTTATATAACTAGCTTTCCGCCCGCGGCTTCGCACGCGTGGGCTACTAATTTCTGTATTTTTTAGAGGCGCACAACAAAAGTTTAAAAAAATTACTCATATATGCGCATGTCTATAATGTTTTTTATAATTTTCTATGGAAATAGGTTTCACCAAAATCTCTCAGTGCGCGCGCCTCTTCCAAATACAGAAAATTGTAGCACACGCGAGCGAAGCCGCGGGCGGAGAGTTAGTTATTTTTTGAAGGTTTTTGAGAATTTATTGAATGTTTTTACCGTATCTATACGTTAAGAGTAAATAAAGACATGACCGCAATCAACCAAAATCTCACATTGTCTCGTGGTATGACATTTTCACGACTTTAGAAGCGTATATCTCAAAAAATATTTATTTTAGCAAAAAACGCACTTAGAAACCTTTATTTCATTCTTAAAGACCTATCCAGTGAAATCTCATTTAATGATGTATTCGCGA
Organism: Phoebis sennae; assembly: GCA_001586405.1. NCBI lineage: Eukaryota > Metazoa > Arthropoda > Insecta > Lepidoptera > Pieridae > Phoebis > Phoebis sennae. The sequence continues at coordinate 676,391 of LQNK01000932.1, forward strand.
ATTTATTATATATTTTACCCTCCATTTACATGTATGGAGAGCCACCCCTAAAATTATTTTTTTCAAATAAAATGTAGCCTATAAGTTGCACCTAGTATTGGTCTATCATCATGTGAAATCTTATCAAAAACTGCCCAGTGGTTATTACGTGATTGACGCACATACAAACAGATAAACAGACAAACAGACATACAGACAAACAGATAAACAGGCAAACAGAAAAAAAATTCTAACCATGGTTTTGGTATCTAAAAAAAATACATATTGCATACCAATTACTCTTTTTGAAAAATATTCAATGTACAGAAATGGTTCGGTTACTGTTTTATTATATGTATAGATTATTATCACACGTAGAAATAAATAAAAGTAATTATTCGTCTTTACGAATGATTACTTTTATGTAATCATTCGTCTTTACGAATGATTACTTTTATGTTTATCCTTTAATAAACATAGGAACGCTATCATAACTTTTCTACACTAGCTTTTCGCCCGCGGCTATGCTCCTAAACCATATTTCCATAGAAAATTGTTAATAACTTTAGAAATGAATATCTCAGCGGTCCTGAAAAAAGATGTGATGTTTAAAAATAATTGTCTTTTGTAGTTCTTTCTTTCTTTTTCTTTCCTTTAATCGAATTTTTTAAAACTTTTATTGTATCACAGGCAATGTTATCATATTTACACATCTAATTATCTATAGATATTTAAATAAAACAGTAACCAAACCTGTATATTGAATATTTTTCAAAGAGTTACTGATATGCAATATTCTTCTCATTTCAGTTCTATACACAATAAACCATGATTAGAATTTGTTTCTGTTTGTCTGTTTATCTGTTTGTATGTTCTTCAATCACGTAAAAACCACTAGGCAGATAATGATAAAATTTTATACGTTGTTGGATAGAAATTAGATGCAACTTTGCAGGTGCAGGGCCATAGATGTAAACGGGAAATTATCTTTTTCATATTTTAAATTTTGGGAATTTATCTTATTCAACGTTAATATATTAGTCAAGATTATAAAAAAGACATGTCCGCAAGAAATCTCAGCCTATCACGAGGTATTACATATTAACGAATCTAGTAGCGTATATCTCGTAAAATATTTATTTTACCTAAAAACCAATGTATTTTATTTTTGAAGAAAATATACTGAAAATATACTTAATAAAAAATATTCCTGGACATGTAACACAACACCATCTAGTTCCAAACTAAGCAAAGCTTGTACTGCGGAACCTAGATAGCTGATAGACATACTTAAACATACGTTTTTTTGTAAATGCATACATACTATAGATAAATTTACATCTAGACAGTAAAAAATTATAATGATCATCACATCATAATTTTCTACCCGTGGGGATCGAACCCACACCCTTCAGAGCAATAGACCATTGCTCTGTCTACTGCGCCAATCAGGACGTCAACTTTTTAGGGGCGGCTCTCCATACATGTAACGAGCGGGTAAAAAAATAAATTCGCGAATATATCATTAAATGAGGAGTCGTTAGATAGGTCTAAAATAAAATAGAGGTATCAAAATAGATATTATGCTAAAATAAATATTTTACGAGATATATGCTACTAAATTCGTAAATATGTCATACCGCGCAACAGGGTGAGATTTGGGTTGAGTTGCGGATTTGCCTTTTTATAATCTTAATGGGACAGATTAAGACGATAAAAAACACTCAATTCATTCTCAAAAACCTCCCGTAAAAACTAGCTTTCCGCCATCGGCTTCGCTTCCATAACACAATTTTATATATATAGCCTATAAATAAATGGTTCCTCGAATGGCGAAAGAATTTTTAAAATCGTTCCAGTAGTTGTCTGTCTTTCTACTTGTCTTTTTTTCTATTTTCTAGTACTTACTAAATTATGATATTCATAAAAGTTGACTTATAAATATTGTTTTTATGCATTATCAATAGTTTTATGCGGTCAATTTTTAAGCGACGAATATTAAAACGATTGAATAAAACACCATTTGAAATTTGGTACCTGAATGGTTTAAGAAATTAAGTATTATTTTTGAAGATAAACAGCATTTATATCACATTTTTGGCAAAAGTCACGATCAAATAGTTGAGTTTTCTTATAAATCTATCTTTATCTAAGTGTACCATCAAATGTTCCGTCTCGAATCTCGATTAATATAAACATTACAACGCGAAGTCTAGCTCGCACGGAGGAATTAGTAATTTAGTTTTAGTCATAAGCCATTAAATTTTCAAGGCTCAATCTCTCTAACAGAACATGCAAACATACTAAATAATAAATATTCTTCAAAAACATTAACTATCTTGTTACGCAATTGGTTCCATTAAACCTTGTTTTAAAATGTACTTTTAATCACCCAAACTTCACCAATATGCATTTTGTACGACTTATCAGTGAAAAAAATATATTTAAGTATCAATATTTTTCTTCCTAAATGAAATGTACCTTATCGATATAATTCTATTATTGAAGTGATTGTCACAAAATCATAACAAAGTTCAAAAAGATTTAATCCATTTGTCATCCATATAACTTAAAATATGTTTAAAGCAACTAACCGCAGCACATAATATACAACTTCAATGTGTCGCAGGTGCCTTGCTGGCTTGAAAGGAAAATAGGAATTGGTAGAGGAGTAGAATAGGATGGGAGAAGAATAGGATGAGGATGCAGGCCTACGGAAACCCGCTAACCGTACGAAACACAGTGCAATACTGCTTCACACTACTCACTCGGTGTGATAATGTCACCGGTGCGAGCTTGGCCTAATCGTACAATGCTCGGCTCCCTCTCATTTATTGCTGAAGATGTTATGTAGCATAATTACCCTCTAAAACCCACGGATAGAAATAGGGTGGAGAAAGACGTATATCATGTTAATTCTATCCGTGTGTTTTGATAAGATCTTTATTTTATAGTATTCTTATTCTTTTATTTTTTTTATATATCATTTATAAATAAATTTTTTTCAGTATCATTGTTTATTTACTTATAGCTATAATGTAGGATAATGAATAGTTTCAAGGGCGTTTGGTCCTAGTTTGTGGATATAAAATAAAAATAAAACTTTAGCATCATAATTTTCAAGTTTAATTTACTTATATGTATATATAAAATGATTTCTTCAATTTTTATTACTTGCTGTCAGACGGAGTTTTTCAATATGGCCAATTTTGTCCTGTCACTAAACCATAGAGACCGCTCCTAGAAGGTAATATTTAATTAGTGTTGTTTTATAAATAACCAACAAATTAAACATAAAAATAATTTTAAGTTGGTACGCTTATGAAACAAAAGGTATTTAAAGTTTTTTTTACCAAACATATTGAAACTCATTTATCATTTGCTGAGAATTATTAAAATTAATGACAACAACTCACCCACTCTTGGACAAATTTCCATTACCCATATTCAGGGAGGCACCATTGCATGTTGCAAGTTCAGCTTCCCAAATGTTTACACACTGTCTTCCCACTAAGTGATTGTGGTACACTGAAGCAGCAAACAACTCAGGGGCACGGCCATGCGAGCAGGAGTGCAACCAGCAGCCTGGCTGAGGATGGTCTCCTCCATTTGGAAAGAAGTCTGCATCAGCAATGGGGTCCCTAATTCCAAGACCTCCCCCATCAGTATGGATAGCCTCTACGTATCTACCAGAGTTACGATTCAGCGCATTAGAATTTCCATTCCATAGAGGACCAGCGGGATCCAGACCTATTTTAAGGATAATGAATTAAGAAACCAACAAATTTTAAAAAATATTAAATAAGAAGTAATGAATACCTGTAACCCTTCTTACTTGACCACCAACCGCGCGGCCTGCATTGCCTACAACATGTGCCCCTAAACTGAAACCGACTAAATGAACATTGTTCCAATTTCCTCCAAAGTTATTAATGAGCCATTGCAAAAATTGTCCTAGATGGTTTCCAACATCAGGCACTCCGCTAACGGCCGTAAGATAATTTCTGTCGGCAAGTTGATGCCAATCAACCACAATTACGTTGCAATCTTGGGTATCGAGAAAAGCAGCAGTAATCATCGGATTCATGGGGCTGTTGCCATCACCGTCCCATCCGTGAACGATAACCTTCAGTGGAATATTGGATCGATAGTTTGAATTACGGACTGAGTTAGAATCCCCATTTCTTAATATTTGAGCGTTATTTCGATTCTGTCTGAAAACAAATGTCATCATAAAAATTAAGTGAATGGAACAATGAAATATTTCTTCATTTAACATAGTTCCAAAATTAGTCACAGAATATAGCTAACCTAGTAAATAGCCAGTACTGGTTGTTAGCTCCATTTCTAGAGCTAAGAAATGCTTCGTTCACTGGTTCATGTAAATCAACGAGGTGAGGGTTTCCTGTACCATCAGGCATCCAAATATACCGACTTACTCCCTCTACATAATGTTGATTATCCCCGGGTGTTGGCTCATTAGGGTGGTGGATGACACTTCCAGCACAAACTGTAATAAAAAGGCTTATTAAAATATGAATAAAAGTTACTTAAAATAATATTATAAATATTATAATAATATGTTTATAACTAACAGTAAACATATGTTATTAACAGAATGTAAGCCTTCATTTTGTTCAACCAGAATGAAGCTAGAAGTATGATGATGTATATATATTGGGTTGCTTATCTTTTGTTGTTATTATCTGAAATATAGAGACAGTTATATTTAAAAGTTTATCACGGAATCATTATAAAAAATCAATTAAACATCGTTGATTGTAGATAATATTATTGGGAACACGAATTTACATATAGCACCTATGCGGAACTAGATAGTAAATAAAATTTGCTAAGCTCGTGTAGGACTTCGAAGTTATTTGCTACATTTTATTCGTCGGGGGAAGTCAGTGTTTTTGTTTTTGAACTTAAATCAAAATTAAAGAGTTATAATATAGTTATTTAAATACAAGACAAATTAGGAGAGAGTTTAATTAGTGACGAGCATTTAGACTACAAATTTATCAAAATTTGTATTTTTTTAAATTAATTTTATATAAAATCTATTTTTAAATTTTTTAAATTATTTATTCATTCAAAGTCCAAGTGATTAATTTTTTTACAAAACATAAAAAAACCAAATAATAAAAGCGACAGCAACGCATAGTTCACGCGCAAATTATGAGTTTGGTCATCTTTTGATTCATTTCATAAAAATTTTAAACAAAAGTAATGAAATGAAATTAAATATGAAATATATTTTATTAAAATAGAACGTAACAATTTTTAGTTCGAATCGTACCAATGCAATGACATCAGGATGACAACAATATTATAGGTACTTTATCAGTTCTCTAAACTTTCCAAAATAACGAAATTAAAAAATATGTGCAGGAGATATTTTTTTCTTTGAATGATTTTAGTAGAAAATCCGTATACAGCTTTGATTCTATACGTTCTTTTTTATTTTTTTTAAAGGCTTCGTTCGTGGACTACAAATTCTGTATTTAGTAGATGCACAATGTGAGATTCTTGTCAACACTGTGTCTATAGAAAATTATAAAAAAAAAAAATTAATAATGAAATAATATATCCTGTAATCGGCATATTTTTTAATTTTGGTGCGTTTTAAATTTGTTTTAAATTGGTGCGTCCCAGGCAGAATTTACATACGTAATAAGCAATTAAAAATAAAATGCAGAACTGGTAAAAAATTCGATATTTAAGCAAAAGATAAAAATATAATAATAACTCTATCCTCTAATACTACTATGATATATACTATATGATGTTTTAAAATATTTATTAATAGATCTCATTGTGCTTAACAGTACTAAGGACTTTCCATTTAATAAGACCGAAAATAAAAAAAAGGAGGAGGTTCTTATTTCGACCGAATTTTTTTTATGTATGTTGCCGCATATCTTCAGCATTTATGGACCGATTTGGAAAATTCCTTTTTGCAAAGAGTATAGTTTCATTAGTATAGGGCACTCCTCGCAAATCAATCGAATAAGCTCTGGTTAGGGTTTAATGATGTATAATATATCAATTAACTCTGAGACTGAGTTGTGACTAGATGATGTGATTATCCTTCACAGGTCACTAAAAAGCTAAAAATTATTTTTGTTGAAATCTATACAAAGTCGGTGCCTTTATCTATTTTCAATTTAACAAGATTCTGCATTGACTTTGTATAGATTTCAACAAAAATAAAACAATAGTATTAAATTAACAATGGCTCGCCGATCCCTTTCATTATGTTTTATGAGTTTAGGTACATGTTCTGAATGTCCTGTAAAAAAATGAAACGCTAGCTATGAAACACCTTTTATATCTCGTCAAAAGTTTATTTTTGAAAAAATCCCATTAATAAATTTCCATTTTATTTAAAAAAAAACTATTTATTAATTACGATTTAATAACCGTTTTTTTTAAGTCCGAGGTATATCCTAAATGAAATATAACAAAAGTCTCAGTATCCATATTTATATAATTCTAATAATTCTATTTTAATTTTTTTGCAAAATATTGACATTTTAGAAATCTGTCGTTAATACTCTCAGAATGAAAGAGACATGTATGTTTGCACGCATTTAACGCGTATTTGCTTATAGACGCAAATAATAACTTCTTGTTGGTTAGTCTTTGTTGCGATTGGCCGCCATGACGGTAATCTACTTTGCAGATCAGGAGAAGGCTATATTTATCATTGGAAAACATTGCGCAAGCAACACTTAAAAAGGGTCAACTTAATATATCTACACGCATTGATGATATTTTTTGATGGATCGCTTTGAAACCTCATAAGAAAAAATCCGGTGTAAATCGTTTATTGTCATAATCAAGTTATCACTAATATAATAATGATTTATCATTTTTTTATCGAGTCATAATCACAATTCTTAATTTATCTTAATTAAGTAGTATTTGGGGAAATCCCAACAACAACATAAATGTGAAATAAAGGCCAAGTACTCGATTACACTAACAAAACATATGTGTGCCAAGTTCTGTTTTCACTCGGCTTGGAAATAAAGTTCAAAATCTGAATGGCATATTTATTTATTTATTTATTTCACACGTTACATCTATCATTACAGATAAAATCCAATACGATAGTGCAGTAAAAAAGAAAAAAAATTAAATTGTACAAATAAATTGACATACGTTACAAGCTAACTTTCCAATAAATTATTATTGGTTATATTATATTGGTAAGTTAATCATATTTCTTTTGTATTGGATATTTTATACTATGAGAGTGATATATTTGTTCTATTATCAAGATATAACCAAGTCAAATCTTGAGCTTCATTTTCCTCCTGAGTGAAAACATAACTTGGTACCCTTGAGGATATGGATCACAATACTTTTATTAGTGAACTCGAAAACTTGGCTTTGATTCCACATTTATGTTCTTGTCTGTATCATAATTTTTTGTGAATAAATAATCCCATTGTAAACATTCTATAAAAATAGTCAAGTCTATATGTTTACCTGTTCGTTTACCTCTAAAAACGTATTTGTTACTGTGTAATGTGTGGTGTCCTTACTCTGTACAAATATTGCATATACAGTCTGCAACCCTCTATGCAAGTACAGCGTTAATGCAAATATATCAAAATCCCCTTCATATAATCCGTTCCCATATTCTTTATAAGAAAAATCACTGTTGTTCCAATGTTTGTGTTGTTTAACACTGTCGCTCTTAGTTTTAGTAATGAATGTAATAAGTTTTATTGAAATATATTAGTTTAAATATTCAAGTTTTTCGTACTTTCCAATCCCGCAGATAATATAATTAGCGCAGTCGGTAGGATACTCGAATATTAATAGGGATAATAAATTCCTGCGGGTATTCTGAATCTACGAAGCTGTAGCAAGGAGGAGATCAAGGCATACACACACGGGGGATACCAAAAATGCACATGTGAGTACTTAGAATCGTTCTATGGTTGCTCTCGTTTTTATCCTTTAATTATCCTTTGAAATATTTTTTTAAAATTATTTTTCTGTGTGTTTAATTGTTTTTTCTCGTGCAGAAGGCAATTTTATATTATTTTAAATATCTATTTGTGTGTCTAGATTAAGTTAAGACTTTATTTTTTATGCATTAAAATAATCGATAAAATTATTCATCCATCCATAATAATTAAGGAAATACAAGGAATAATTGACATTCAGTTTTAGATTTAAATAGAGATTTTATGAATATAGCAGACATGGATAACATCTATAAAGCTTTACAACTTTTAACCCAGTTTGACGGCTATTGTAATATTTTGACGAGATTTATCAAACTATGCGAGTAGATTACAATTTCAAAATTGTTGGGTCCGCGACCCCATTAATAAATACGAATTGTAACCCGGATACCTTATACCTTACTTTGAATACAACACCCATTTGTTTTTTTAGAATAAAGAATCTTACGAATATCGGAAAAACTAGGAACCTTTGAGTGAACTCGAAACAAGAGAGGTCTTATCGACGAACTTGGTAGAGTAATAAAAAGTATATCGGGAAGCTTGGATTATATAGATGCCATGAAATATGAAAAGATTGGATTCATATGATCATGTAATCTTTTGAAGATAATCATGTAATCTTTTTTTTTATACTTGCATCGAGCTCACCACTTTCTATTCTTAGTTTAAAGATTACTTAAAGATATGATTAATAATTAAGAATCATAAGAATTGTTTGATTTTGATATGAGGGATTATTACAATTTATTTAATTAGGCTATTATTATGTAAGTAATCGATTAATTTTTATAAATTGTCCGTATTCCCAAATAAAAATCAACTTGCCTTTATTCCTTTCTTTTCCTACATAGTAATTAATGGCGCGAATTCTATTTACATGGAGACAGAATGCCCGAAAATATATAATTGGTATCATTGTGAACGAAAAACTTAATCAACTGCATACTGCGACACCGGAATTCTCAATGATTTTTCTATGTATTGTAATCCTATGCTGACTATACTTCAAGAAAAAGCAGTATTATATAATTCAGTGCAATGTAAAAGATGTCAATGTCGACACCAGCCAAAGCAAAGTAGATGGAAATGCTATTTCAGCACTTATCGCCTCAAGCATTCACCAATAGTTGCTGATCTTCGGGATGGTGATGTTACATACGGGTGCCTGTGATGTCCCTACTCTGTATAAATATAGTAGTCTGCAACGCCCCAACTCTATGCAAGTACAGCGATAATGCATACATAGTGTAATTCCTTAGGCTCTCTAGCTTTTTAAATATTCTTTCTTTAAAATATGTATTCTTTAATATTTTTCATTATTGGACCATTCTTCCTAATTGGGATTTGATTTGATGGGGGATTGTGAAGGTGGGCCTGGGATGTGGACGGTTGAAGATATGTGACAAAAAAGTTTGCCTTAAAATTAATTGTAGCAATTACTACTTGAGACATAAATCGTTTATTGTATATAATTTTAATGTTACCTTTTGTGGTGGTTTAATAAGTAAATTTTCGAAGTACTTAAGTACGGGTAATATTGCATTTCATTTAGATATTTTTAAATTTTAATCTCCAATTTTAATTATTTTTTTTGTATTTTTTTAAATTTATTTATTTTTATTATATATTCTTTGTATATGTATAGCATAATTACTCTTTCACCCCACCTTTATACTCTTTACTCTAGAAATCACTGCTTAGTGATAAGCCCGCCGTTTATACTATGTTTTTTTAATGTTTAATTTCTTTCTATGTGCATTTTGTATTTATGTTTCATTAGTATAATAAAGAGTAAATATTAAAAATAAAAGAAAGGTTCTTTTAATACTAGCTTTCCGCCCGCGCCTTTGCTTGCGTGGCTGCAAATTTCTATATTGTAGATTTTTGTCAAACCTATTTGCAATAGAAAATTATAAAAAACTTAAGAAATAAGGTATATCAGCGGTCCTGCAAACGATTTTTTTTAAACATCAATTAAATGACACCTTATTTAATTATATATTTGTGAAATTACTTTTTACCCTCACATTCTATAAAAAGCCACTTTTTCCAAATAAAATATAACTTATAGGTTTCACCTAATATCGGTTGACGAGCGTAAAAAAAAATTCTAAATCTGCCCGGTGGTTTTTACGTGATTGACGCACAGACAAACAGAAAAAAAATTCTAACCATGGTTTAGGGGTCTATAGAACATACATATTACATAGCTATAAGTCTTTTTAAAAGTATTCAATGTAAAAAAATGGTCCGGTTACTGTTTTATTATATGTCTCGATTTGTCTCACTAATATTATAAATGCGAAAGCTGTCAGACCTTTTTCAGGCTTGAACCACTGAACCGATTTGGATGAAATTTTGTACAAACAAACCCTGGGAACGGGAAATGTATGCATTTGAAACCGGGGGGCACAGCTAATTATGAATAATTTCCAATTTTAAATTTTTCTCCCTATAATATGATACATGAACAAAAAATATACATGGCGCGTTATCGGCGTTTTTGGACTTGGTGGACAGGATCTAAATAATAAACATTGATAGTTTATAATAATTTTTTATTTTAAGAAAAATGTAGTATCTTTACAATAAAAACTCAGAGACAACTTTCAATTCCGGTGGTATTGTTTAAAAGGGCCAACTCGCTCCTGTCAGCAAACCATAGAGACCATTCCTAGAAGAAAAATACATGTTATGTAACATAATTATCATTTTTAATTTGAACGTAAATTATACTTTCAGTTATCGACGAAAACTGGAATAACAATTTTCTAGGTCAGAAAAGTTTTGTTCCCAATTGAATAAACTTGTACCTATGTTTATTTAACTCACCCGCTCTTGGACAGGTTTCCGTTGCCCATATTTAGCGTGCCACCATTGCATGTCGAGAGCTCAGCTTCCCAAATATTCCCACACTGTCTTCCTACCAAGTGGTTGTGATAAACTGTAGCCGCAAACAACTCTGTGGCACGTCCGTGCGAGCAGGTGCTTATCCAACAACCTGGCTGAGGATTTCTTCCTCCATTAGGGTAAAAGTCAGCATGAGCAATTGAATCCATAATTCCAAGGAGGCCGCCGTCAGTATGGATTGCTTCCACGTATCTTCCGGAGTTACGATTAAGGGCATTGGAGTTACCGCCCCATGTAGGACCAGCAGGATCCAATCCTGTTTTGACCATTATAAGTTAAAACACAGATTATAAAAGTAAAAAAAAACAATTGTTCATGGATTCATGTATACCTGTAACTCTTCTTGCTTGACCACCTCCAGTACGACCAGCATTACCCACCACGTGTGCTCCTAAACTGAAACCGACTAAATGAACATTGTTCCAGTTTCCTCCAACGTTATTAAAAAGCCATTGGATGAATTGTCCTAGATGGTTTCCAACGTCAGGAACTCCTCTAGCGGCCGCAGTATAATAACTGTTGGCAAGTTGACTTCAGTCAACAACGATTACGTTGCAATCTTGGGTATCGAGAAAAGCAGCAGTAATCATTGGGTTCATGTCACTGTTGCCATTACTGTTCCATCCATGAACGATGACTTTGAGTGGATTATTCGCTCTGTAGTTCGAATTCCGCACAGAGTTAACATCGCCATTTCTTAAAATTTGAGCGTTGCGTGGGTTCTGTCTGTAAAAATATATCAAGGTAAATAAACAAATTATTAAAATGTACATCTTATTATATCAATAATATTTAATTTTTCTAACCTAGTAAATAGCCAGTACTGATTATTAGCTCCGTTTCTTGAAGTGAGAAGGGCGTCGTTTACTGGTTCATGTAGATCAACGAGTTGTGGATTTCCTTCCCCATTGGGCATCCAAACGTAGCGGCTTACCCCCTCTACGTAGTGGCTATTATCTCCTGGTATATTATGATGAATAGCACTACCAGCACACACTGTAATAATAACGATTACCGAAAAATAATAAGAGTTTCATATATTGATTAAATTGTTAATTTAATTAATGTTATCAAGATACGAACGGCTTGTAAGTGTTACCAATACGATTAATATCTTCATTATGTAACAATTTAAATTCAAATAAAACGCCCCAAGCAAGGCTCACCTAAAGCTGATCGTTTATATATGTTGATACCTTATCTTTTGTTGTATTTTATCTTAAAAAATGGAGATCTACGAATGTACTAAAATATAAAATGTTCTAAGTTATAATTAATTTAATTATACTCTGATGATAAAATCTATGTCTAATGTTTTTTCTTGTATACACGGTACTACTATGCAATTACGACCGAACGAACGACGACGACGACGACGTCGTTCAGCCACTAATCCAAATTCCAGTATGCTTTTTCTTTTCAGATCCTAAAAGCGACCCACAGTCAAGGAAGTAATTGACCCAGTCACTCAGAGTGCAGTCTAATCACTAGTGGGTTGTCATCCCATGCCTCAATGAGAAAAAATCAATATAGAATACTTATTTGTATACTGGTATACATTTCAGCACTACATCTACTGTGCAGTAGATCTAAACTCAAATAGCGTCTGCTTTCTAGTATTATGATTTCTATGGTTAAGACTTAAGATCAAATCTTATATATAAAAATGAATTGCAAAATGTGTTGGTAAGCGCATAACTCAACAACGACTGGACTGGACTGGACGAATGTTCGTTGAAGTTCAAGCATGGTTTTTAGGGCGAGAAAAATTCTAATAATTACCGGGTCCACGCGAGCGAAGCCGCGGGCGGAAAGCTAGTATTCTAATAAATATTATTTGAAAATATTTTTGCATTAATCGATACTTATAAGTTTATATACTTTATTTGAGAATTGGTGATTATCCAAAAAAAAAAACGTTTCATATCAAAATGTACCTATATATTACTATATTTAGGATTTGATTTCATCAAACTGATTCACTGACAGTAAAGGTATGCGATAAAAATTATACTCTAACGAATTTGTTCAATTTGAGCTGTAACTCAAGAAATCATAATTTACTACTGTGGTTGGTGTTTGGTGTGGTTACTGTGCTATCTAATTTGATGTAATAATTCTGTTTTTGTGGATTAATGAAAGGTTCATACATTCATATTTGTGTAAAATTGATAGAAATATGCATATGGTGATAGCAAAACTAAGTAATTATTTTTTATCAAAACATTTTACCATTCAGGAAAAAAGGATGGTGAATATGTGTGTATGTTTGTCTGCCTCGTTAGTCTAGTGGTTGCATCTTTGACTACAGATCGAGGGGTCTTGGGTTCAAATTCTGGGTGGGGCCAAAAAAGTGTTTTTGGGATTTTTCTGACAAAGAAATCTCAGTAACAGCCCTGGGTCTGGAAGTTGGCGGTGTTGTAACACCTGCGTGCCTCGGAGAGCACGTAAAGCCGTCGGTCCTGCGCCAGATCTCTCTCCAGTCGTGTCGGTCTGCCGTCCTATCGGGTCATGAGAGTAAGGGAAAAGAGAGCGCACCTGTGTTCGCGCGTACATTTGTGCACTATAATATCTCCTGTGCAGCTTGCTAGTCTCTGTTGAGATTGGACGCCATGGCCGAAATCGGTCAGGGGAGCTATATATACAGGCTGTCCCGTAATGGTGAAGTATCTTTGGGGGATGATAACAAACAGAACAGAACAGAACAAATCTATTATTTTTTGGTAAAGTTGTGAACGACGCATTATTTAAAATTTACCTTGGCTTTCATTTCGCAATTACGTGTTTGATGAGATAAAATCTACGTTAACTTTGTGATCTACGCTATAGGAGCTAGTGTAGACGGTACTTTTAGAGTAAATACGAAACTATAATTTCATAATTTTTATTATATCATAAATAATTTGTTGAAAACAGTGTTTTCAGTTTATAAATATCGACAGCATTTTCTAAATTGAGAGTAGCCACATTGTTTGTCGTTTATAATTTAAAAAGGCCAATTAGCCCCTGTAAGTAGCCCGTAAAGACCGCTCCTGAAAAAAATAAAGAAAATAAGCGAAATAGCTTAAAAAGACATGATTCTGTTTAATCGGGTTCCGAATTTTTGATCGAAGAAATAAAGATTCTTTTTCATAATAAGAGCACACAACCATAAGAATTATTGTTCCCTTACCCGCTCTTTGACAGATTTCCGTTACCCATTTGTAGGGATCCTCCATTACACGTCGATAGTTCAGCTTCCCAAATATTTCCACACCGACGTCCAACTAAGTGGTTGTGATAAACTGTAGCAGCAAAGAACTCAGTTGCTCGTCCATGAGAGCAGGTGCTTATCCAACAACCTGGCTGTGGATTTCTTCCACCATTAGGATAGAAGTCAGCGTCAGCAATCGCGTCCATAATTCCAAGGATTCGACCATCTGTGTGGATAGCTTCAACGTATCTGCCTGAGTTCCGATTCAACGCATTTGAATTTCCACCCCATGTTGGACCAGCGGGATCCAGACCTGTTGAAATCATAGTAGACTAAGAACAAAAGGAATAATCGCAAACGATTGAACATGTTGTATGAACGATTGAAGATACCTGTAACTCTTCTTGCTTGACCACCACCAGTGCGACCCGCATTACCAACAACGTGTGCTCCCAAACTAAAACCGACTAAATGAACACTGTTCCAATTTCCACCAGCGGTGTTAAACAGCCATTGTATGAATTGCCCTAGATGATTTCCAACATCCGGAACTCCTCTAGCAGCGGTATTATAATTTTGATTAGCAAGTTGGCGCCAGTCAACCACGATTACGTTGCAATCTTGAGTATCGAGAAACGCACCAGTAATCATTGGGTTCATATGAGAATTTCCATCACTGTTCCATCCATGAACAATTACTTTCAGTGGACGATTTCCTCGATAGTTCGAATTGCGAACAGAGTTGGCGTCTCCGTTTCTTAAAGTCTGTGCGTTATTGCGGTTTTGGCTAAAAGTAATTTATAAACTTAATTGAAAATGAGTAGTATATAGTATTTAGTTACTTAATTTACATTAATTTAGCAGACTTGCAAAGACCGGTTTGCGTCTCGCCAAAAGTCCTGACTGCAGAGGCTAGTATTTCGTTGCTTCCGTGAACGGTTATCCAACCCCCCGAACCCGCGTCACACGTGTGAATTTAGTATTTATTGTAGTGTTTAGTTTTATGTTCCGTAGTTCTTAGTTATTTAAAATCTTTTAACTGTAACTACATGTTGCCTGATATAAATAAATTAAATTAAAAAAATATATAATATAATGGTATCTAATAGCTATATTATTCTCACCGAGTAAATAGCCAGTATTGGTTATTTGCTCCGTTTCTTGACTTGAGGAATATTTCATTTACTGGTGCATGTAAATCAACAAGCTGTGGTATTCCTTCACCATCAGGCATCCAAATATAACGGCTTTCACCCTCTACATAATGGCTGTTATCTCCTGGCACAAGCTGTATAGAAGTTCCGGCGCTCACTAATAAAAAACAATGCATACTATAATATTTGATTATATCAGGAAGTTTTTTTAATAAAATCAAAATGAAGATACTAACGGCTCACAATTGATAATAAAAGTATAAGACTCTTCATAATTCTCAAGGAAATGAGTCTAAAACTTAAGCAAGCTCTGACAATATATACGTAAATCTTATCTTCTGTTTTATTCATCAATTTGAGGTTGATAATCCGCTTGGGACACAATATTATAGATAATAGTGGTACGTTATCACAGACGCAGGATGCTCGTCGATTTTCCCTTCTGAAAAATTAACAAATTAAGATATATGAGGCTACAAAATAAACTGTAGGGACAGTATTATAAAAGTTAATAAACAACTACAAATCTATTAAAAAATCCGACTGAATTAACTATGAAAAAAAGGTATGTAGCCCCTAGGCTATTGGATTGGATTAGTGAGAATAATAGTAACTTATTACTACCACGAATCGAACGAATCCAACAACACCTCACATGTCAAAATCCGTCCAACCGCGCCGGCTTAAGGCTATACAGGACGTGACAAAAAAATCGACATACAAACAAACATAAATAGTCATCAATATGCTCGAAAGACATTAGTCTCCTGTTTCAGTCGGGTAATAAAGCTCACATTTACAAAAAAATATTAAAATTATTTATAAAATTATCTTGGAGATTTCATTTCTTTTTTAAAGCTGATTAACATATTAAATTTATCTCGCTATCACCCCACCGATAGGATTATTAGAAAACTTTATTTTTCATTGGTGCTTAATCAGATTTTAAATTCTTCCTGTGAGATAATTCGATTTGGATTGCACAATTTATTGACAATTTTAAAAAATAAATGTTAATTAATATTGAGGTTATTTATGCTTTTCTTTAATTTTCCTTTAATCAATCGACGTCCAAATATAATATATAACTATACTTTTAAATTATTAACATAACTGGCTTTCCGCCCGCGGCTTCGTACGCGTGGGCTACTAATTTCTGTATTTTCTAGAGACATACAACAAAAGTTCAAAAAATTACTGTCGCAGGACCGCTGGTTTATGCGCATATCTATAGTGTTTTTTTTATTATTTTCTATAAAAATAGGTTTCACCTAAATCTCACAGTGCGCGCGCCTCTTCAAAATACAGAAAATTGGAGCCCGCACGAGCGAAGCGGCGGGCGGAGAGTTAGTTATTTTTTGAAGGTTTTTGAGAATTTATTATGTATTTTTACATAAAAAGACATGACCGCAAGTCAACCAAAATCTCACATTGTTACGAGGTATGACATTTTTACGACTTTAGAAGCGTATATCTCAAAAAATATCTAATTTAGCAAAAAACATACTTAGAACTTCTATTTCATTTTTAAAGACCTATCTAATGACATCTCATTTAATGATGTATTCGCGAATTTATTTTTTACCCTCTGTTTACATGTATGGAGAGCCACCCCTAACATTATTTTTTTCAAATAAAATGTAGCCTATAATTTGCACCTAATATTAGCCTATCAGCATGTGAAATTTTATCAAAATCTGTCCAGTGGTTATGACGTGATTGACGCACATACAAACAGATAAACAGACAAACAGACAAACAGATATACAGACAAACAGACCAACAGAAAAAAAAATTCTAACCATGGTTTTGGTATCTATAGAACATACATATTGCATACCAATCACTATTTTTGAAAAATATTCAATGTACAGAAATGGTTCGGTTACTGTTTTATTATATGTATAGACTAGCTTTCCGCCCGCGGCTTCGCACGCGTGGGCTACCAATTTCTGTATTTTTAGAGGAGCACAACAAAAGTTTAAAAAAATTACGATCGCAGGACCAGTGATATATGCGCATGTCTATAGTTTTTTTATAATTTTCTATGGAAATAGGTTTTACCAAATTCTCACAGAGCGCGCGCCTCTTTAAAAATACAGAAAATCGAAGCCCACGCGAGCGTTGCCGCGGGCAGAGAGTTAGTTATTTAACGTCTTAATCTATACGTTAAGAGTATAAAAAGGCATGTCCGCAACTCAACCAAAATCTCACATTGTCACGTGGTATGACATTTTCACGACTTTAGAAACATATATCTCAAAAAATATTTATTTTAGCAGAAAACGCATGTAGAAACCTCAATATCATTTTTAAAGACCTTTCCAATGAAACCTCACTCAATGATGTATTCGCGAATTAATTTTTTTACCCTGTTTTTTATTTTGATTACATATATGGAGAGCCACCCCAAAAATATATTTTTCAAATAAAATGTAGCCTATAAGTTTCACCTAATATTGGTCTATCAGCATGTGAAATTTTATAAAAATCTGCCCAGTGGTTATTACGTGATTGACGCACATACAAACAGATAAACAGACAAACAGATAAACCGACAAACAGACAAACAGAAAAAAAAATTTAACCATGGTTTTGGTATCTATAGAACATACATATTGCATACCAATCACTCTTTTTGAAAAATATTCAATGTATTATTATATGTATAGATTGTTTATTTAATGTATGTTTTTTTCACTCGCATTTATAATATTAGTAAGATCTTACATGTCGTTTGTATTAAATTTTGCAGTATGTTGCCCGGAGCATGAAATTAAGTTTCTATTTCCGTGTATAATAAGAAATGAAAATGTAATGCAAAAAATTACTAAATTCTGTTGCCCGACAATTAAAGAAGTTATATTATATTTTTTAGTAAACATCGGTACGAAATGGTTTTAATTCTAATCAAGGATTTAAAACATTCGGCGTTAAGAACTATTAGTACTAACACTATGTACTAATAGTTATTAACGCAAGGATGTATTACTTTTTTTAACTATTTTTTTTTTAATTTTAATCCATGTGAAATATTATGACTAGAGAGTGTTAATTAAGGGTACCACAAGCATCGTTTTAATCTTATCAATACCTATCTTCTAAAATGCATGCAGGCTTTGAAATAAATATAACATATTGAAAAACAAGATTATATTGATTATCAAAATCGATTGTTAGAATTTTCCACCCGTGCTACGCGTTCTTTAGAGACATATGAATAAAATATTATCTTTTCAGAGGCCCGTGATCGTTTTCAGTTTTTGTTTTCCCTTCTTATTGAATGCATCCTTATGCTGTGGAATCACTGCTCTCTCACAAGCCAGACTGTCAAGCCGGGGAATCGTCGTATCTGATGAGCCCTGTGGTGGGAATGCTCACTTTGGGCTGCAACAGGACTACTCAGGCAGGATAACAAGCAGGCGATATAAGAATATTGACTTAGATAATTTAAAAATTAAGTTAACCAATGCGAAATATAGTTTTGATTATAGAACATTTTCAAACTGAATTCTCTTTTTTAATACCACTCGTAAATTCTTCATTTAATTTTAAATTGGTAAAAAATGCAGATAGCATTTATTATACATTATATGTTTAACCAACTTAAAAAAGGAGATTGTCAATTGTATTTTTAAGTATGTTACCGCATATCTCCGGTATTTATACAAATGCTGATCGAAGCATAACAACTATATGAGTGAAATTCGCTACCGAAATAAAAAAAGAAACAATTACAATGTATAAAATATATTTTTTTGATTAAAATAATTCACATAATAAACTGGATAAATAAAATTCCATTTGACTTAAAAATAAATCGAGACATTGTTCATAATACAACATATACATACTCAAAAAGATAACAGGCATACATAGAATTGGTTCAGGTGTTTTATTATTTACAAATTTCTTATATGCATAAGTTTTAGTTTCAAATATGATATTGATATTTTAACATTTTTTTCTTTCATAATATTATCTCTAAACGTAAGAACCGATTGGTTAATTTTTTTTTTCGTATAAGCTGTTCGTCCTCTAACTTAAAATAAATAAAAGTTTGCTTTGCCAGTCTGAAGAAAGACAGCGTGTTGTAAAAAAAAATGTTGTACGAGTAAAGTTATATTGTTGCAACTAAGAAAATTAAACTATTCCAACATAATCATAACGGGAGCGCCTGTTATAATATCAACGCAAAGTTTTGTATTACAGTAATTTGGTAACAAAATGTGGCGTTGTATTTTGGAGAATTTTAAATTTTTGAACTCGTTGCGAAAATTTGCTATTTTAGAAACAATCTATAGCAATTAGAAGTTATTAGAAGTCTCCTTCTACCCACTGCCTCAAAAGGAATTTTAAAAATGTATAATAAGCAAATGTGATAAGTAATTTCCTCATATCCCATCTTAAACTATCGTTGAACATTGAATTCTAGGTGCGGACTTGTATCTTTGTTTTGATGAATGGTGATCACTTATGTATTTTAATATTAGACTATTATTTATACTCGTAATTTTAAAGATGTCTCAAAGTATAAAATTATATTTTTATTTTTAACTAGCTTTTGCCCGCAGATTCGCACGCGTAGACTACAAAATTAACATAGTTGTTATAAAAATGATATTATGACTTTAATTATAAGTATTTTAATTACACGCTCGTCTATATAATTTTAAAATTCAATCGGAACCAATATTTTATATCAATGTTTTCTAAAAACTTAACAGTAACTTAATAGTCTCTAGGTCAGACAATTTCTAGGAAAGTATGTTCAGATTACATAAGGAATACTCATACAATAAATCAACTTAAACAAAATAAAAATTTGAGATATATCTACCTAAACAAAATATGTATGTAGGTGCAATCTTTACCGATTCCATCCTCCCTATGTTCCCTTAAAAAAATAATAGAACGAAAGTGGGACTTATGACAAAACAAAAAAAAATATTTATGATATATTCCAAAACGAAACAAAAATAATAGTGTTACAAATTAATGATGAAATATTATTGAACTGTTAGAACGGATATCCAATTGACAACCGTTCGCTAAGTTAGATTTTACACATTCAAAAGCACAATCAACACAACACTCGATCAGATTGTATTTTTTTACTAAGAACCTTTTTAGGTACGTAGGTAGTTGCTACGTAAAAAACGTTAATTTCGATGTTACAAAAACTATAAATAATTTTGTATTCTACATGTATAAGTAAGTAAGTTTTTTATAATAACCTCCTCGTTTTTTAATATTATAAAATATATTATTAGTTGTTTGTTGTACATACAGCTATGCTGTACGCTGTATAATGTGTTTTATAACGTAAGATGTAAGCCGTAAGTCGTATGCCGTATGTCGGGTGCCGGAAGTCGTATGCTGTATGCGTTATGCCCCATGCTCAACGGCCCACGGACCCCGTCTCCTGCCCTTCGTTACCCGTTCCCCGACCCCTGGCCTCCGGCCCCATTCCGCACGTACACCCCACGCACCCAGCCCCCGAAACCGGGCCCCGGCCCCCGGCCCCCGGTCTCTGGACCCCCTAGGTAATCTTGTTTAAGACACTGAGTCACATGTAAAGTAAGAAATGGGTTTGCTTTTGGTATCCCATATATCCCTTAAAATAGTATTACCTTGATAATATTACTG
>LQNK01000932.1:704561-728561 GCA_001586405.1 Phoebis sennae
AACGTCTGCGGGGCGTGTCGTAATTTATTATCGAAAACCGCATTAAAATCGGTTTAAGTTTTATTTACTTACTTTCTGTGAAGTCCGCCATGAGAAAGCCCATCTACACTATTAAACTTTATTGATTGTGGCATGTATGTATGTAAAAAAAAGATAAATATTACTTTTGATGGTATATATATATAGATAGAGAACTAATAAAGTACGATGTACCATTAGAAATAATTGTTTGTTTATTATTTTTCGTAATGACGGTCCGCTGCTATTGCAACCGCTAGTTGGCGTTATCATCGCGCACCTTGCCAATAAGTAACAATTTTTGACTTGCCTTTCTTAGAATTCCTGCGCTGCCACTTATGTCCTTTTTTGGTGCTATTCGACAACAAACTGGGATGATATCGTTGTCTCGACATAGTTTCAAAAAGTTCACAGCTGTTAGGAACCTTGAGCGCTTCGTTTTTAGGTCTTCCAAGCGGCGTATTTTGTTTGCGGTATCCAGTCCGTACTGGTTCACATAGTATAATCTTGTGTTTGTTTTTCCGATAAAAAATCTTAAATACTTTTTTCCAATAAAAAATAAACTATGAAGTCTCTGACATTTTCAGACTTTGAAAAGTCCAAATATCGATTTGTCATTATTCTAAGCGAAATTGTTACAAATATTATCAATTTATATTCAAGGATTTATATTTCTACTCTAACAATATTTCTTAGTTTCGAATTGCTAAAATATATAGAATAGAAGCAAGGATGAAAACGTTTGTGGAAAACTATAGCAACTATTAGAATGAGACCTACGTACGACCTACGATATGGCCAAACGCCTATTGCTTTTGTCAGATATACGAGTATTACATTATAGTGATCAAGTTGTTTATGTTAAAATATGTTTTTCTTATAAAAGTATGTATATCTTAGAAAACAAAGATAAATAAACTTGAATCACTTACTATGTGGGTCTGTTTTATTATTTCTTTATACAATATTAACTACATTAAATGTTGTAGGTTTATATACATTTGTGTAGGTTTCTTAAAACTTAACGTGACGTATGGAATCGAAGTATGATTCCAAATATTAATCAAAAACTTATTACAGAATACCGGTATTCGTCAAATATTTCATTTTTCACTTATAAAAAGTTCAGCTACTCTACACTGTCCCTCGTTGGCACTATGGTCGATTTCACAATGTTACAGAATATGAATTTGACATTTCAACGCGGATTCGCATGTGAATTCGAATATGTGATGTTAACAGAATCGACCAGTTGCTCTTAAGTACAGTCAAAAACAATATAAATTTGTAAGCCTCTATCCCACGGGAACCACTTAATTTTCTGGGATAAATCATACACATTATGTTAGCCTGTAATATAATCAACAATTGTGTAAATTTTCATCTCAATCGCTGCAGTAGTTTTGGAGGAGTAGATGGTCAAAGAAACAGACAGACAGACAGACAGACAGACATGAAAGAAAAAAATATTGATTTGCCTTCTGTATCTATTATAACATCGCCCTGTATTAAAATTTCCGTAAAATATTCTATGTACAAATCCGGACTTGTTACGATTTTATTATATGTAATAATATTGATTGATGATGTATTGATGTATTGATGATTGCATTTCACTTAATAGAAACGTTATCATCTATACATATAATATATATTATATATACACATAATAAAACAGTAACCAGACCATGTTTGTACATTTAATATTTTTTCAAAAGAATATTTGCCATGGAATATGTATGTTTTATAGATCTTAAAACATAGTTAGATTTTTTTCGTCTGTTTGTCTGTGCGTCAATCACGTAAACACAATGGGCAGATTTTGATATAATTAAAAAGTTAAAAAAAAATCGATTGCAGAACCGCTTAGATTTCTAAAGGTTTTTATTATTTTCTATGGAAATAGGGTTGCCCAAAATCTCACACTTTGCACGCGCCTCTACCAAATACAGAATTTTGTAGTTTGTGAGCGAAGTCGCGGGCGGAAAACTAATTTACTTAACAAAAACATTAAAACCATATTTATGTTTGAATGCATATAGAATTACTTAAAAAATATTGTGATAGCATCGAATATCTAATCTTTCATTAATCACCTAAGTTACTTATCATAAATATAATTTTGTTTTATTATCCTGTTTTGATTTGAAGAGATATTAATAATACCTACATTATTCGACTCTATTTACTATATCTTGATAACATTCATGATAATCTTCAATAATTAATCAATGAAAAAAATTGAATTACTATAATTTGAAGAGCTCAAATGTTAAGGATTTAAAATTCAATAGTTTAAGCCACATATTATATGGTCCGCGAAAATGCAGTTTCGAGATATTTGAATTTTAAGATTAGAAAAGATTTGTGTAAATTATTCGAAGCGAATGTATATAAATGCTTTTTTAACCTTTAGCTGATATTAATTGCCAATCACTGTAAATATGTAAAAGTTAATAAAAATAGGAAAATAGAATTAATATTCTCTTAATTTTATAGTATAAAATAAAATTGTATACTACAAACTTAAGAGGTGTAAATGTGGGTGTCAACCGACATTTGCAATTTAGTGTGTATAGAATGTGAGAGTGTGTGTAGTCAGTACCTAATAGTCACTAATAAGTTTTCAGTTTCATCGTAGTCAGGGTATTTAGGTACAGAATATTTGCAGTTAGATTAATTTTGGCAATATAATTTTAGAATTTTATTTAATTTACTAGCCTTCTGCCCGCGGCTTCGCCCACGTGGGCTACAAAATTCTGTACTTTTTGGATTTTCGAAGTAGAGGTGGTATGACAATTTTTAAGATTAAGAAACGTAAATATACCTTTGTACATATACCTCGTTAAAATCATGTTTATATAATTTTAATGATAATATTTTATTTTTTTTTGCAAAATGTTGACATTTTGGAAATCTGTCGTATACTCTCAGAATAAAAGAGTTGATGTTTGCATGCATTTCACGTATACTTGCTTATGGACGCAAATAATATCTTCTACATGGTGGTTAGTCTTTGTTATGATTGGCCGCAAATATCGTAATCTACTTTGGAGATCAAGAGAAGGCTACATTTATCATTAAAAAGTGTTGTGAAAATAACACTTAAAAAGATTCAATTTAATGTACCTACGCGCATTGATGATATGTTTTGATGGATCATTTTGAACCCTCATATTTTTTTTTATTTGTCAACCGATTTGAATGAAACAAACACTAAAACGTCCGGGGGCTTGCCGTAATACATGATCGAAAACTGCATGTGAATCGGTTAAACCGTTTCAAAGTTCCGTGTGTACAAACGCCAAAGAAACAGACAAAAATTCTAAAAGTCATTGTTTTGAGATTAGAACCATAAATGGAACGCGAAACACTATTTTCTTGAAAATTTAATTTCAATAATGTTTCATACAGACTTCATTACAGATTTACAGATTTCATTAAATTAATTAAAACTATATGATCTATGACCAGTGGGCCCCAAATATTAAATGTACAGACACGGCTAGTCTACGACTTTATTATATGTATCGATGGTAAAGATAGCAGTAGAAGTTGGATGAAAGGAAAGAGGTAGGTCGAATAATTGTCGGATGGATTGTTTTAAAGAGATCATCAATGTTAAACAAGTAACAACAACGGGGTTAGAAAGAGAGACGAATGGACAAAAACTAAACTCGAAAAACATTATCGTCCTTCTGTCACAGTCGGGTAATAAATAAATCTGTTCACATTAATGAGTTATTAGTAACATATCAACGATGGTGATTATCTGATTAATCTGAAAATATAAATAAAATACATACATATCAAAATTGGAAAAACCTTATACATCCAGAAAAACATTATTCAAATTACAAGTTAATCGTTTCAGTGTTTTGAATTTTGCGAACACTGAATTTTGACCTCAGTCACGATACCACAAATTATTTAATTTCATATCCATAGATACCATTTCTACATAGTACAAAACAAGGTTGCTTCAATCTGCCAATCCCTATATGCTTAGATTTTTAAAACTACCTACCCTTTATTAAACCTGCTTAGCCGAGCGTTAAGCACACTGCCGTTCTATCTTTTCCAGAACCACTTGGCGGCATTTTCAGGCTTCTATTTTAGGACTTCTGGATGGAACTAGAACGCTTTCTAATATCAATGTCATCATCTTGTCGGCATTCTTCAAAAAAAAGTGAAATTCCACCAAAAATATTCCGTAAAAAATAATCAAGTCTCCATGGACCTGCATGTCTATCAAATTCAAATCGTTTATTTTTCCAAATTTGAAAGCTCTTTTGAAACGTTACAAACATATTTTTTTTTACCATCGATTCGGAAGGCAATGTTTACTGATAAGAACCGGCAAGGAACTCAAGTTTGTAGTATCTCTAAGGCTATGGGAGAAGCCCATTACGATACGCATAGGCGTGAATTGTACGTGAGTCTCGAAGACTAGTCGTCACGTAGCTACCGGTATCCTACGCGTCCGTAACTAGTATCGCGAGACTCGACATGTTGGTCTCTTGTGCGTCACGTCTCTTACGCATCTCCACAAAATAGCTTACACACTCCCTTAACATCGTATTTCGTTGATGAATGCCTAAAAAGACCTATCTTTTTAGACATTCGGTAAATCGATAAAAAAATTATCATCATTCATCATTGTAGTAAGTCGTAACCCAGTATTTCCTTTTCGTGCGGTGACGTCTTCCGTTTCTGTAGAAAAAATTCTAAGCGTTCATTCCTAGAAAAACCGATACATATGAGTTTGTCATTTTTAGTAGCATAATGTGCGAAAGTAGCGTTGTAAACTAGTATTCAGCAAATATACGACACGAGTATCGTAAAGGGAGAAATATCTAGGCAAAGTTGTGCGAAGTCTAAGGTCCTTACTGTAATTTTTTTTACTATTCTATTTAATGTTATGTGGCTTGGCCAGTGACCCACTAACGTGTAAAATATGTTGTTAGGAGGAATGAATGTATGTGTGTTGATGAGATATATGATATACCTAGTATATATAAAAACGACTTGACGACCCGATTGGCGCAGTGGTTCAGCAACGGTCTATTGCGCCAGCGGGTGTGGGTTCGATCCCCACGAGCAGAAAATTATGATGTGATGAACATTGTAATTTTCTACTGTCTGGGTGTTAATTTATCTATAGTATGTATGTATTTAAAAAAAAGTATGTTTAAGTATGTCTATCAGTTATCTAGTATCCATAGTACAAGCTTTGCTTAGTTTGGGACTAGATAGCGTTGTGTTAAATGTCCAGGAATATTTATAAAAACAAATGTAACACAAAATTACTCTTAGATTTAATATCGACTTATTTCAATTTCTTCAATGCTAGACGTAAGTCTTAAAGAATCATAATAATAAGAAGATAACGATAAAATTATGGGCAATTTTGTATTCATATCTCAAAGTGATTAAAAAATCTTTTAATAGTTAAGATATTATCAGAATACCGTTTACTCATTTTCCAATAAAATCTGAGTTACATAATATGTAACCGTAGATATTAACCAAATACATAAGTAAGATATTTATAATTATAAAGATTATATAACACGTATTGTTATTTTCAAACAACATATAATATTATTGATTTTTTTTCTTCATCTTAAGGTAAAAATACTGTAGTAAAATACCACCTCAATACATATCTAGTTGCACGACATCTTGAATAATAACTTGTTGCCAAAAAATAGAATCGACCTCCTCAATCTAAAAAATAGAAATTATCTTTTTTATTTTTGTTGAAATCTATACAAAGTCTATTTTAATATAACAAGATTTTGCACCGTGAGGAAGAAGTTGAAGAGTAATCACATCATCTAATCACAATTCAGTCTCAGAGTTAGAGTTTAATGGGGATAAAACATAAAACCTTAACCGCAGAGTTTATTCTATTGATTTTCGAGGAGGAGGAGGAGGAGGAGTTCCCTGGATTATCTACCACATAAATGATCAAACATCAAGCAAATTTCTATGGGACCACACTGACACTCTACTCTTTCAAATGCAAAAAAAAACCAAATCGGTCTATAAACGTCGGCGATATGCGGCACCATACATATAAAAATGCCTCCTCCTTTTTTTGAAAGTCGGTTAATAACTTGAGCTGTAGTTGGGGGTAGATTGTTGCCCACAAGAAGTAATAATTTATAAAACTCAGTTAAGAAAACTTTTTCAGTGAGATATTAAGTCATTTGTTGTTGTGTGTTTTGAATGTTTTTAGAATATGCGTATAAAAGTGCTTTCTGCCAATCATTTTAGTGTTCTCATAAATAAATAGTAAATATATTTTGTAGTCTTTAACCATAACTATCAAGAATGTGGTAATAAATCAAATAGACAACAAATCAACACCTCCCACGCATAACAACGGTTTTGTAGAAGATGAGATTTTGAAGCCCATTGTATCTATATAGGCTGTATACTATATAGGCTATATACGCCGGTACTTTGAATAAATACGACAATATGCGTTTCAAAATTTCGTTAATTTATGATATTAGGATTGTTTTGATTTCAGGGATATACAAAAATATATTCTTAAATACAATTATCGATACATAGATGTACTTTAAAATATACGCCAAACAGAAACTACGTAAATATACAAAATTTGAAGTGATCTTCTACTATATATTTAAATGCCCGTTAATCTGGTTGTCAAAATTTCGATACGCCCTTATGCGTTGGTGTCGAAATAGAGCCATATAACCATCGTATTTTAATGCTATCAGACATTTTTACGGCCAAAATGCATTTTATCAATAAGTTGGCATTATAATTTCCTAGAAGGCAGCGATCCCAGATAATTTGGTTAATATATAATCCGTTGATATAATGTATTGTCGTTTCTTTGAATTTAGACGACAATGAATTTGGTAGGAAAATGTGCGCTCCTTCTGTGCGCTACTTTGACAGGTAGGATTTAAAGTGAAGTGTAAAATAAATTGTGGTTATATATGTATATATTTTATTCTTGCAATAATAAAAAATATCATGTGTAATAAAAATTAGCCTTTATACCTACTTAATATAGTTTGTGATTTGTGCGTGCCTGCGTGTTATATAGGTCAATGAGGAAGTGAAGAATCATATAAGTTTTTCGTGTTTCAGAATCTTTTTATATATTTTTTATTAAATGATGAATATTATAATTTAATCATATTTTGCGCGATTAAGACATTTTATCTCTTCAATTTATAATTGATACTGTTAATGTATTTTTTATCATCTCTATCAGTTAAGTAGGTACGTTGAAGATAAATTAAGTGTACCCGATTTTCAAGCAAATTATGTTAAAAATAAGTATTGAATCTTAAATTTTACGTTCCTGTAGTTATGTCAATAAAACACAGTATCTTTGTTTATACAATTTGACCGCTTCACTCCACTCCACTTTTAATTTGATAAGATAATTAATACATCTTTATAACATGACATAGTTTGAAAGAATTTCACGATGTTATGCATAATGGCAATAAAAGACTTAATTGCGATAAAGGACGTGGATTTGACCTCCAATTTGTATAAAACTTGTCTATAAAAATGATTTCCAAATTGGATATGTGTATCTTAATAAACTGTCCACCATACAATATATAAAATTCTTGTACTAAAACTATACTGTACACTGTTTAATTGAATCTAATAAACGTTTTTTATTTTTTTTTTCTAAATTTATACTACTAGTTACAAATTTATTTATTTTTATCTCTTCATTTCAGCGCATGGATTTCCCATGGAGACAACGGATGTCATCTTCCATTTATTTACTAGGTTGGTTTTATTCGATTGTAAACTATGTAAACCTCACCTTTACCACTGTCATTTGTTTTCCAAATTTCAACCTAAAATATATAGACTATCAGTGAAATTTATTTTATGAAGTTTATGATAACAAATTCCTTCTTCGTTGAAGATGCACATTGCGAAAGCAACTAATAGTTAGGTGATTATTTCCTATCATATATTTTAACTCTCAGAGTGATTATTATTTATTAGTGCTGGGTAGGGCTAAAGAAAAATGTTGTTGACATTTCCTTACAAAAAATCTCGAAAACAGCATTATGTCAAGATTTTCTGAGAATTCACTTTGGTTCTGCACCTGATCTCTCTCGCAACGGGCAAACCGTTGCCGTACATCGGATCAAGAAAGTGAAAAGTGAAAAATTCGGTCAGGAGGAACGAACAACTAAAATATAGGATTATCA
Organism: Phoebis sennae; assembly: GCA_001586405.1. NCBI lineage: Eukaryota > Metazoa > Arthropoda > Insecta > Lepidoptera > Pieridae > Phoebis > Phoebis sennae. The sequence goes on from LQNK01000932.1 coordinate 712,811, forward strand.
CTCTGTTAAGTTGTTAAATGCTTTTTACAGGAATAACCCTACGGTGAGCGAGCCCCTGCTGCCTTCCATTGCTTCCATCTCCATGTCCTCATTCTCCAACAGCAGGAGAACGATCATCGCTATCCATAATGACGGGGAAAATGTTGGTGGAAACTTTATTGCGCACGTTGTACCTGGTAGGTGGAAGCATCATTTATTTATGTATATAATAAAACAGTAACACACCATTCCTGTTCATTATTTTTTTTAAAGAGAATCTGTATTCAATTTGGTATTGGTAAAATGCAAAGGGTATTTTATATTATTATAAACATACATTGAAAAGATCTAACCCTTTAATGATATGAAAATAAATCGTATAATAGTACGTTACAGAACCTATAGGCTCCCAATGTATTTAATACTTACCAGAAATTGATAGATTTGTTTTTTAATTCATTAAAACTGAATTAATATTCATACACACCTATACAAATAAATGTTGAAAATGAAATAAATAGTATATAGTATTATTTTTTAGAATTACATATTGTTAAGTTAAGGTTCTAGAATAGGAGATCAGGATAATGAGTAGTTGTTTGGATTAGTATTTGGAAGAAATAAATTTTTTTTCATAATATAGCACATGTAACATAGGTTGAAGACTTACCAAAATTTTTAATTCGTAACATTTAATGAAATTATTACATGCTATCAATATATTTCAGCCCACCTCGCTGCTGAAGACGTAAACATACTGGCGGTAGACTGGAGCCATGGTTCTTTCGGATACGCCGTCGGCGTCGCTAATGTGCCCCAACTTGGAGAGATGATCGGAGACTTCGTCAATATCTTAATTCATAGCTTTGGATACAACGTCAATCTCATTCGTATCGTTGGTGTCGGTCTGGGTGGACACGCCGCTGGTGTTGCGTCCAGGAAAATTGATGGCACTGTTCCCCACATTGTTGGTATGTTAACCCTTAAAATAAAATGATCTAGGGATCTACGTTTGAATTTGTTAGCACACATGCCTTAACAATCTTGACGCAGCTACAGCTACGTTAGTATTTTTTTTAATTACTTACCTGGAAAAATATATAAGATTTAATAACAGTATACATTTTGTTTCAGCTCTTGACCCTCCGCTTCTTGGATGGACACACAATCCTGACAAGTTGAGTGCTAAGGACGCAGCCTTCGTTGAGGTTTTGCATACCTCTGCCGGCAATTACGGCTATGATGAACCCCTAGGAACCCTCGACTTCTACGCTAACGGTGGTGCTGTGCAGCCGATGTGCGCAACCGATTCAGTTTGCTCCCATATGTACTCCTACGTATACTACGCAGAATCTATCAACGCTGAGGTTAATGGTGGGGCCAGGTTTATCGGCACTGGCTGCAATTCCTATGGAGACGCTGATCAGTTAACTTGTAGCGGTAACCGCGATGCTACTTTTGGTGGTGTAGCAGTTAAAGCCGCGTATGTACTTTTTAGTAATCGAATAATACTTATCCTATATATTCCGTATTATTATATAGATAATAATTAAATTTTCATTTGCAGGGGATCTGGATCTGGTATTTACGTTTTTCTGACAAATCTGCGTTCTCCGTTTGCAAGAGGATAAATTGAACTGAAAATAATGAAAAGAATTGAAAATAATGAAAAAAAGTTCCGTTTAAATTATAAATTTTTAAAGCAATTTGTTTTTTATTCATTTAGCATTATTTTTTCCTTGAGATTCATGACCATCTTAATGAAACAATTTTGTTATTCTATACATTTAGGCCTCTACTTACTGATATCAGTAGATATCATTTCCCTTCATAATACAAAAGAAAGTTGCTTCTCGCTGTCGGTTCCTAGATTATGCTTAGATTTTTAAAACTACCCTTGATAAAGACTTGATTTTGAGGCGGTTTTTTGATAGATGAAGTAGTTCAACTGGTGGTGGTACTTATATGTATTTAACATACCTAACTAAACAAGATTAATGTTCTTATAATGCATAATGTTGCTTTATTCCATACGAATCGGTATACCTACCTACCACTTACCAGTTACTTAGATATAGATAAATAATTAAAAAATAAGTTAGATAAATCCAATGGATAAATCTAATTTTATTTAATTTAATAAATTAAATTTTGACATTCTGAGAATAGAGGAAGAAAAACAAATTAAATTTCTTGCTGTAACGTTAGAAATAAAGACTGGAAACCACAATCGATAATGTTTGTAATAATCAATAAATTTGTTTACGCATTAAGGCAAGTAAGAAACTTTAAAACAGATGTTATAACGTACCAGGCAAATGTTGAGTCTGTATAACGATACAGTCTCATTATTTATTGGAATAGCACTGACCTTATGATAACATTTGTTGCTCAAAAATATAATCTGTCACATTAAGCCGGACGAGTCTTGTAGACCATTATTCAAAAGATTGTTCTTACTAACATTACCATCTCTTTACATTTATAAAGGTTTTCGTATTAATACATTTTGTTTAAAAAAGTGTTAACTTACAAGGCCAACTTATCCTATATGCAGATGACGCATGCTTGTTTTATTTTGGAGATGATATTAAAATGATTATAAAACTCGCTCAAGAAGACCTAGCTAATATAAATAAACATAGTCTCTTAACCATGAACCAAGACATTATATATAATATTTAATGCAAAGACTACGATAATCCGCATTACTCTACTCACCAGTTAAGGTTAGAAAGGATTCAAAAGAGGTTTATGTGGCATTTAGCGCGTTCGCGTGGGCTGTTAAAAAAGAGTCTTTCTTATGATGAAAAATTAAAACATTTTAGGATTTTGTTGTTGAATAAAAGATTTGATCTTCTTGACACACTATTCCTCTACAAAATCTTACATAATAAGATTGATAGTCCACAGTTGCTAAAAAATATGTTATGTTCCGCGTAAATATCCTCGCTTTCCTATTAAACCATTCACGCTACCCGTCCGAAGAACAGTCCTTGGTGCAAATTCGCCTACATTAAGAATGTGTAAATTTATTATTCAGCTGGGCTCAGAGTTCAATATTTTCCACTTGACATTATCCCAACTTCGTAGAACCTTATATAAAATATTATCACAATAACTCCAATTTTTATGTAATTTATGGATTAGGATTAAAATTTCTATTTGTATTAGTTTTTAGTTACATACAATAATTTGTTTTTATTTGTCTATGAGCATGCTGTGTTTACCTATCAAAGGTGTACATTAAAGCTTTTATAAATTTCATAGTTAAGTATAAATAGTGTAAGTACTAATGAAGCATCTGTTTGGTGAACTTCAATAAATAAAATAAAATAAAATAATTTAATTTTAAACGGAGAAATGTTACAAAAAACTATAAGTGAGAAATATCTTGGACTGACTGTGGATAGGGGCTTAACCTAGAATGAACACATCCTATACATAAGGAATAAACTGTCATCATTAACATTACCGTATACATTTTATCGTAGTTAAAGACATTTGATCTATAAAAATTTAGTGAAACCATATCTCCTATATCTTGGGGAAATATGGGGCAGCGCCGCAAAAACGAACATTAAATCCATACAAACATTACAAAACAAAATTATAAAAATTCTATACCACTACGATTACTTAACCCCGTCTGAAACTATTTACAAAGAAACTAAGATTATGACCATTCATCAATTATATACATATAACACATGCATACTAATATATAAAATAATAAATAAATTAACACATTCAGACATTACCTTCACCATAAACAGCAAAATACATAAATATAAAACACGACGTGCGACTCTATTGTCATTACCGAACATACGTTTAAACTACGAAAAACGTTCTTTGACATTTTCAACTGAAAAAAATTAAGAGACGCGACATCGCTAAACATATTTAAATCAAAACTTAACTACCATATTTTTAATGTAGACTTTTAATTAAAAACTAACTTAATCATGTAATTAAAATTAAACGAAAATTTGAATAATAAATTCGGTGTCGGCATGTTTAAAAATATACCCTTAAAAAAAGTCATATTATTCAATTTTAAAATTATTATTTTATCAACTAATTCTTTCACTTGGACCAATACCTTATAAATTTTATTGCAGCGATGTTGCATCTTGCGATTTATTTTCTGTTTTATGTTCACACCGAATGATATTAAAATGTTAACAATAATTTATGTTAAATAATATGTTCTCATGTAAGTGATTGTATAATCTCAATAAGAAATAAGTAATCTTTAAACCGAAAAATTTGAATTCCGTACCAGTATTGACTTTAATTTACGCTGCTCAAAGAAATCTTCTTTTGAAAACTCCTTCTCATCATTGAAAATTTTATCACAAATCTTTTATCGTACAAGCTATCCAACCAATTGATATTAAAAGGGAATAATAAGTTTCTGTTAAAAAATAGAACCGATTTTCGCACTCTAAATAATAGAAAAAAACTTTTATTTTATTTTTGTTAAAAACTATACAAAGTCGGTGCAATATCTTGTTAAATTTAAAATAGGTAAAGTGACCTGCGGAATACATCATCTAATCACAATTCAGTCTCAGATTTAGAGTTTAATGGGTATATACATCATTAAACCTTAACCGCAGAGATTCATCTGTTGATTTTCGAGGAGTTCCCTGGAATATCTTCCACGTGGATGATCAAATTCGAACCAAATTTTTATGAGGCCACACTGACACTACTCTTTCGAATGCAAAAAGAAGTTTTCATCAAAAAAAAATCAGCCCATAAACGCCGGAGAAAAAAATATATGCAAAAAAATGCGGTCGAATTGAGAACGAAAAAAAAGAAGGGGTTTTTTTTTTGAAAGTCGGTTTAAAATATTTGAGCGAGTTTATCTTGTCTAAAATAAACCTTTTAAAAGATAATAAATAAGCATCAGTACTCAAACTACTAACCAATTATAAATGTAAGGCAAGGCGTCGCGACACTTGCTGTTGAAGATGTTTATAGTCTGCGGTCAGTCACTTAACATCAGGTGAACCGCATGCCCCGCTTGCCTGCTTTTTAAAAAAAATGTAAAGGGCGTGTGGAGATACAAATAAACAGACATAGGTAGGAAACATTTTTCTAATAATAATAAAATAAATAAGGTCTCTCCCTTTTGGCGTGTTCAAGCAATGCATGTTTATACGGTTTGTCTGAACAAATGCCCTCCTCTCAGTGGCCACCAGCTATTTCTAATTGTAGCTAGCAACAACTGAGGACCTGTGTGCAGATAACGCTTATGTTCATGTTGAAATAAAAATCAAGTAAACGGATACGAAAATTAATTTCTTAATCTGCCTCCTATTCTAATAATGCGATTTTTATCAAATACATTATCAAGATTCGAAATGATCATAAGAAGTTCAATAGGAAAATTATTATTTTAATGCGTAATAAATTTCTGGAAATGATAATTTTTGTTATATACGAGCTAAGAATAAAGTTGAATTATTTATTTCGTTAGGTGTGAGCGACCAAAAGTTATTATATTATTATTATATTACTTGTCGCGAATTATGTATGCAACGCAGCTTCACCTATTATGGGTTTAAAATTAGATAACACTACCAAAATATGTAACATTTTAAAGAATAAATACAAAACTAAAATCAAAATTAAAATTAATATCAATAATATCAAAGTTAAAAAAATATTAAAATTATTATGATTATTAAATTAAAATAAATTTGAAGCAAACTAAAATCAAAATTTAAGTAAACCCTGGTCGCCCAGTGGTCGAAATTTGACCATAGTAAATTTAAATTTCATTTATGTCTATGTCAGTACTCAATGTATGCGGACAAAATGAAAAACTAAAGAAACATTTGACCACAGAGTTTGTATGCGTGTACAAATGCTTGTGTATGTATACGTGTGTGAAATGCATGGTAGTGTGTGTAATGTTTTATTTATTGATTTAATTTACTTTATAAGCATTATTATAGAAAAATATTAGCATTCTGCACTTCTCTTACAAGTGTGCCAAATTTTATACTCCTGCGTCCACGCAATTTTTTAAAAAGGGATCCAAAGTTTTTACATTACGTATTAATATATAAATAAAGCATTATTTCATACTGTAATTTGAACCTGAGGAATTTTAGAAACTAAAGACGGTGTTTACCTCTATTATTAAAATGTTTTACCATAGTTTATATGCTTTATAGAATTCGAATTTCATATTTTTGTCCCTCATTTAAAACTTCTTCAAGTTAGTTTTTCAAACTATTTAACGTATCTTACCTAATCATACGGGGATAAAAGATAATAGCTACTTGGTAATGTTGATGTGAACAAGTATGAGTGTTTACATTAAATACTTTTAATATTTTTGTTGTACCAACTACGCTAATTTTGTAGTCTTCGCGAGCGAAGCGGAGCAACAGCTAGTATTTATTAAAATACGAAAAAACTATTTACAATGCCTAAAACTAGTAATAGTAGTTGTAGTCAGTGAATCAAAAGAGGAAAAAATTAGAGACCTGTTGACGCAGTGCAAGGGATGGAGGGCTGATGGGCTGACGGCGGTTTGTGTCGACCGTGTAGCAGGCATTTTATTGGTCCTTGTGAAGACGTTAAACTAATGCGTCCTTGTTATTATTATTCTTATAATTATTATTTAATCCTTTATTGTACACCACAATTATTCTATGGTCCATTTAATTCCTCGTTCAATATCTTGCGGTAACAATCTATAAGTTGGTATTATGATTTCCTAGAAGGCAGCGATCGCAGATAATTTGGTTAATATATAATCCGTTGATTGAATTTATTATCGGTACTTTGAATTTAGACGACAATGAATTTGGTAGGAAAAGGTGTGCTCCTTCTGTGCGCTGCTTTGACAGGTAGGATTTAATGTGACGTGTTAACTTAATTTTGATTATACAGGGTTATTGGTAACTCGACATATTCCTTACAGGAGATAATAGAGGGCCTTAAATGCTATAAAATAAGCCACATTTATGTTCCGCGAAAATGTATAGTTTTTGAGATATTCGAATTTTAAATTTTGTTTGAATTTCGACTTTCGGATACTGAAAGTCTGTATTTGTAAAATATACACGGTTTATGTATTAAAATTTTTAGGTTTTCTCGTTGCTGATATTATGGCCAATAGCTTTAAATAGTAAACATTTCAAAAATGCTAAACAATTTCGAAATAATCTCTGATTGTAATCTAGGAAAAGACTAGTGCCGTCTTTTTATTACAATTTTTCGCACACAGACCATGGTGTCGCTTGTAAAAAATATTATTGCACTAAAGATACAAATTGTTGAAAAAACATTGTCATTTTATCAGCTATTAAAAAAGGTATAAATGTCAATATTTCCTTAAGTGGGGAATTTTTTCAAACGAACTGTTACATCCTTATTTATAGTATAGTAAGGGTTTTATATTGCCGAACCCTGAATAATATGCAATTCGGCAATATAGCGCCTATATATTTCAATTATTGATTTCATTCTATGCAGTCTTCCTACAGCAAAATCCGCCGCGTCTTGCTGTCCGTTTTACCACCCATTCTCTATAGTGGATTTGTGTATTGTGCTCTTTTAAGTTTAAGCAGTTTAATAAGTTTGTGAATATTTTAATAAAGGGTTTGGGTAAAAGTTGTTTTTTTTTTAAGACACTAAAGTGCCCGACTCTAACATTGGTGTCAGAAGAAAAGTGGGATTTTATCTCATTGGTGCCTGTAATCCTGACAAGGCATTATCACAACTTATCAGCTAACCCTTAACTAGAAGACCTTGGTCTTTTTGGTCGTTTGGACCAAACACATACGGGTTCCCGAAGTTAAAGCCTATTGCGCCTGAGGGTTCACTGCCCAGCCAACGGGTCTACCATCCAACAAAGGGTTAAAGGAGTACTACGACAGCAACATCCACGGGGCAGAGCGTATATTCTGCACGCGCCACTGTCCTAGTAGCTAACTGGGTCAACGGAAGGAGGCTCGCCTTGCATCACGTTGCCACACGCGGCTCACCGAAAAGTTGCTGACGCGTTGTGTGTGATGCGTTATATTTTTGCAATTATTTTGTAAGTACATATTTCTTAATCCGGAATTGCCTGAATTTTGAATATTTTATTTTAACATTTTTTTTTTACATCGTAAATTTTATTTTTATTTTTTTTTGTTTAAAAGTTATTAATCATGGCAAAATATAATAAGGATCAAGTATCAGTTGAGGTTGATTTTAATTCTTTATGCAGGTTTATAAAACCATTTGACGGGGATAGGAATAAATTAACATCCTTTATAAGAAATTGCGAAAATGCATTTAACATTTGTAGCCCTACACAGACGGACATTTTATTTAAATATATATTATCGCAGTTGGAAGGAAAAGCCGACGCGATTTGTTCGCTGAAAATATTTGATAATTGGGGGGAATTAAAATTATTTTTAAAAGCTAATTTTGGGGAAACAAAGCATAGGAGCCATTTATTACTAGATCTTCAGAACTGTAATATGAAAACAAACGAGAGTATTTTAGATTACTCAAATAGATTGGAAACGTTTTTAACTCGTTTACAAACTGATATTTCGCATTCTATTCCTGATAAGGACGAATTAAAAGGACGCCTTGCAAGTACAGAAGAATTAGCTCTACACACATTTTTGTTAGGGTTGCCAGGCCATATTTCTAACATAATACGATGTCGTAATATTAATAATTTATCAGAAGCAATAAATTTGGCTATTCAAGAAGAGAAGTTTTACAAATTCTCACAATCAACTAAATCGTATGAACATAAAAATAATAAATGCAAAATATGTGGCAGATCGGGTCACTCAGATAGTTCTTGTTTTAGAAATCGAAATCGTCCTATACATAACGTGTCCTTCTCGAATCCTTCAACATCGAATTCACATCAAAATTCTATAAATTCAAAGTATCCTACAAATCATTCTAATTACAATTCTGCCAATTCAAGCAATCCGCCGCCAGTGTGTTCTTATTGCAAAAATGTAGGTCACGATATAACTATTTGCCGTAAACGACAATATAATAATAATTTACGTAATAGGGTGCATAATATTAGCGATGATATTCCTTCTGATAGCGAGACTTTAAACTAAAAAAGTTTCCGATTTTACGTCGTGCGGAAGCGACTACTCAAACCGACGTATCTTTGCAATTTCCTAATAATATTTTTTCTAGAGATGCTCATAGAAATAATTTTACAAATACTACCAATTCTCCCATTCTAAGTTGTTATAATTGTACTAATCCTACTAACATTACTAATTCTACCAATCCTACCAATTCTACCAATCCTACCAATTCTACTAATTCTACCAATTCTACCAATTCTACCAACTCTACTAATTCTACTAATTCTACTAATTCTACCAATTCTACCAATTCTACTAATTCTACTATTTTACCAATTCTATTAATCCTACCAACTTTACCAACTCTTCCAATTCTACTAATCCTACTAATTCTACTAAATCAAAAAAGCTAATTTTTAAAAGTTCAAATATTCCTACTAAATCTGCTATTTCTAATAAGGCTAACAAAACTAAATTCACTTGTCCTAATAATAAAAATTCTAAGATCAATAGCTCTAAGTCTACTAAGTCACATAATAACTTGCCAAGTTTCAATAAAGTAAATTCAGAAATTAAAGATGTATATAAAATTAATTATAATGAAAAAATTCATTTGCCCCACGTTTATATTAAAAGTAAATATTCAGAAAAACCTCTTATTCTTTTGATTGATTCAGGTTCTAGTATTTCACTTATTAAGAAATCTTCTTTAGATATACAACCTAATCTTGAACCTCAAACTATTAAATTTAAAGGTATTGATGAAAATGCTCAATATTCGGAAAGTTTTGGTCATTTTGAATTAGATATTGAACTTCAAAACTCTCATATTTTATACGGTAAATTTCATTTAGTTTCTGACTCCATTGGTTTTAATTTTGATGGTATCTTAGGTAATGACTTTCTTAAACTTAACAATTCTAGCATTCATTATAAAGATAATATTTTACATTTTGATTCAGGTTATTTAAATATTCATTTTACTAAGCCTCAATATATAATCCCATCTCGTTCTGAAATGATTATAGAATGCGATGTTAAAAACCCTGATGCTATTTCTGGTATTGTTGAAAAGACTGAAATTCATAAAGGTGTATATTTATCTAGTTGTCTTGTTTCTATAAAGCCAAATAATCGGGTTAATGTTTCTATTCTTAATACTACTAATGAAGATTTTAAGATTCAATCTCTTTCTGTAGAATTAATTCCATGTCTTACTGAAAATGAAATAAAGGACAAAAACGAATATACTGTCAATCTTGTGTCTCATTCTAATTCTGACAGAAATAAACAGTTACTAGATCAAATCCGAACTTCTCATCTTAACTTAGAAGAATCTGAAGTTTTACTTAATCTATGCCATGAATATTCAGATTTATTTTATTTAGACGGTGATTTTCTAACTCATACTAATACATTACATCATGAAATTAAAACTACCAGTTCACAACCGATTCACGTTAAAAGTTACAGATATCCAGAATGTCATAAAGAGGAAGTTAATAGACAAATTCAGAAAATGTTAGATCAAAAAATTATTAAACCTTCCAATTCACCATGGTCATCGCCAATTTGGGTTGTTCCAAAGAAGCAAGATGCTTCTGGACAAAAGAAATGGCGCATCGTTGTAGATTACCGTAAATTAAACGATATTACCATAGGTGACGCTTATCCGATACCTAATATTACAGATATTCTAGATCAGTTAGGCCACAGTAAATATTTTACTACTCTCGATCTCGCGTCTGGCTTTCATCAGATACCTATGAGTAGCCAGGATGCTGAGAAAACTGCATTCTCAGTTCCTCATGGTCATTTCGAATATACTAGAATGCCATTTGGTCTTAAAAATGCACCAGCTACTTTTCAAAGATTAATGAACACTGTTTTATGTGGTTTACAAGGTTTACATTGTTTTATTTATCTTGATGACGTAATAATCTATTCTCACGATCTTCCATCTCATATCACTAAACTCGAATTAGTTTTCAATGCACTTAGGAAACATAATTTAAAGTTACAGCCAGATAAATGTGAATTCTTGAGAAAAGAAGTAGCATATCTAGGTCATATTATTACAGATAAAGGAGTATCTCCTAATCCTGATAAAGTTAAAGCCGTTAGCAATTATCCAGTCCCTAAAAACCCTAGAGATATAAAATCGTTTCTAGGATTAATTGGTTATTATCGCCGATTTATTAAAGACTTCTCAAAAATTACTAAACCGCTTACATCATTATTACGCAAAGATAAAGAATGGTCTTAGTCTCAAGAACAAGATAAAGCTTTTCAAACTCTAAAAGAAATGCTTATTAATTCTCCAATTTTGCAATATCCTGATTTCAATAAAGAATTCATTTTAACAACGGATGCATCCAACTATGCAGTAGGTGCCGTTTTATCTCAAGGTGATATTGGCAAAGATTTACCTATCGCATACGCGTCAAGAACTCTTAATAAAGCCGAAGGTAATTATAGTACTACGGAGAAGGAATTACTTGGAATAATTTTTGGTACTAAAACATTTAGACCTTACCTATACGGTAGAAAATTTAAGATTATTACTGACCATCGTCCTCTCGTTTGGTTAATGAATTGCAAAGATCCCAGTAGCAAACTATTACGCTGGAGATTAAAATTAGAAGATTATGACTATGAAATTATATATAAACCAGGTAAATTAAATAGCAATGCCGATGCCCTGTCTCGTCCTCCTATACATAGTATTGATGATATAGATTTAACTGATAATATAACTTATGGAAATTTTATAAAATCTCGTTCAAGTCCCACGTTTACAGCACGCAAATAGCTGAATATAATCAAAGTCTACTAGAAACTCAATGTCCTTATATTGCTTATTCTACATCAATTGACTTAGATGATTCTAATCCTTATTGTGATTCTATTTTAAATTTAATGCAAGATAAGAATAATTTTATAAATTCCGAAAAAGAATTACATAATTTAAGAACCACTGTTTCAGAAAATAAACATTATTTTCATTTATTTACAAAAGTTCATTATTATGATTCTGCCTCTTGCAAAGATATATTCAAAGTCTTAAAAGAATTACGTAACCATTTAATTATATTCTATCCGGATGTTACTGAAATCTCTATTTGTGATTTTAGCAATCCATATGAAAAGTTAAAATTTATATTAATTTATGAGATGAGCTTTTATATTCCATAATACTAAGATTAAAATAAACATTTTTCATAATAAAATAACATATCCTACTCCTAACGAAATCCCTATGATATTAAAAGATAATCATGATAGCCCTATTGGTGGTCATATAGGTGCGAATAGAATGTTAAATAAACTAAAAGAAATATTTTATTGGAAAGGTATGAAGAATGACATTGAAACTTATGTAAAGAATTGTTCCTTATGTCAAAAAAACAAAGCATTAAGAGCTTCCAATAAAGCTCCAATGGAAATAACCACAACGTCTCATGAGCCCTTACAAAGAATTTTTACAGATATAGTTGGTCCATTACCGGAATCTGGAATTGAAAAATTTAAATATATAGTAACCTTTCAAGATGACTTAACAAAATATACTATGGCATATCCTATCGTTCAATCCACTGCTGAACAAACTTCGGAATGTCTTATAAAATTCATCTCTCATTTTGGAATACCTAGAACTATTTTATCCGATCAAGGTGTACATTTTATAGCTGAAGTATTCAAACAGGTAACTTCATTTTTCAAAATTAAACATTTATTTTCATCTCCATACCATCCACAAACTAACGGTGCACTTGAGAGAAGTCATGCTACTTTAAAAGAATATCTAAAATCGTTTGTCAATGAACAACAAAACGATTGGCATAAATATTTGCCCACTGCTATAATTTCTTATAACACCTGTATTCATACTACAACTAATTTTAGCCCTCATGAATTACTCTTTGGTCATAAACCTTTTATACCAAGTTCTATCTATGAGATAAGCCCTAATGCCACATATTCTGATTATATTAAAACTTTAAAACATAGACTTATAAATACTCGAAATCTTGCTAGAGATAATATTTTACAAAGCAAAGAAAAATCTAAACAATATTACGATAAACGTACTAGAAACAAAACCTATAATGTTGGTGATTTGGTCTATGTAAAACATCACCATAGACTACGTAAAGCTCTTTCTCCTGTTTGGAAGGGTCCTTTTCAAATCGTTCAAGTTCACAATAACAATAATGTCACAGTTCTAATTAGTCGCCGGAAAATTCGTTATCATTTTGATGAAATTAAATTGGCACATAATAATTCTATTCCAGGGCCTTCACGCCGTCCATCATCACCGATAAATTAATAACAACCATAGTAAATAGTCCGGGTTTGTATTTTGATAGTTTAGGTACTCTTAGATTTTACAATAACCATTGGAATATCATAACTTTTAGAGATATATCCTATATTCAACCACATTTAGATAATATTAAAAATATTTTAGAAGTAACCAATGAAACATGTAGAAGTTATAAATCATCCAAAATTCAGTTGGAATGTACCAATGTATTAAATCCTTTGGAAACATTATATATCAATGTAGATAACAATTTTAAATCTCTCTCTCATCTTACAAGTGACAGAAGTCGTTCTAAACGATCATGGTTTGGTATCGGTGGTCCTATTCTTAAGCAATTATTCGGCTCTCTTGATGAAGATGACGCTAAATTATTTTCTGATGCTATTAATAACTTGCAGGATGACCAGAAACATCTGGCATCCTTATTGAGAAATAACATTCAAATTATATCATCAACCATTTCCACATTCAATAACACAATGCAGAAACTTAATTATAATGAACAGATTTTAAATGCAAATATTCAGAAATTAGACATCATTTTAGATAATATTATGAAATCAAATGATAAGTTAGAAGCAACTACACATTTAAGTATGACGTTTAGTGCATTAGAAAGTTCCCTCATGATTCTCAATTTCAATTTGAAAGATATTATAGATTCTATTCTTTTTGGTAAACAAAATATAGTTCATCCATCGATTGTTTCTCCTATTCAGTTATATAATGAATTAAATTCAAATCAAAATATTATGTCTCAGAATTTTCCCGTTCCTATCTATTTGACTAATATGCATACTCTCTTAGATATATCTGAAGTTTCTAGTTTTATTGATGGTACTAAGCTAGTTTTTGTTGTAAGAATTCCACTGTCTCTTTTACATGTCTTTAATTTATATCGTATATATACTTTACCAACTCCTCATGATATAAAAAATCCAAATTCTTTTGCTATGATTAATCCTTCTACGAAATTCTTGGCAATCACGGAGGATAAACTTAGTTATGCAGTGATGAACTCAGTGAGTGATTGTGAAGTGATATCAAAGAGCAATTATTTGTGTAAACTTAGTGATATTCATTCTACAATGTCTAATCCAATTTGCGAAGTGACAATATTAACGGAACATGTAACTAAGATTCCTGACTCATGTGATTATAAAGTGATTATGAGTGACATTGATATCTGGCAGAAAATTAGCAATAATAGGTGGATTTATGTACAATCTAGCATTAGTAAATTATCTATAAATTGTAATCATTCACTCAATGATATAGAAATACTTGGAACAGGAATCCTCAAGCTTCCGAAAGGTTGTAAAGCTTTCCATAAATTATTACAATTCATACCTTCTGTAGAATTTGAATCTAACATCTATTTACCAACTCCGAATTTCAACATCATTGAAGACGATTGCTGTTCCAAACATAAGGTAAATAATACTATATCTCATTTAGCTCCTATTAAGTTGTCCCATATTAATTTAGATTCTTTAGATTATGCCTCACATAGATTAAAACAATATTCAGATGAATTAGATAAAATTGAAAATCAGCCGTATTATTTAAAGTATGGTAGTTACTTTAGCATTATAACTAGTATAATATCTATAATTGTCACAATTTACATTTCATTTAAAATATATATGTGTTGTTGTCGAAGACGCCAACGTCCTACAAATGCTATAACCGATGCAGGTTGTTGTGTTCAAATATTCAATAACTGCTATTCAAAACCGAGACATACTGTCCAAACGTCTAGCAGAGTAAATGCTGTTTATGACTCTAGTAGTTCGGAAAATTCTCCTACTAGTTTTAGGAGAAATTTAGAGTAAAATTATTATATGTTTAAATGTTTAGAGTAAATTTATTATGTTCTTACAAAATCTTTTATTTTAGTTTAACATGATTTTATTGACACGTTCAATTGTAGTTTCTATTTCTTATAGTGATTATATTATTATATTGTGTGTTTGTTTCTACTTCTTACATATCTAGCTCTTCAATAATTTATTAAGAATTACTATATCTCCCATTATATTAAGAATTACTATATCTTCCATTTCAATCAACATCGTTTAACAGATTGTGTATAATTTTAAATTCTATTTCTTGTTATTTTTAAGGTTGTTTAATTAACTTTTGTAATTTTCTATATCTACCAAGTCCACTATATCGTGTTTTTAATTTCTTACTCGCATCTTTCTAGTTCCTCGATGCTCCGTCTTCAACGGGGGAGGTGTTACATCCTTATTTATAGTATAGTAAGGGTTTTATATTGCCGAACCCTGAATAATATGCAATTCGGCAATATAGCGCCTATATATTTCAATTATTGATTTCATTCTATGCAGTC
>LQNK01000932.1:729105-739927 GCA_001586405.1 Phoebis sennae
TACAGAGATTGTTTAAAACCTCAGAAATGACATAGAGTTAGATAAAGTTAGTATGACATTTTGTTATTTTTTATTGAAATTTACGAACGAAATTCATTCACTCAAATATAGTTTCACGTAAATAAACATTCAAAAGCTACACAGTCTCAGTTCGCGGTTAACGCTACATTTGTCTCCCTACTTCGCAAACTCGTCACCTCACCGCGACCTCACAAATACCTACGAATCTATCAAAGAAGTTATGTATATAAGTATCTATGTACAAACAAATTATTATCATTATCATTATCAATAGTATTCAACAATGCAGTTAGTAGAACGCCCGCGGTACCACCAACGTAAAAGCAAAGTAATTATAATAAGCCTCAGAGCTGTCCCAAATTCTGTACAAACTGGCAACTAAATATCATGGCTTTTGAAAGACAGTTTCATGTTTTGCATTATAAGAAAAAACCTTTATTTTGTGTAAATTGTTATGTTATGTCGAATGTAATAGAAATGTACTGTGATTCTACACAACTGGCCAATTATAGAACTAGTCAGTTAACAACAAATCTCAAATAGTCATAACGACTATCAGCAAAGTCGGTGCAAAAATCTATACAAAGTCGGTGCAAAATCTTGTTAAATTGAAAATAGATAAGGCACCGACTTTGTATAGATTTCAACAAAAATGAAATAAAAGTTATTTTCTACTTTTTAGAGCGAGGAAGTCGGTTCTATTTTTTGGCAAAAATTTTTATTTTTATATTCAATATTCACAGTTGTTCTGTAGTGTATTTAGTATCAGCATTACACCCGTGCAGCCGGGGTGGGTCGCTAGTATAGAATATTTGTTTAAGCGAGCGTCGTGGGTGATTGAGCTCGGCGTAGGTGGCAAACGCGAATATATCCAATGTTCTCATGTCATAGTTGACATTATTTCTTTTAAATACATTGCTCAATACACCCACGTACTCCTGCGCTGTACGTCGATCACTCAAGACGTGGTAGAAGCTGAGCACTTTTGTGTATTAGGAACTTTTTAAACCCTTAATCTATACTAATATTATAAAGAGGAAAACCTTGTTTAGACTCAGACCGATTTTAAAAATTCTTTCACCGTTCGCAAGTTGCATTTTCCAACATAGGCTATATAATTATAACATTATGCTATATTTCCAATGCTTTCATAACTGTCCTCGGTACGAATGGGCATGTATATGACATATGCTCAGTTCTTAAAAAAATATAACGAGTCCGTAATGTTCTATCTATCCCCTGTTTTGTTTACTAAAGTCAGGCAAATTTATTTGCCCTTACTTTGATTTCAATATGCTGTCGACTGATAGCCCTTGTTATAATATGATAAATGTCATTTAATCTGGGATTACAATCCATTCATAATCTTTGATACATTATTGAAAACGGCCTTAAAGCGTATGTATAAAAAACGTGCGGTAATATAACCACCAAATCTTGGTTCCGATTGGTTGATTATTACCGCTTGTTTGAAAACGATTCGTATCTGTATACTATGACGTTCCATCGTTAATAGGAACCAGGTCATTATTGTAACCATTTTCTGTAAAACTCTGCTCTGCATTACACCCACATTTTCCGCCTGCACTATAAGCCCTAACTGAGGAAACACATTAAAAACTTATCTGGAACTTTAGAAAATGTAAGAGTGAACGTCACTTGTACTTCTAAAGTAATTAACAAGTTATTAAGAGACGGAAAAACTGGATTACCCTTTGGTCTTTAAGTTAAATAAACTTTTTTAGGTGTTTTGTATTTAAAAGTGTAATTATGGAAGTTCTTTGCAAAATCATATTTATAATAAATTTTAATTCATTTTAAAGAGGATTTTTCCCACCTAAGCCGGAAGCAAAAAAGTTCTTGTCTATACATTAAGGTCTCTTAATCCGATTGTACTGTAATTAAACGTGAAATACTTTTTAACCGACTTAAAAAAAGGAGGAGGTTATCAATTCGACCTTATTTTTTTGTATCTATGTTATCTATCTCTGGCGTATATGGACCAATTTGAAAAATTCTTCATATATTCGATAGGGAACAGTGTCAGTGAAGAAATTTGGTTCAAATCTGATCATCCATGTAGAATATATTCCAGGGAACTCCTCGAATTTTAACAGAATATGCTCTATGGTTAAGGTTTAATCATGTATATCTATACATATAATAAAATCGTAGACTAGCCGTGTCTGTACATTTAATATTTTCAAGAAAAAATTAGTGTTTCGTGTTTCATTTATGATTCTAAACTCAAAGCAATGATTTTTAGAATTTTTGTCTGTTTGTCGGTTTGTCTGTTTGTCTGTTTGTCTGTTTGTCGGGCGTTTGTACGCAATGAACTTCGAAACGGCTTAACCGATTTAAATACGGTTTTCGATTATGTATTACGGCTAGCCCCCCGGAGGTTTTAGTGTTTATTTCATTCAAATCGGTTAACAAATAAAAATGATATGAGGGTTCAAAGTGATCCATCAAAACATTTCATCAATGCGCGTAGGTATATTAAATTGAATATTTTAAGTGTTATTTAAAGCACTTTTTATTGATAAATGTAGCCTTCACTTGATCTCGAAAGTAGATTACGATCATGGCGGCTAATCACAACAAAAACTAACCAACATGCAGAAGATATTATTTGCGTCCATAAGCAAATATATGTTAAATCCATGGAAACATCAATCAATCTCTTTTATTCTGAGAGTACACGACAGATTTCCAAAATGTCAATATTTTGCAAAAAAATTAAAATAGAATTATTAGAATTATATAAAACTGAACAGTGACACTTTTGTTATATTTAATGTCGGATATACTTCGACCTTAAACCTTTTACGAGATATATTTTTACATACGTACGTTTCTAAATCTTAAAAATTGTCATACCACCTATATTTCGAAAATTCACAAAGTATAGAAACTTGTAGTCCACGCGGGCGAAGCCGCGGGCGGAAAGCTAGTACTCAATAAACTCTTACTGTGAGACTGAATTGTGACTAGATGATGTGATTACCCTCCACAGGTCACTAAAAAGGATAAATATTAACTTTTTGCCAAAAAATAGTACCGACTTCCTGACTCTAAAAAGTAGAAAATAGTTAAAAAAAGTTAAAAATTTAAGTTGCTTTTCTGGCAATTAATTATATTTTTATTTTCTTTTAATTGTCTGCCTTTCTAAAGGAAAGAGGAGAAGAAAATGATTTATAAAGGGAAAGAAAGAGGAATAGTACTAATAAAAGAGTAAGATACATTTATTTGAGCACGAAATCTTGCTCTCACACTAGTATTAATCCTGAGTTTCCGCCGTGGTAACACCTCTGCGCTAGAAATAGTACCTACTTTCGATATTACGCCCACGCCACGTCCTATATCCTAACCTACTGTTTCCCCAATATATAAACATAAACCTTCCTCTTGAATCACTGTATTTACGGCCGTTTTCAATATTCTATCTATCACTTGTTTTGCTTACTAAAGTCAGGCAAATCTATTTGCACTTACTTTGATTTCAATACGCTGTCGATGGATAGCCTTTGCTATGACTTTTGACAATCAAATGTCATTTAATCTGAGATTACAATCTATCCATAATCTTTGATAAATTATTGAAAACGGCCGCTATACAAAACACCGCATCAAAATCCATTGCGTAGTTTAAAAGATACAAAAGGGATAATCCCATAACAAAACACTGTATCAAAAAGCTTACAAAATATCAAGTCTGGCCATAGAATTCAAATTGCATTGGATATCTGATAAAGTGCATATCGTACCTATTGTAGGCTCCACAACTGTAATCCCTAAAACCCTATACAATAGCTCGAATTTATCGGACATACCGGAGTCCACTTCCAAAAAGCAATATCTGAATGCCTGCCATATCACACGTAAATTTTACGTTCCATATTTTCTACAACACCAGTATAGGTTGACTCGACTAGGGTCCGTCAGCTTGTATAATATTTTTTTTATTTATTTATTTTCTAGTAAAAATAAAAGGAGTATATATAGAGATAATAAATACAAAAAATTCAAATAATTATAATAATAATAAATTTCCGGGCACTTTCCTTACGGAAGTGACCCGAGAATTATGAATGGATAAACATAATGATAAAATAAAAATACTATTATTGCCATAGACAATGTTTTTACAATTAAAATAATAAATAATTATGGCAAAAGGCGATGCCACCGCAATCGTTTGCTTTGTCATAAGACGAAACAATGCTGTCTTTCAGTCACTAGAAGTAGGAAATAATAGTACATAGAAGCACAGCGGCAATCGACTTTGTTTCATTCTATGTAGTAACTAGTAATATAATATTACCTTTCCCGTCATTCTTTACAAGTTAACATGCTGTCTATTCAGTTTCATAGTTCAATAGATACTCTTTACTTGTATACGTTGTAATTACAAATTAGCAATGCGAATATGGTATAATTAATTTGTAATACAGGTGGCTAACATGATTATCTACTTTTGCTTTAGTGTTCATTGGTTATACCACAGATAATATAATACTATACTAGTAGTTATACTATACATATGATTAGGTTATAATATACGCTTGTTTCAGACAGCACGTTTTACGAAGTTTAGTTTTGACGTCTGAAAAAAGTCCGATTTTTTGGGAGAGAGGGATTTTTCTTGCTTTGAACATTAAAAACGTTGGACATAGAAAACTTAATGAACTTATTCAACGTATTCAGTATTCGCACTCAGCTCGTACAAAGAGTATTCATACGTTTACATACTGCACTGTGCTACCTTCTGCGCGCGACTTCATATTTAAAGCTGGATTTATCCTACTACTATTATAAAGGCGAAAGTTTGTAAGTATGGATATATGGATGTTTGTTACTCTTTCACGCAAAAACTACTGAACCGATTATGATGAAACTTGGTACACATATAGATAAGGGTTCAGAACATATAGGCTACTTTTAATCCCGGAGTTGTCATTTAATCAGAAGTTACGCGGGTGAAACCGCGGGGTACAGCTAGTAGATTAATAAAAGACATTCAGCTTAATTTATTTATTAATGAAATTTCTGAAAAATCGGTCGCGTAGTTGCGACAAAACCACGTATAAACTAGTAGCTCGCCCTGAGCTGGATCTCGCGTCCTAATATATAAATCAAAACCTTTCATTTAGTACCCCCTTGGCTGTATGAAAATCGCCTATTTCACTATCTCTATAATAACCCCCCATCCTCCCTACCAATTCCATTCACACACACACACACACACACTCGACATTTTCTATAGTCGAACAAAGTTTTTCATACCTACATACAAACATACAACCACGCGGTCGTCTCGACTCTGAGACCTCGCTTCACTCGGACAGTTATTTAATTTTATAATCAGTTGATATATACATCATTAAAACTTAACCGCAGAGCTTATTCCGTTGATTTTCGAGGAGTTCCCTGGAATATTTTCCACATGGATGATCAGACTTGAACCAAATTTCTATGGGACCACAAATGAACTCTACTCTTTCGAATAATTTCAAAAAGAATTTCCCGAATCGGTCCATAAACGCCGGAGATATGCGGTAACATACATAAAAAAAAATTAAAAATACGGTCGAATTGATAACCTCGTCCTTTTTTTTGAAAGTCCATTAAAAACGTGATTAACATGTCAATCACCTGTAGATACTATCTTCGTAGTTCGATACGCTTTTGACATGCGTCGTATTCAATTTCCAATTAGCAATGCACCGGATAAGGAATGGTTAATTGGATACCTATAATGCACCCACCTGCGGGTGAATATCACATTTAGTTCAGTGTTAATTAGATTTACTATTTATATAAAGACGAAAGCTTATTAATATAACACACACACACACATACACCCAGGCACTAGTATAAAATTATTATTTTTCCTTTTGTATAACAAATAAACAAAGGAAAATATAAATATGTAATAAATGCACTAAATTGCTCAGTTCCACCAAAACATATAATTTATTCAGAGGAAGGAAACAACGCTGTACACACATTGATTAATTGTCAAATAACGATTATTATTCATTAAATATCTTCCGTCCGCGGTTTCACACGTGTTAAATTTGGAGTGTATAGTTTAATAAAGAGCCCTATCACATAATCTAGCTTATAACCTTTCAACCAACAATTCATAAAAGTAGAGTCAAAAAGTATTATTCTTCTTCTTCTTTTGATTCTGGCACTCCGGTCATAGACGGAATTTGCCTTCATAAAAATTCGTTCAGTGCTTATCATTTAATTGTCACACTAACAAACTTTCTTTTAATATTAGTAGGATTTAGTGTTTTACAGTAATAAAAGAAACTCACTAACTGAAAATGAAACCTCTCTATTTAATAAAAGCCTTACCCTGGTTCTAATTTATCTTACATTCTCGTCTACAGTTTCACGTTGGAATGAGAGATACTCAGATATAATCCTGTAAAAACCTTTATTTGTACATCCTTAATCTTGTCTCGACTTCTGTCGTCTGTACATATATGTTTTGTAATGCTTCCTCGCTACCTATAGCCTGATTCTTGCAGCCCCGACTATTATAATTCTTATTTCACCTATGATGTATTATTTATTTATTTTATTAGGCATACACAACAGTTGACAATAACACAATGTAGAGTACAATACACCTCTTATATATAGGGTGTTTTAGGCGAAATTGCCTACCTAAGCGTGCATACACGTCCATCAAAAATTATAGACGTTAACAAAAGCACATTTTATAATAATAAATTAAAATTACCTACACACATTAAGAAAATAAATGAATGAAATAAAAACGGAACAGTTATTGCCAACTTTCTGACATGTTCTTCCGAAATAATTTTAATTTTCTCAAAATAAACGAAATATTACATTGTGATTCCATTATATTACATGTAGTTTAAACTAAAGAGTCCATTAAAAAATTTGACAACTGGCTGAATCATGATGTTATTTTTATTATCAGCGTATATATCGAACATTTAAAGAACTATAACAAAAATGATTAATTAACACAAATAACAACTGAAATCGATACTCAAGAACATCATTAAAAAATTTAATGACTATTAAGTACGAGTTATTAAGTCCCCTAGGTATAGTTACTTTGAGTAAGTTTAAACAAATGTTTACCGACCTACATTGTTCGATCGAACGGGATTCTGCGAAAGCTTCATAGAGGAAATCCTATGATTATTCCCCGGTTTTCCTTGAAGTCTCTAACATTGAGATATCTAGATGTTATCTGAGACGTCACGTGTTTTATTCAGAGAGCTGGGACGAATTTGCGTAGGTATTTGAGGCAAGCTGAAAACTTGTCTTATAGGTACTTTTCCAATTAAACCCTGCATGAAATTGCAGACCTGGTTGGTGAGTAGCGTATGTCCAGATCTAAATAACTGATCTACGATGACCGATTACTTTGTCTTCCCATAATCAGATCCGCAAATAGTAGAAATGGGATCTCCACGAAAGTAAAGTGGTCATAAAAATTCTGATTAAGAACCGTAGTCTTTTGAAAGTTTAAAAATAAATATAATATACGTATGCTAGTTTCTGATTGTAAAAATATAAAGATTGTATGAATACATCTTATAAGATTTATTAATATACTTCCCACTAAACCTTAATTTTAAGATCAGATGAAGAATATCGTAAAACTGTATACTCGATTCTTTTTATACTCTATCCCGCAAATATTAGTTTTCTTAAGTTACATCAAGCAAGTCCCGCCTTTCATTTTATAATCTGAAGTTCCGAAATAGTCTCATCAATGAACGTTTTCTCTGTGAGCGCAGATCGAGCGCGTTTTGTATGAAGTTTTACTTCTGTGCTATCTATTTTTGCTAAAACCTTTTCCTTTTCTGCCAACAATAGTCCCAATTCCAAGAAAGCCTAGAAAATAGACACCATAATATTTAAGCGTGAAGATATTTAATAAAAGTCAACCCTTATCCTAAGCCAATGAATTTTGGAAGCCTATTTTTTAGGCTTTTCTATTTTCTAGGTATTTCCGCAAACAATAGTGATATGTGAAGTGATAACGACTGATTTAACCAAAGGAATTTACACAAACATTCTTTTATTAGAATCTATTCTTTGTACTATTTTTCGAAGAAGGTTTTTATCAAAGATAGACACAGACGCACCTGGTGGTTTTTATTCTTGTAATATTTTCACATTACACTCCAAAGTAAACAATTTTTTGTCAAACTATTTACCAGTTTTTGGAGATGCACTCCTATTAACTTATTTAATTTATGTAGGTTTAAAAATTTACATTTTTTCACCACCAAATAATTTATTTACCTTGTCAATTTAGAGGAATCTTGGCATTTACGCAGAAACAAACTCCTGTCATCTTACCTTACCTATGTAGAAAAATTTCTACGGACTTTGAAATATAAGTCAAGCTCGCTACTCGCCAGTAATTTTTCCATGTTTTTATTTGTAATATGACGCAAAACATCCACGTAATAATTTTATAGACTACCCTTTGCTTTGCTTTTCTAGGTAATTGAGTTAATGGAGGAAATCTTTATTTCCACTTATAAAAAGTTCCTTCCCTTTAGTTAAGTTATTATTCGTTCAAAACTTTTAATACTATAAATTATTGCTGTAAGATGTTTATAAAAACAAACTATCTAAGCCCCGCGGTTTCACCCGCGTATTTCTGTTTTCCCTGTCCCCGTGGGAATTTAAATAGCCTATATGTAATTCTGAACCCTAACCTATATGGATATCAACTTCCATCATAATCGGTTCAGTAGTTTTTGCCTGAAAGAGTAACATACATCATCACAAGCTTTCGCATCTATAATATTTGTAGGAAGTAGGATATAACTAGTACAAATAATAAAATTAATAAGAAATTTTCACTCTAATAATTCTGGAATAATCCCTCACGGAACCCATCAAAGTTAGTGACCGCTAAAACCGGGGGAGTCAGCCATCGATCACATTTCGTGGAAACATGTTACAGAACCCGTAATAACATTATGATATATTGGGCCTCACCTACGGATAGCAACATCCGTATTCTAAGTTACCTTAGTTTTACTTATGAAATGAAATGAAAAGAAATTTATTTATTTGCTAGAATAGTGGTATACAAGTTGTTAATATATTATTATGTCCAACACAATTCGCCAGTGTTCTGGCATGCAAATATTAAATTAAAAGAATTACACTCAGGTTACGTCAAATATGACGTATGACAAATTTCAATCGAAAATTCAAAACATAAAAGTATAATATTTTAATAACTAAATATACTAGATCGAAGTAACGGAGGTGTTAAATTTTCTTCTCCGAAAGTTTTTAACGTGAGTGGACGTGAGTTAGTAGAGTTCCGACTCAGAATGTAAATTTTCGTTGACAGAGTGAAGTCGAGGATCGAGTACAGAGTGAAGTCGAGCTAGTCAGAGGATCGTACAGGATGGTAGTCTGTCCGGCTACTATTCAGTAGATACGGGTGTGCGCCCCCGGCTTCCTCGAGCCACTGTTACTACGCTCCCTCCTCCTCATCCTAAAGTAGTAGCAGTGTCCTTATCCCATGTCTTCCTAACAAAAACTCCCCGCTCATCCTTCTTTAGCATATTCCCATGCTACGTCTTTCCCAAGGAGGGTTGATGTCAGGCAGGCGGCCGATTGTAAAATACACAAAGCCAAACCTTACTACACAACATGCCCCCACCCAAAATTAAATGGTACATGTTAGAGAAAGATGAGTATGCAAAGCAATTTACAAAGGGCGTGGTTGTAAAAATGCATGAAATGAAGGACATGGAAAATAAAACTGTAGATCAGTGTTGGAAGGAAATGGCAACACATATAAGAAGTATAGCAAAGGAGGTTTTAGGACAAACAAAAGGAAAAGGACGAATAAACAAGGATACCCGGTGGTGGAATGAAGAGGTACAGAAGGCTTTAAAAGAAAAAAAAGGTGGCTTTTAAAGAATGGAAGAAAAGTGACGAAGCGGATACAACGGCTAAAGAGGAAAAAAGGATATGGTATACAAAATGTAAGAAGAACGCTAAGAAAGTAGTTGCGTCAGCAAGGGCTAAGGTGCAAGACGAACTCTATCGATCTCTCGAGAACCCAAAATTGCAAAAAGACCTATACCGCCTAGCAAAAACCAGAGAAAAAAGTGAAAGGGATGTCATTCACGTTAAGTGAATAAAGGATAGTGATGGAAAAGTGCTGACGAGTGACGCTGATATTAAAAGACGTTGGAAGGCTTATTTCGAGACATTGATGAATGAAGAGAATTACTGGAGTGGAGAACTACAGTGGGACCGGATGGTATACCAGCTGAAGTATGGAAGGCTTTGAAAGCCGATGGATGGAAATGGCTGACTCTATTCTTCAATAAGTTGTTGCAAGAAGAGGCGATCCCCGACGAATGGTGCTACAGTTCGCTCGTGCCCATCTTTAAAAACAAAGGGGATATGCAGGATTGCAACAATTATCGAGGAATAAAACTCATGTCACATAGTATGAAGATCTGGGAAAAAGTAATAGAGAGACGCGTGAGATTGGAGAGTGCGGTGGCACAGAATCAATTTGGGTTCATGCCTGGACGTAGTACAACAGACGCTATATTCGCAATTCGTCAACTTTGCGAAAAGTATAAACGTGCGCATAAGAACCTGCACATGGTGTTTGTTGACCTGGAAAAGGCCTACGATCGAGTACCCAGAGAGGTTTTGTGGTGGGCTTTGAAAAAGAAAAGAGTGCCCTGGAAATATGTGCAACTTATCCGAGCTATGTACAGTCGAGCTTGTACACACGTACGGTCCG
>LQNK01000933.1:0-10450 GCA_001586405.1 Phoebis sennae
CGCACCTAAATTGCTCCATGTATTTTGAAATTGTTTTAGGCAACCACCGTGAAAAATTTGACAGTCATTCCCGACGTTTATTTTTAAAGGAAGATCGCGATTTATTTCCTTTTTGCTTATAATTATTTGATTTTTCTCTATTTGGTTGTTTAAATGGGCGAGATTGCTTTTTTCCTTTCTTTGACGTTGAGTTTTGACGAAAAAATGAATCATTTGCTTGTGAACTAGTCGAGGGCTTTTGATTACGATAAAAGTTATCTCTTGTTTGGGTGTGAGGTAAGGATCTCGGTAAAGTTATTAATTTTTCGGCCCCCCCAATTTTTTGTAAGTAGTTTTGAACCGAATTATCGTTAAATAAGGCCTCCGCACTAGGGGGTATTTTAAACAAAACGTCGCGATGAAATTCCTCAGGAATTTGACGTAATAGCGCATCGCGACGCAAACTTATCAAATCGGCTTGCCTTCCACAAACCATTTGTAATAAATCATCCGTGACTTTATTGTATGTAGATTCTTTCGAAAATGACGCCTCTATTTTATTAAATAATAAATTTGGTGATAAGGTTTGCTTGTTTTCACACGCCCAATCAACTAGTGACTGCAAGGTTTTTTGCAATTCATCCTTTTGGCATAATAAAGCATTTGTTAAAGCAGCAAATGAGCGCTCGATTAAATATGAACGAGGGTCATCCCGTACCATGTTAGCTTCATAACGTTTCAAAGAATCATTAACACTCAGCTCAACAAAACCGGGGGTAGCCAAATATTTCTTTTGAACATCCGCAAAACGAATCGCGTACCAATCGTCACGATCAAACCGTTGTAAATTTATTAATTTGTTGAGATATGTCTCATTCGCCCGTACATAAATAGGATCCTTGACAGTAGTTTGTAATTCCGATAAATTTAATTTTGATGAAGGTTCGTCTAATGCGGGTGGACGTAAATTCAAATCATTTATATTTGTAACCGTTTCTAAATTTGAATTGCTATGATGACAATTTAAAGGCCCGGTATTATTTTTTGTAATTAAGTCCGTTAAGTAAGCAACTTGGTATGATAACATATTCAAATGTTCATAACTCACGGTTTGATCTTCTTTCCTTGCCTTTTTCGACCTTTTTTGCAACGGCGTATCCATTAAATCACTATCACTGCCTGAACTACTCCCGCAATCCGAACTCGTTGAAAGAGAACGAGCACGTTTCCTGGAAGCCGGAATATCCTGACCGGACTCGTCGGACTTCGCGTGATCGTCGTTCTCCATAATTATAACGTATAAACGGAGAGGTTATACACTGAATTTACTTTAATATTAATTTTAATTTAAAGCAAAAATACTTCGTGTAAGTTCTTAGCTGACTACTGAACGGCACGAAAAACGACGCTATAATGATCAAACTTTAAGCGGTGCTCGCGCGCCTTGTGAGTGGTTCGAAACTACACCACCAGGGGGCGCCAGCGTCGGAGAGGTAGGGGAAACGCTGACTAAAGGTAGAAAGACAGGTGCTTGACTCAAGATGGATTCCGGATATTGATACGAAACAAATAACAACTGTACTGTTGTTGAATTAGCTGACACATGCCATGAATCTTTATCCTCCATATATTCTTCTACCCTCCTTTTGGAGTTTTTAAAAGAATCAACAGTAGTCACTTTCACACTTATTTTTATGAAATAATTAAGCTTTAATATAACATAAAACGATTCTCTATTGAGTCATAGCAATTTCGTATTCCCGTGGTGAAATCAGATAGGAATAAGCTAAAATGAAATGTCCATTATACAGGCGCTTTCAAACAACGACTAGTATGGGCGTAATTCATTGTTATTGTTTTGCATGTAGGTGACAAATCAATAAATCTCTTACCCACTCATATTTTTACTTCTTACCTCCATACAGATTAACGTATAAATTAGACAATATGACAATATACATAATGCTTTATGTCTCTTTTCTGTATTTGGGTGAAAAGCCATAAATTTTGGTGTTTGTAATTTGTTTTATTATAGGCGTTATTTTATTACTTCGTTTGACAACTTTGGAATACGTTTTGGCCATAAATGTCGCTTAAGGTTATAAAACTGAAATTAAGATTTTAAAATACAAAGTTCTCTCTCAATCGTCTGTCATTTATAATTACCATACCTTTGAGTTGATGTAACAAATTTTGTATTTCGTTAGAGATTTTTTTATCATTTTTAACGTATATCAAAAACAAATACTTCATATTAATTATGTTATCCGTATAACTGAATGTTCCCTTAGTATTTTTGCATTAAAAATGAAGAATATTTGCATATTTACATAAGGTTCACTACCCCTATCATTGCAAACCTTAGCAGATATACTTTGAACAAATTTTGTCTCGCATACACCTTATAGTGAAAATTGTTTTTTTAGTTTTATCATGTTTATCTCTTTGAGCGTGCAAATAATTAAAATTCCATTCACAGATAAAACATGCATCGAATTCGCATTTTTTATTCCAAATTCCACAGAGTATGTAGCGTTTTTTTATGTCAACCTTGTATAAACCGCACTTAATTCATGACCAGAATCCAGTGCAGACATAAAAAGAGACGATTTTATTACTTAATTCTCACATTTTACGATAAATTTTTTGAATATATTTAGAAAATTTATAGTATTTTTACATCTTTCTTAACAATAATGTATTAAGTGATTTATTTGAATTTGAATATCAAGATTTTTGGTACTGGCAGATAATAAAGCTATTTAAAAAACTGGTTGGAGATATAAATGTCATTTGCATGTAAAATTACAGATTATATTATCGAGGCAAGGGAATTCACGTTATATGAGTGGAAAATCTATGATAATTTAATTAAAGTATATTTTGTAGACATTTTTTATCAATTTTGTGGGCGATTGAGGGCCTTTGTCGGGTTTTTATGGAGAAATAATGCAAACAGCTTTTTTGAACATTTTGAATGCATTTAAATAATAAAAAGAACTGTTTTTAACAAATAAATATTGTTTTATTATACTTCCCGTAAATAATATAAATTGGACATTTCATAACTTGGATTTTTTATTGCTTTATTAATTAAATAAACATTTTATAACGTTTTCCTATAAAAATAATTTAAGTTAATGATACTACAACAGTAAAGTTTCATACATAACTGTCAGTATGTTTGTCTGTCTGTCTGATGCTTAAGTTTGTCGAAGCCCTTTAACAACTTTTATTTATTAATGTCGACACTGCCTTGACCGTTACTCTTATCATTTTGATAGAAGGTTTAGATATAAGAACAAGCCTTTATGGTTTTCGAAAGTAAATTAAGTAATAAAGATAGTAGTGTTCAATAAATAAAGAATTTTATTATTGTTTTCACATCTTTACTATTCACAACAAGGTTTTAATTATTTATTGTATAAATAGATAGAATTTTGGTTATGAAGTAGAGGACGTATATAGTCATTCTTGTGTCAAAAAGATAAATTTTTCTTTTTTCCAAAATCGTTGCGATTTCAATTTTCAAATTAAGATTATGAATGTTGATCTAAATAATAATGATAAATGTTTTGTTTAATCGTATATAGATTTATTTTTAAAAACAAATATTGATAAAAATCCTCAATAATCGAATAAATTGCCTTCGGCATGAGCCCATACGTAGAACAAATTATAATACTTCATATTCACCAAAATTAAAAGCCTTATGACTTGGCTCTATTTTAAAACACTCGAAAACAGACCTTAGCGCGTTAATACAAAGTTCATTATTGATCAGCATCCGATATATAGGGATCATTATATAGGTAAGTAATTAATACTGATTTAAATGAGATGATTGTATAATAAGGACGGTGACTGTTAGATGTGTCAATCATCATCATGTCTTATTTAGTTGAACTATGCATGATTGGCGTTCTATAGATTACATATGCATACAATTATGATATCTGTATGATATTACTAATTAATACAAGGGAAAGATTTGTTTTTACTTACTAAAACCTACATATAGATTTCATGAAATTGAAAATTAAATAAATACAGATCCCCTGACCGATTTCAGCCACGGAAGCTGATCTCAACAGAGACTAGCCAGCTGCGTAGGAGATATTAAAGTGCAGAAGTGTACGCGCGAACACAGGTGCACTCTCGCCGACACGACCGGGGAGTGATTTCTTTATCAGAAAATTCAAAATAACATTTTGTTTGGCCCGAACTGGGATTCGAACCCGAGACCCCTTGACGTGTAGTCAAAGATGCAACCACTATATTAACGAGGCATTAAAATTATTATGAAGAAAAATAATAATACAAATATTAAAACGGTATTCCGTGAAGTGCTCTTTGAACCTTATATGGTTCGACATACCCAAATTAAAGATAATCTACTTCTTATGAACTAGAAACTTCAATAACATATTTTAAAATGAGTAAGTACCTATAGTATTCCTTGTTAAATAAATACATCTTACCATCCTATTACAAATAATCAAATTAGAGGGCCTAAGCTCCGGTCATTTGGACTCTTACTCCGATTAAAATATATTTTAAATTCTAAATCATATCTTCAGAATCTGTACCTGCATCCTAGTAATTTTCACAATAATTAATATTCATAGACCCGCTCTTTATCACGTAAATAGAGATAAAAACCTGTTAAGTTTTGCAGTAAATTCCCATATTACGCCGTTTAAGTAACCATAAAGTCGTTATTCTAGATAAATTATAAACGACTACATAAAAGTTTAGTACACCACTACATTCAATTTAGTACATCTGCCTTAGAAATTACTTACCATAGACACAGATAATATAATACTATAGTAGCCATAGACAAACCTGTTTGCTATTAATATTCTCTGTGACCAGTACAATATGCAAATAGCATTTGACCCTATAAAATATTATGGGAAATTATTTATCTATTTATCTATGTACATATACTACAACTAGTATACGCCTTGCCCCTCCACCGTATAAGCTTAGCTCTAGATGACCTTCAGAAACCTATTAAAATTAGAAAAAACTTTTAAAATATTTTCGGTTGTTTCGGACAAACAAATATTTTCGGCCTATAATATTAGCAAAGGTATCAAAGAAAGAGTTTGAATTCTTATATTTAGGTAACCTGCATTCAATAATTTTTCTTAATGGCATTTAGGTAACATCTATACTTCATACAAAATAGCTATAGGGTGAGAATAATTAATGAATGAAAAAATCAATAAAGCAAATTTTACATACAGGTAGAGTAAATGGTACTAAGTCGTACTAAGTCTCTTAAGTTTAAAAAATTATATTTGGACTTGGATAGTTATGTCATTTTATAATCCAAATAATATGGATAGAATGTATATAGAACTTAAAAAATAAATACATAATAATTAGTTATGTGTAAAAGTAGGTACTAAACATTGCCAGTATATAATATTTTACGTAAACATTCCAGACTCCGCCGTCCATCTGAGGCTTCTATACATTCAATTTTACAACCTGCGTCTGAATGTACATTCATTTACCATGAATACGGCCTTTGATGGAGTGAAAACGAGGGAAATAACTTGTTCAAACAATGCGATGAACTATTTCACAGGCCTCGCAGTTACGTGTTAATTTCTTTTAGAGGTTATTTAGCTGTATGTTCCAGGTGTTAGTGTTATAAACAGAATAAAGTGAGAATAAATCTGTATTTTAGATATTAATCTAGATGGATAGAAAATTCTTTATTGCTCTTTATAACAAACGAACGAACGAACGAATGCCTAAATGGCATTTTCTACCAGTTAACATTTGGTAGTGTAGTAAGTATCTCCACTTAATAAGAAACATTTGTGTTTTTGTATGTACATTCGTAATATTTTCAAAACAAAAACTGCTGTAGTGCTGTAACGATTTTAAAAATTCTTTCACCATTAGAAAGAATCTTCACTGAGTAAGCTATATACCATTATGCTACAGGAGCGATGCCACGCGTAACAGCTAGCTTCTAATAATGTGTCATACCTTCTTTTGTAATTTTAACTTTTAATTTTGTATTCATATATTGTAAAAAGTAATTATATGTAATACTATATAAATAAATACATGGGTACCGATGTTGTATATAGTAAATCGTAAGTTAATCAATAGAAAATAATTGTTTCATCGCACCGTAGAAATAAAGTCTTATAGGAAATGCATTAGTCATATAAATAATACAGCCGACAGTCCTATAGCTCGAGGCATTGAATGCCCCGAGCCTTCCTACTTTTTATCCACAATCCTATTCTTAACCCCTCTTTTATGGTCAGAACTTATGAAATTTTGGTGTGAATCAACCAGCAAGACCTTGCAACGCCGTAAAAATAATTTGCGATACTTTCATTCAAATTAAATAAATTTCCAATTAGACAGAAAAGGTTCAGAGGTTAATTGGCATTTAATGGTTGCTTAGGGCTAGATACATATGAAGAATTGTATCCCAGGTGAGTGACCAGGACGGAAAGGTGAAAGGGTCAAATGTAGACATCTGATCGTGCTCCCTTTAGGGTTGTCAAGAGGCAAATAATCTGCAAAACCTTACTGGTACTATAAATGTGATTTGGATGTTTGTATTTCCATCTACTGGTATTTGGAGATATCTATACTAATATTATACAGCTGAAGAGTTTGTTTGTTTGAACGCGCTAATCTCAGAAACTACTGGTCCGATTTGAAAAATTCTTTTAGTGTAAGATAGCCCATTTATCGAGGAAGGCTATAGGCTATATATCATCCCACGGGAGCGAAGCCCTGGTGCGCAGCTAGTTTCGTATATAGATAGGCAATTAGCTGAAATACGTAATAGGATATCGTTTGCTTGAATTCAACGCAAGCGAAGATGCGGATAAAAGCAATAGGTAGCGTGCAGGTAGCGGTAGTTCTGTGAATGTATGAACCACTAAACGTTTTTAGATGAAAATTTGAAAGCAAACCTTTTATTAATCTATTAAGTACCGACTGAATCCACAGAAGCTTCTAGCAAATAGTAGAGGCTGTTGTTCATATTATAGTTAAAAAGAATATTGTAAAGTAGCCTTTCTCGTCATGAGATTTCTTTCTCTGCGCTTTGTACTAAATTGCCATTCTTTCAGATGTATTCACAATTCGTTACATTAAGAGAACTGCTCATATGATTTAATTATTTTTGTAGATTAAATTTAAGAAAACAACATGATTAGAAGGAGCTATGCCCTTGAAAAAAATAATTTATAAATGAGTCTAAAATAATGTAAATAATTAGTTATAGACAAAAGTAAAAAGAATAGAATACAGTATTAAAAATATTTCTACACTGATGATTTATAAATAATAGTTAATCAACGGACTCAATTCTCCGGGTAGTATTATTTATAAGATTATAATAAAGCGAGTGGGTGTTTTAAGTTAGAACGAAGTCCAGGTGTCATATAAATTATAATTTATCACCCATAAATCTTATTCGTCTCACAGCTTGAACTAAATAAATTTAATATTATAGTCTTATGTCCAATTACTGAAATAATACTCAATTTAATGAAGAGTAAAAAATACATTTTAGCATTTCTTAAAGTGACCACCGGTCGAATATATTCTAATTAACTGTTCCGCGCGAAATATGTTCTATCAAACAAAAAAAATAGATACTATAGAATGTATACTTCTTGATAGAAACGCATATTTAAAGACTTTATTAATGCTATTCCCATGAAAAGAGTTGTCCAAATTGGACCAGTAGTTCCTGTTACTAATATTTAGTTACATTTCAAATTAACCATGTTTTATATTTCTGTTTTTAACCGACTGTGAAAAAAGGAGGAAGTTCTCAATTCGAGAGTATTTTTTATACCGCATATCTCCGGCATTTTTGGAGCAATTTGCAAAAATTAGAACCGACTTCCTCACACTAAAAGAAGAAAATAACTTTCATTTTAAAAAAGGTAAAGGCGCCGAAGATTTATACTTTTTAGTGTAAGGAAATTGGTTATATTTTTTGAAAAAAAGGTATAATTCAGGACACTTGGTTTAATTTTTTTTCTTTCTTTCTTTTATTCTTAATAATACTAGCTGGCAATTCCTAGTAAGCAGTGTCTGTTTATCCACACTTTGTGAAACATTATAAACTATATACTAAAGCAAATAGTGCAGTTAAGGTGACAGGTCATAAATATAATAAATAAATTAGCAAAGTTGGCAGCCCTATGTCTATGCCCGTATTCATTGTTGTTTATGGTAGATTTAACAAGCGAATAAAGCGTAAATTGTGCTATTGTTTGGCTCGATTTTCCCCTGTTTTTAATATATTTGGTATGCTTTCAATTACTGTCTCACAAGGGAATGATATGCAGAGTCTATGTTAGGAAATTAAATGGTTAGAGATAAGTCTTAGAATTTACTTTGAAACATTCTATTAATTAGCGTCTAAAATTAAAACATATTTATAGAAATAGTACGATCATTGATTTTGTATACTAACAAATTTTATTATTTTTTACTTTTTAATTTCGATACTAGCGGCTAACCGCGGTTCCACTCGCGTTATTTTCGTGGTGTATTAATAAGAAGTTTCCAAACACCTAATGTAGCTATCTATATCCATAGTTTCATCAAAGTTCGATCAACCGTGAGTTTGAGCCGTGATCAACGTACAGACATCCACATCTTTAATATGAAGAGTTATTTATATTTTAATATTAATATTTCCTAGTATATCCTACGAATGGCACGATGACATGTAAAATATGTAACACTTATTACTAAGTGGTGTATTTACAATGTACAAATCAAGACCTTTTATTTGCTACCCCATTAGTGCATATTTGCTCACAATAAATATTTAACCTTCCAATTGACTTCCCCTATTCGCAACCCTTCGACTGATATACATATTTCATGCAAATTGTATATTTTCTATTACCGACGCCCATTAAAAATTTCATGAAGATCGACATAATTATTCTTTATAAAAGTTTTATAGAACATGTATTATCATCAAATACGTGTTGATAAAGATAGAAAACAATATAAGATTTACGATTTCAATTTTTAAAAAATCTTTAAATCTCAGCCATTATTATTAATGTGTAAGTAATTTTTTTATGTTGTTTCCAATTACTCTCACATCATGTTCTACTTCTCTTGCCAAAATTAGTCCACTCCTTATCCCCTCCATCAGCATCAGCATCAGCGACATTTTGATGATGTAACATAAAGTGAACCGCATTCGCCGTTTACCTGCTGCATTATTAAAATACCTATTTTTCACGTGGCTAAATTTTAAAACCACAGGTAAAAACAACTAATTCTAAATATAATATTTCGTTTACGTAAAAATATCGAGCTAACTCCAATAGCTGAAGTTCGTTTCCCTATTTTACAACCCATTGAAAACACACATCTCTTTAATTAGGACCAAAAACCTTTAATAGGAATACCAGTACCAATTAATCACAAAACCGATCACGGGGGGTCTTTAATTATTTCCCCTATCTCGTCGGATACGAATCCTTTGATTCAGATTAGAAATGTCCGCATGATATAGTATTTCCACGATTAGGTAACAAGTTACGATTTATATTCGTTTTTAGGGTTCTGTTCTTAAACGTTAGAATCGGAATAGTATAAAATTCAAAAAGATTCTAAATTCAAACTGTTTATTTTTCCAAATTGGTTTTTTTGAAAGCTCTTTTGAAACGTCACATACATTTTCTCAATAGTATGTAAATATAAATAATATGTAATATAATAATGTATAAAAATAGTAGGGTCCTATTACTAAGACTCCATTGTCTGTCTATCTGTCACCATGCTGTATCTCATAAACTGTGATAGGTAAAAAGCTGAAATTTTCACAAGTTATGTATTTCTAATGCTGCACCATAACAATAAATAGGTTCTAAAAATTAAAAAATATACGTACATATATATTAATGGGGATCTTGTATGGAACCCCTCGTGCGCGACTCCAAACTTTTTTTTGATATCTTAAATGAATAATTAAGGATTTGGATTTTTTGTAGCAGCGGGTTACGTATACCCGAATTCCAAAAGGTAATTATCATATATTTAAAGTTGTTAGGCTGTATATAGATTATTAATAAATATATCTTACTGGGAATGTAAAAATTTATAGTATTTATTTATTTATTTATTTATTATTACATCTTATTGATAATTACAGATAACTTAGTATGATACAATTATAAACTCATTCGAGTTTTTCTGTGCATCATAAGCCAGCGACCACTACAATTTTATACATTATACTTACAATGATAAATAAGAATGTTTACACTTACTGATTTTACAATAAAGTAGTTTTAACTTTTAACTATATATATATATTTTTTTTTTTTTAAAGACGGTAGATTAAAACTTATTGGCTAGCGACATCGGTGACCTCGCTGGCCGTGAGTACGTATTGTAGTAAACTTGGAATGTTATAAAGTATACACAGTATGTTCCT
>LQNK01000933.1:22168-41295 GCA_001586405.1 Phoebis sennae
CACAATACAATCAATCAATTATATTGATTGCAGATATTGGTGGTGGCACCAGGTTTGCCATCACTGGGGGCGTGCTCATCCATCCAATATACGCGCTGGCTCCAGCTGAGGATATTGCCAGAATAGAGCCAGAAGCATTGGCGTAGGTTTCTCTTTAATCCTTAAATGCAATGCGATAAAAAAGCTTTTGTTAGAAAGAAAAGAAAGAAAGAAAAATGAAATTTTAAAATAATTAAAATAAAATAAAAAATGTTAGATAAAATTATGGTCATATTTTATTAATAGAAACTAGTGAGCGCCCAGTGGTCAAATTAACAGCAGGGTACACTTTTTCTATATATAAACAAAAGTATGTCAAATTTTATACTCC
Source organism: Phoebis sennae (assembly GCA_001586405.1). NCBI lineage: Eukaryota > Metazoa > Arthropoda > Insecta > Lepidoptera > Pieridae > Phoebis > Phoebis sennae. Next base: position 22,539 of record LQNK01000933.1, read on the forward strand.
TCCGTTGACACAATTTTCTAAAAAAGAGGTCTAAAGTTTTTGCTTTATATATTAATATATTGTTAGGCCACAGCCAATATAATACTATACTAGTAAGGCTATGGAAACTGTGTATTAGTCACACAAGGAATTTTGGAAAATTATACCAAATATTACCGGAAATATTTTCGAAAAACTGCATACAAAAGAAATACTGTTGAAGATCATGGGTTGTATTCGTTGCAGAAACAACACGAAGTTCATAGCCTGGAAGTCAGCCACAGACAAGTATTCTATAGATGTCATAGACTACTACCTTCACCCGGAGTACGCTAACCGGACGTTTGCGACGGTAGCACTAGTAGAATTGCTTAGCGGAGACATGGGCTTTGGTTAGTGACTTACCATGGTTCTTTAGATATAACTTGTTAACCTCCATTCATAGTATGAGTATCCTACAAGCGTACATATGCTATATATGATGGATGGCTCAACTAAGCCAAATAGAGAAGTCGATATTTTTTTTAGTTATAAATCTATAAAATTACCTTGTTACATAAGAAATGAAAACTGTCAATCAAATACTTCAATAGTACATTAAGTCCTACAAAAATAGACAAAAAAATCTTATCTTTTTAATCGAAGTTTATTAATAATCTAATTGATTTTAGGTAAGGATTGAATTAGTAACAAATTGTTTCAGTGCCTCTGCTACCCATCTGCATGCCATTCAGGGGAAGCGGTACTTTTTACGATATTTATGTGGTGAAGATGACGGATGGTGAGTATCTCAACCACTGGCCAGTAGATCATGATTTTATTTATGTTACAGCAGGCAAGCGGTCGGGTCACTTGAGAATAAGTGATAGACCGCAGCCCATGAATATCTACAATAGCAAAGTGTCGCAGTTGCCTTGACGGCTTGAAAGAAGGGATGGGATGGGAATACAAGCCTCTCACTGCATCACACCGATCTTTTGCTCGAGGGCGGTATTTACAGCGGTGGGAGCTTGGCTCAATCGTGAAATGCTCGGCTTCCACTTTTTAATTGACTCTTTTCTGTAAAAAAAAGAATCTACTACATTGCCAATTTTTGAATTCCCATAAATCTTGTTGCATCATTCTTCATTATAGACAATAAAATCTCATCATATCATTAGTCATAATAGATTTAAATTAAAGATAATAACAATAAAACAATTTGTCCACAGAAAAGGTAGATTTAGCGAAGGAAGTTGTTAAAATGGAGCTCGTCGACAATCAAGATTGTGAAGAATTCTATTATCAAGCGCAGGTAGTGTTTACTTGATTGTCTAAATATCAGTGATTTCTTACTTAGGTCTCAGTTTCAATAATGGTACATTCTCTGTGTTATGCTGTTGCATACATATTATGTAAATCACCACCGATGATGTGGCTTCAAAAATCAATCTATAACTAGCTTAATGTGAATAAGTATATACCCTGCCCTTTTCTTTGTTTCTTATATTTATTATTTAATTTATTTTTTTCTTTAAATTACTGATTTTTGTGCAGGCTCTGCACATGCGATTTTTTACATCGTTAATATTTTCTTGCACTACAGCAGTCAAGCGGAGCTATTTATATCCAAATCTTTTGCTTTCCTATTTTGAAATACATTTAAATTAAATCTTGTATGTCTGCACAGTTAAACTATAAGAAGATGGCGCCCGCCAGACCAATGTGTGCCAGATCTTTGCATCAGAGGAAGACCTGCATCTGGGATGGAGGGTACGCCCTCATCACCAGACAAGCCTGGGGGTTCTGGAAACTGGTAAACTCGATTTATACAGCTTAATAGTTACCGGACGTTTAGTACTATAGAATAGCTAAATTACCGTTTAATGACTCAGAATCCGAACCTAGCGTTAAATTATCTCAGGAACCGGGTATCACCTGTTTAAGACTAATATGTAGTCGAAATGATATATTTCTGAAATGTACCTTTGCAAAAAAATAACTACTGATATAAAGCAGCTAATAAATTGTATATTAATGCTATAGAACAGAAAAAACTTAAAACATAATGTCAAACAGATTGGTTTCGGTCTCCGTGGTCCCGGCTGCGCCGCACCAGCTCGCTTCATCAACATCCCCAGCTACCTCATGTGGATAGACGAGGTCATCACCCAGGTGCCGCTCCTGGAGAGGAGGATGAATGAAGAGGCCCTGGTCTTCCGGAGAGTGTCACCCATCAAGATTGTCATGTACAAAGGTACAATCTTATCCTTAAAATAACTTTTTTTATCCTTTCGCAGTGGAAAGTAGGCTTAAAGTTATCACCCTGCCACGTCAAAAGTAGGCTTTGGATTTCAAAGTTTAATTTCCTGAAGCAGTATCTATGAATATCGCTTTCTAGCGATCTGTGTATTACTACGTCAGTCTCCCCTATAGAAATCGGATGCATATATCACGTGTACATGGTGTGACGTAAAGAGTGTATAGAGGATAGTGTGGCAACATTAGATAGATGACGTTATGACGGTTCAGAAAAATATATTTCATGTTAAGTAAAAGTAAGGGTTTGGAGATATTCAATATTTACGAAAATTTAAAAAACATTCCCTTTGTTACATTTTTTGTGGCCTATATGGAGACCCAGTTGGGGCACTCATTTATTTACTTAAGTATCTTGTTTAAATGTATGTTTGTAACTTTATGTATAATGAGTTGTGTGTCCCAATAAATGATTTTCTATTCTATTTTATTCTAATCAGTATGGATTTGGTGAATTGCCTTTATATATCTATCACCTTATTATAGTCTACCATTTCAGCGAAAGTCCGTCATCCAAAGAACTATGGTCAGTGTGACAGGAAGAAACGAGGCAGCGTTATCTATAAGGACAACAGCGAAATTCTCACGACGAAGAATTTCGCACAAGGCTTCTTTTTTGTATGTACCTACAATTTAGCTTAGTATAGTGGTGAAAATTATAATTAAGAGATTCTAGAACTGGAGTGAAGCTGTATGGGGCAAATCCGTTTGCGTGAATTATATTTTTATCCGAACTTTGAACCCATTTCTGATCGTGGCTACTCTTGCGTTAAATTGAAACACTATAGATCTATAAAAGAAATCCTATTACCTTATTCAGCCTTTATAATACTAACTGTTCTCCTCGGTTTCACCCGCGCATATCTCCTGTTCCAGTGGGATTTTCAGGATAAAAGCGATTAGTATAGAATAGTATATCCTTTCTCGGGCTTCAAACAATCTCTGTCAGACAGACAGACAGAGTTACTTTCGCATTAATAATATCAGTGAGGGAGTAAGGATTAGTAGTATAGTAGTCTAGTAGTCTAGTATTTTTCCTAGAGCGAAAAGGCAGGATCCTCGACCAATCCGAACCACAGGACTGGCCGGCTGTTAGGCCCCGAGGATCGATATTTGGAAGTGGTTATGCTTAATGGCGAAAACATTTCAACATCGCGATTTAGGAATTGTGACGTCACGTGACGCCACAGTAGGATTGAAAATTATTAAAATAATTGCAGATGTCAGTAGCGCAGGCGGCGGAGGTGAACTGCGCCACGATCGTGCTGGAGGTGATGGCGCGCAGCAACGCCGCCATCTGGGTGGAGCACCACTGCCACCAGGACCTGTCCGGCGACAAGCAGGGCGCCAAGTTTAAGGACTTGAGACCGTGAGTATTCTATATAGCTTGATTGGGATAATTCGTCACTGTTCAATACATACAGTACAAATAGTATGCCTTCCCGACCGATAATGGTCATGGTGGCCAATCAGAACAGAAACTAGCCAGGTACGCAGGAGATATTATGGTGCACAAGTGCGCAAACACAGGTGCATGCTAAGGAATATTGGAGAATGTTACTAGATATGCCAAATAGGTTGAAAGTTTGTAACAGTATAGCTTGTACCTATACAAATACACTGTTTTTTGTTGCAGTCAAAAATACCAAGTAGTTTTCATTTTATAAGCTTTTAAAGTTTCGAGTTCCGCTAAAGTCACGTGACCGCTTGTGACGTCACAAAACAGACGCCGCGCGGGCCGCGCTACTCCGCAGCAACTATAGTACGTGTGGGGAGCGCTATAGCGAGCGCATGAGCTGTCTGTTTTATGACGTCACCCCGCCGCAATCGCCGCGTCGGGCGGTTGCGATTTGTTTTGCTTATAAATCAAAAACTAATTGACGTAACAAAATAATTTTTTTAACAGTATTTTTTAGTTAAAAAAAACAAAATGAAAAGCTAAAAATCAAAATTTGTTAACATTCTTCATTCTATGCATACTATATCATGGTATCAAAACATCAAAAAATGCAAAAAATGTTATTGAGATTTTTCTAACATAAAATCTTAGTAGCAGGCCTAAGTCTAAAAGTTGCTGGTGATAGAACATCTGATCTCTCTCCGGTCTTGTCGGTTTGCCGTCCCATCTAATCATGAGCGAAAGGAGTAGAGAGTGCACCTGTTTTCGCACACACTTGTGCACTACTTCTGTCCTATTACCAAACAATCTTCAAAACAAATTTCTTCTATACTTTGACAAACTTTCAATTCCAGGAACGAATGCTTCATCTACTTCCAGTCCGTCGCGTTCATCGAGTTCCGTTTCTTCTTCTCGTTCAGGGCGATCCTGGAGGTCACGCTGTACGGAAGGATCGAGCAGACGAAGATCATCTTGCAGCCGCACGGCCTCACCTTCTCCACCCACGCCTGGTTCCCGACTTACCACTACTTGAGGAAGAACAACTTCGTGCCTGTGTACAGTTGGATGTGGTCTATGTAGATCAAATTTGTTCTTTTATTAATAAGATTTTTCTAAACTAAAATACATTGTAGTTTATAATTAATCCTCCTGAACTTATTAATGATTACTCCTTTTCTTCTTTCGTCCATTTTTATCTATCCTAATAGATAGAGGAAAGATTTCTTTGTTTGTATTGAATAGGCTCCGAAACTACAGGACCGATTTGGATGAAATTTTGTACAGAGATTTTTGAAACCCCAGGAATGACATAGGATAGTTTTTATCTCGAAAATCCGGGAGCGGGGTGAAACCACGGAGCAACTAGTTCTTCATAAGATAGCTAAGTTTTCTTTATAAGATAGCTAAGTTCAGTATCTATATTCATTGCTATCGATTGTGTCTTGGTACTCGAACATCTTATTGACGTTACAATCGAGCTACCCTCACTTTTCTAATAGCAATTAGGACTGGCTATGATTTGTTATACATTCATAACAATACTATCTTTTATGTACAGCTTAATTTTAAAGCTTCATACTTAAAGTAAAACCTCTGAAATCGCATAAAGTTATAAACTACGTAAAACCACAAACTGATGCAGAGATGTGGAACAATCAACAGGTTGTTTATCGCATTGTGGCCGCGCTACTGGTTTTACGAGAAATTGTATGAGATTATTTTTTATTGCCATGCAATTCTTGTGGTTTAGGGAAATATATTTTTTTGCCGCGTTCCTTATCGCCCTCCCTTTCTATCAGATGTCCTCAGTCAGTCTTTTATATGGCAGACTTAATAATTTTCTTGCTAGTTCTTTCGGTAGAATCTTCCTAACTGGTGGTAAATAAAAAAAATACTATTTAAAAAAGCTGACAGGGGTTTTGTGCTTGTACTATACTTTTGAACCATATGAAAACTGTAAATATTGGCCTAGATACCCATCATATTTCTATGGAAACTTACTCACAATATGATGTTATTATATGGCTTCAGGTACAATATTCAGCCAATATAAATACGCAAAGCGAAACCAGTCCACACGATAGAGTTATCAAGATGTTATCAAAGTTTTAATATACACGGTTGTATTAAACGGGCACTGTAAGATATTAAATATGTATATGTAAAATTAACAAGGTTACATTTTGCAATAAATAATAAAAAAAAATTTGGTACATATGTAACAAATGTGTACAGATTGTAAAAAAGTTGATTGGGTATGAGGAAGAATTCTGAAAAAAAATCAATTTTATCCTGAATTTAATAGACATATTTTAAGAGAACTCTTTAGAATCGACTCTTTTTTAATATATTTTATTTTTTCAATTTCTTTAATACTAACTGTCGAAACATATGTTTGTCATTAAAAATATTTTATAATCCTACTAAATACTTGTTATTCACATTAATTGAGGTCATATGATTAGTAAAATTAAATGGCCTACTTATAAATCCCCAATGTAATAATTTCTTAACGTTACAACATACACCTTCCTCGATTACATGTGTGTAATAAATTGCATACTCATTACAAAATTTTTATACTATTTAATTGTTAGGAAATCTATTTTTAACCGACTTCAAAAAATGAGGCTTACATTATATTAAATGAGATTATATTACAGGAAAATCACACGGGACCAGGAAATAAAGAATAGAATAGAAAATATTTTTATTCATGTAATCTTTTTACAAAGTACTTATGAATAATCACTTTTTAAGTTACCACGTGTACGGAAAGTCGACTCTATCGAGAAGTTACCACCAAGAAACTCGATAGTTACTATTTTACAATATTTCGTTTTTTTACAAATACAAGTAGGTATATATTTTACAATTATTGGCTGCCTAACACCTGTCCAGTTGTTGAATTAGCTGACATTCTTCAATATACACAGCTAGTTTATAATCATACTATTAGATCCGCGTGGCTTCGCTCCCTATGATAATGTCATATATATAGCCTATAAAATATAGCCTATGTTACTCGTGGATAATGTATCTTTCGAATGGTGAAAGAATTTTTAAAATTGGTCCAGTACTTTTTGAGTCTATTCATTACAACCAAACAAACAAACAGTTTTCCACTTTATAATATTGGTGTATATTAATAATTTGTCGGTATTCACGTCACGACCTTTTCCCCTTAAATGTGACTGAAGCCAACGTCACTGTTACAAATGTCAACATATGTTAATAGCCTACTTGATCTAAATAGTTCATAATTAATGCAGCCATTTATCGAAAGATTTATGGAAGCACAGACTTTCCAAATTAATTTAAGGGAAACTACATCTTATTACAATGGGATATGAGATGTATTGGCGTAGGAATGTATAGGCTGGAAATCAACAGACAGACAGAAAAAGTTGTCGAGGTGAAAGACCGCGACGTGGTAGGGCTGGGCCAACGGTAGTTTAGTGATGGGTGTCACTAATGCGTGATTTTATAGAGTATATGTGAAGGTCTTAACTCGGCTGTATGTAAAAATATTATTTTGATGAAAATATACTTTATAAACTAAGTTGTGTTAGGAAATATTCATGTACACAATTTCAATTTTGTATATGATATTTATATCTTCGAAAAAACTTTTTTAAAAGACTTCTGTTTAACATAAAAGGAAAACTTTCGCTTTCGTCGCATAACAGAATAATTAAGGAACAACAAAAATGTCAAGAAATCGTATTCTAAAGTACCACAGTTTAAAACACGATTAAAAAAAAACATTCTAGATTCTCTCAAAAGGTTGTTTTTCATAAGTTTCGCGTATTTTCGACAGCCCTACACCTCCGTTAGAGATTAATTGCGTCCTATTATATCAAGTTGTTTCGCAAATCGTTTGCTTTGTGGAGATTTGTTTGCGACCCGACCTTTTGATGATATAAATTCCGTGGAAACTATTTATTGTGTCACATTTTATATGGCGGCTTCTTTTATCTCGGTTTATGATAAAACACCATGGGCAAACTATTGCCATGGTAACTAGATAACTTATAAGTATATTTTTTACAAATTATATGAATTAAAGATATATATTAAAGTGACAGACACAGACACTAGAAAGTTGCCTAGAGGCTGGAATCCCTTTCGCAATGGACATTGTATATATTATTTACTAAGTCTATACTACATAAATGTAACAATTTACTTTATTTGAATTTCAATAAATATAAATATAGAAGGATGAATTTAAACACGTTGGTGTTTTTAGGATTAACTTAAACTTAACTTAATTTTAGGATTAATTAGGATAACCTACAAAGGACAAAATCGGAACCTTTCTAGGATCACTTCGTTGTCCGTCTATCTGCCTGTCTGTTTTTTTGCGTATAAGACTGTAAGTAACTCAAAAACGAAAGGTAAATTGGTCACGTAGTTCATGTTTTTACTCGGTATCGTGATTTAATTTGCAAGTGACGAACAATAGCGCGTTTTTATCAAGAGCTCATAAAGGTCCTGATTGACTGAATCATTTATAGCCAATGACTTATGTTCGAAACATGAAATCAATGTGATATCTTTACTCCCTTGTATCTATCTTATTTTATTCTTGGGTATTGTGTGGATTTCTTATTTATCTAAATTGTATGTCAAAATAAATGATAATCTTTTTTTCTTTCTTTCAAATCTGTACAGGGAGAGATTCTAAAGATAACTTCCCCCAAATGTTAAATTTTACCTTAGAAGTGAAAGATGAGAGAACAACAGTTCCCTTTACGAGTAACTTTTCCAAAGTGAAGTTATCTTTTCGTGTCACCGATTAGAATCAAACTCAGGACGTCTAATGAATAGGCTTTAAAACTACTGGACCAAGTTTAATAATTCTTTCACTATTCATTATCCACGAGTAACATAGGCTATATTTTATAGGCTATATATAACATTATGCTACGGGAGCGAAGCCGCGCGGATCAGCTAGTTTTTAATAAAATGCTTATCTATACATGACTATAGTCAGTATTTTTAAGAGGGTTTCGCTCTGGTTTTTAAAGTCTAAAAGGGGCATTGGAAGAATAAGTTTGAGAAACTCTGCACTAGACTAACGGGGCAATACAATAAAAATGTCACATAAAATGATCTTTTTATATAAACACATACAAAATATGACATCGAACACCGTCCAAATAAAGCAATAACACTAAACTTTAGTGCCTTGTAATAAGGATCAAATTTCAAGATTGAAGGCTATATTTTAGCAAGTTAATGCGTTTTATGGTCTGAGGTGAAGGCTTCATGGCTTCATACAAGTGATCTTTGGGATTTTATTTTAATCTTATTATCTTTTTCTTTTAAGTTGGAAGTAGATTTTTAATGTTTTCAAATTGAAAGGTTTTAAGAGTTGTTCTAGGTTTTAACTTTTAAGTAATGATTTTGATGGAAAATTATTACTTAAAGTAGCTAATTGTAGTTGTAAAATTAAGAAGAAGGGTAGTAGGGAGGTGTGCTGTAAATACTGATATAGTTTAAGGTAAATCGAATCTAATGTTTTGATTCATGGCTTTATGCGAGGTTACCTTCGTACTTTATATTCTGATCGATGTAATTTTGGATCTTTATATTGCGAAATTGTAGGATTATGTTTGTTAAATTGAAAAGTTTTAGATTTTCCGAAGTTTATTTTTTTGAAGAAAATATATCCTTAATATTATAAACACAAGCGAATGATATCGACAACGACATTTTCTTCTGTTTAAATACTTATATTTTTATTCATCTATTTTTATGTGAAACAACACATACTACGCATAAAATAATTTTATTACATAATAAATGTCATTTATAATTATAAATAACAACTAAACAAAAATTAAAATCATAAAAACCAAAATACCTTTTAATATAAACATAAAGACTCTTTTAATTCTTTTCGTCACATAAATTGTCATTTATACACGTCCATTAATATTCACAATTACGCGAACTCTCACGCGTAATACGAGTGCAATAAAACCGGTAAGAAACCGTTAAAATCAGCATGTAAGTCGTAACTTCGTAATGCATGGAATATAAAGTTCGCGCGTTGATGTCTTTTCTATGACATGTGGAATCAGAGGAAATAAATATTTTTGTTTAATGGTTAATTCCAGGAAATTCTATTATTAGAGTTTATCTTGTTATTGGTTGTAAATATTAGAATATAACGTAAATGTAAGTATTGATTAGGTATGGGGAAGTCAAGTTATTAAGTGATTATTATCACATTATATATGATTTTCTGTACAATAATTTATAAATAATATTATATCTTTTTTATTTAGAAAGTTGACAGTCAAACTTAACATTAACACTCAATATTTATATTTTATGTATAATTCAATAGACCACACAATGTTGTTTGTATTTATTTCTGTAAAATGTATGTATGTGCATAGTTGTTGCAAACAAATATTTTTCTTTCTGTCTTTCTTTCACAAGAAAATGTCTTCAACATACGAAACTAGTGTGCTCCGCGGCTTCAACTGCATAAATCTACTGATCCCGTATGATTTCTGGGTTAACTATAATAATCTTATGATCTTTTTCGGGTATCAAACAATCTTCGTGCAAAATTTCATCGGTTTCATGATTTAGGCGTGAAGGAGAGACAGACAGACGAAGTTATTTTCCTATTTATAATATTAGTAAAGATTTAAAACTACTTTCAGGTACCGTTAAGTAGTGTTTCTTGTATACATTATTCAAAATATTTAGTATCCAGGTAATTCTTAAAGACCTAGGTCTTAATATTCAGTAACAAATTCTTTCGCTTAAGGCTCTCACGTTCGATCATTAACACAACTTAGTGACTAATGATGTTTTTAACACGCAACCTTAATGATTTAATGATTCGCGCATTACATACCTAGATTGAGGTAAAAATATAAATTTTGAGATTTGCTATATTTCGTTAAGTATCATTATTTAACTGTTTAATTTTTTTTATTGGTATCATAATTGTATCATTATTAAATTCATGTTTAAGTATGATACTAAATTGTCTACTTTTAATAGTAAAATATTTGCGTGGTTTTTAAAGCTTCAGGAATATTTATATATGATTCTAGTATATTCACGCAAATCGGCGTCTTTGTTAATGACATGTTTTATAAATTCTTTCGCTTAGAGCTCTCACGGTTGATCATTAACTCCAGTTAATGATTAATGATGATTTTTATCACGCTCCACCTTAATGATTTAATGATTCGCGACACTTATTTAAACCTAAATTATGAGAGAAAAAATGTGAAAAACGATTATTTTTTTCAATCAACACTATATGATTTAGGTGTTTCATAACGATGTTTTCTTTACACATTACTTTAAATAATTTTTATAAAATTTTCTCATTAAAAGTATGTTTTTGTATGATTGAAAGTTTACTTGTTTCTTAATTTGAGAATAAATATCCTTGTGTAAAAAATTCGATACTTATTCAAAATTCTGGGTAAATCAGCTAAACCTAAACCTTCATTAATGACATGTTTTACAAATTCTTTCGCTTAAGGCTCTCACGTTCGTTCATTAAGTGAGTCTTTAATGATTAATGATGATTTTTATCACGCTCCGCCTTAATGATTTAATGATTCGCGGCACATACATTTGATATATTGAGGTCACTTTATGTATGCTGTTAATTGTGTTTTACCATTAATTATAAGTTGTGTACTTGATAAATTTTATTGAGATGTAATTTAACCTACCTTTCTTTTTGGTAAACACGATGTAACTTTAATTATTGTACTTTGCAAATAATTCAATAGAAATTGGTAAGTACATATCGTAGACGTACTTTAGAAGGTTTTTGTACAATTTTTATGTAGAGTAAGTTAATACTGACTCTAAATATTATGTAGAGTCGGAAATTTAACTACACCAAGAGCTTTCCTAAGTTTGAAGTTTCTGGAACTAAGTACCTATTTCATTCCGACTTTGTAGCCAAAGCCATTTTATTGTTATAAAAGCTTTCAAAATTCATTTAAATAATAAAGGTTTAAGATTTGTCTCTACATAGAGTCTTATTTTAAATAAGTTATTTAATATATTTCATTCAATACACCTAAATTTTTCATTTGAATCCTTATAAGATTATTATAGGAAGTTCATGAAAAACTTTAATTCAAGTAGAGCCATAAAAACAATTAATTTTCACCAAGTACTTTTTGTCACATAGCATCGATGCCTCGGAATGTAACATACGTATAAAAATCCTTGACTATTTACATACGAGTCTCACCTCAAAACCATCCAATAAGAATCACCCTGTGTTTATTAGTCACACACAAACACACAACACTGAACATGACACACACACAAAACGAATTATATACTTTTGTTTTTTTTTCACAACAAAAAACACAACCTTCTTGCTTGGAGGCTTTTCGCGTACTGACGCCTCGTCTCCACTCCTCTCTTCGTGTGGAATCTATCTCTTTCTTTCGTATGCTGTTAGAAAGGGATGGAATGATTTAACGAAAGCTCTTTTTTGGCTTCGAAAAAGTTGTTGCGCTGTTATGCAGCTGCGAAATTAGTGTTTGTACGAAGTTGTTTGTGGAAATTTCTTTTATTTTATTGCGAAACCATTGACTTTAATCTTGTTTATGTTATCTAATGGGATAACTGTTGTAATAAGTTGTTGTAAGAGTGAAATCACTTTAGTTTTCATGTAATATTTTGTAATACCCTAGATTGTATTTTGTTGATTGATTGGATGAAGGAAAACTTTTTTAGTTTTCTTATGAGTTTGATAGAAAATTAATAACTATTTGAGCATTTTTTTGTTATAAATTGGGCTTGTTTTAAAAGCTCTTATCTATTTTTTGTTTATCACGATTCGGAAGTCGTTAAAATAGAGGAACCGGGAATGAACTTCCTGTTTTAGCATAAAATCAATATTGGGTAGATTTTAATATCCCATATCACAGTGTGTGCATGAAATCTTAAATAGCAAGCAAATTATTAAAAAAATGCCAATCTGAAACGATATTTCTTAATTTTGAGAAGAAAAACACATTTTTTAACTATATACGTGGTTTCATCCGCGTCTATATATGGTTCCCGTAGAAATTTGAGATAAAAACAATCCTTTTTCGGGTTTCAAACAATCTCTGTAAAAAAATTCATCGGTTCAGTGGTTAAGCCGTGAGGAAGAGACAAACAAACGGGTACAGTTACGCATTTATAATATTGATAATAAATGATAAAAATGATACCATCATACCAATAACACCTCACTTATCAAAATCTCGTCCAGCTATTTGGCCTATAGAGCGTGCCATATGACATAAAGGACATACAAACAAACACTCGAAAAAATTACCCTCCTTTGACGCAGTCGGATAAAAAGTAATAAAGTAAGGATTCAATTAACATCATTTTAAAGCATGACTTTCCTTTGTTACCTTATTGAGACAATTAAAACTTTAACTGTGGTCTCAAATACTTATCTCTTCAAGCCGATAAAGGTGTCCCGCTGGGCTTTTACATGTGTACAATAATTAATGTATGTAAAAGTTTTAATTTTATATTACTTGTCATAAATACATTCATAAAAGGTTGGCAACACATTGCGAATGTTTCTAGTCGTTATTTTGTTCGTGGGGGGTGATCACTATTAAAAATCTCCCTGTGTAATAAAATTATTAAAATATATGATTTCTTTTTATTAATATATAGATTCTTTGTGCATTACAATGTAAACATAATATACGACGTTAATGGATATAAAACGTATAAGTTTTAGCTTAAAGAAAAACCATTAAACGGTATATGAATGTATGATTTAGAGTAATATAAATGTTTTTATCTTCTAGAATAAACTATTAGTTATTATTTGTTGCTTATTAGAATCCTATAAGTAGAATCATGTAGAGTGTTTAATTTTATGAAACCGCCTAGTATGGGAGTATCAACTTAATAAAATAAAGTAAATAATATTCTCGATCTATTCTATGTCACGATAGAAGTTCACTAATGCTAGGTGTCCACATTTCGGCATCGTATCGTATGGAATGAATTTTCTACATTACAAACTAGCTGAGTTCCGCGGTTTTACCCGCGTATACATCTCGTTGCCATAGAATTTTCGGAATAAAACCTACATATTTCCTGAGGTTTCAAAGAATCTCTGTATAAAATTTTATCCAAATCGGTCCTGTAGTCGGAGCCTATTCAATACAAACAAACAAATCTTTCCTCTTTATACTATTAGTATAGATAAAGAATTCGATACGTACCACATGTGAATACTTTAATGTACATAAAGAAGATAATAAGATAATATGCCTTTTAAGCAAGATTAAATACAAAAGAAAATATTTGAAAAAATTAAACATAAAATAAAAAGAGAGGCGAGTGGAAGGAAAAACCCTTTGCACCGACCCCAAATAATGGGATGATGATGATGAGAATATATATGATAACATTAGAAAGGTAGAAAGAAGAAAGAAAAAAGTTTTTTTGTCCCATAGACCCACCGGATACACACACTCATAGGATAACAGTTAAAACTAAGACTTAAAACTAAAATGGTGCTGTACATTAAATAAAGATCCATTTAAAAATCTATTGAAACATTTTTTTTAACAAAATTGGTGATTATAAACGCCGCGATGTCACGCGCGCGGCCAATCAAAGGCACGGCTATTAGTATTCACGCTAGGCCTGACCCCCGGCGCGACGTGCCTGAGTGCCTGTTTAACAACAATGAACTGTCGATGTTTTATAAATATAAGTATGAGGACACATGTTTTATCATAATTAAAAAATCGTTGGACGTTTTTAAGAACACTTTGCAAATAAATATTTAAAAATCGTTTCATAGTTTCTAGTCTTTAAGTGTTCAGCGAAAACTATTATTTAATTGATGACCCGATTGGCGCAGTGGCTACAGCAATGGTCTATTGCACCGGAGGGTGTGGGTTCGATCCCCACGAGTAGAAAATTATGATGTGATGAACATTGTTATTTTCTACTGTCTGGGACTCTGGGTGTTAATTTATTTATCAGTAAGTTTGTCTCTCAGTTATCTGGTTTTCATAATATAAGCTCTGCTTAGTTTGGGACTAGATGGCGTTGTGTTAAATGTCCAGGAATATTTGATAAGTTTTTTTTTGACTGAAGTTATTTTGAGGCCCAGTGAGGTAAACGTAAATGAGTGTTATGTAAGATATGGTGATATGATTTTTTACGTTAGTAAGGATGAAAGATGATTTGGTCTATTGAATATATAAAGTACTAGCTGTAGTCTGTTACGTTTTAAATTGGTCCAGTAGCTTTTGTGTGAAAACATTACACACATGCAAAAACACAAATATTTCCTCTTTATTATATTACTACTTACAGATTGAATTATTTCTTAAATTATAAAAATTCATATTACGTTAGATTCTTTGACTTTCATTTGTACCTATATACACCCCCAAAATATATTTTTCATTGACTGAAGCTAATTTTGTGCCCCGGTGCTACTCGAAACGTGTCCAAGTGTCTGTCTAAAACAATGCACAATCGATGTTTTATAGACACGACTTTGTACTTTGTTAATTAAAATGCGTAAGGTTATTTGATGGTGGCTTTTTTATAGCAAAGTAATCAAATTGATTAAATCCGTTGAAAAAACGTGCAATTAATTAAAAAAACTTAAAGTATAGGTTTGATATTATTAAGCGTAAATTTTATTTTAAATGCAAAACTACTGGACGGTTTTGAAATATTATCTCCTATGACAATTCAAGAAACACAGTAAATATGTTCTAAATGTGTAAGTTTCGAAATAAAAATCGTCTTTCTTTTAAATATAAATAAAATAACAAGGAATCCCCTATCCACCTCCCAATCCACTCACCTTCCTTGAAGCCGGCAAGTCACACTTTTCTGTAGTAGATGTCCATGGGCTGTGGGCAGTCACTTAACATCAAATGTGTGTTGTCGTAAATAGCTTGAACTTTGTTCATGTTGAATAGGTAGAAAATTTGCTCAGAAGTACTTTTCGGGCGGAAAAATAGTAAATTATATCTAAAATATGGCATGTTCATGTTAAAATCAATCGAAAAAAATTTTAAAATTTAGATCCGTTAAATAAAAAACTTATTTTCAAAGATAAAGCGCACACAAAGACCAAAACACACACAAATATCAGATCTATAAGCCCAACAATAAACATTTTCTTCAATATGAAAATATTTGCATACTAGTAAAGTATTTAGATATTAAACCGTTCATAGCGGCCGGTTCAAGAGCAAAAAGTTTCAATTGGTATATAATTAATACACCTATTTTATTTAGCGATTTCACCATCTCCGCAGGCTAGAGTAAGTACTGGAAGAGTATAAATAGGTGTAGAGGGTACGAATGAGTATGAACTGAAGGCACTGATATGAGCAAACAATTTTAATTCATACAAAGCTAATGGGGATACCATATGAAGTTTCAGTACAGTTTATATGAAGGAGTGCGGAATGATATTACATTTTTTCGAACTTAAAATTTAAATTAATTATTGTCCAATAAATAAAAATAAAATGTATATAGAACTAGCTGAGCTTCGCGGTTTCACCCGCGTATATATCATGTGCCCGTAGGTTTTTCGGGATAAAAACTATCCTATATCATTCTTAAGGTTTCAAAGAATGACTGAAAAAAAAATTCATTCAAATCGGTCCTGTAGTTTCGGAGCCTATTTAATACAAACAAACAAACAAATCTTTCATCTTCATAATATTAGTATAGTTATGTAGCAGCGAGGTATGAACAATTCTCACTTCGTTATAGATTATCTCTACATTTGGCATATGCG
Source organism: Phoebis sennae (assembly GCA_001586405.1). Taxonomy (NCBI): domain Eukaryota; kingdom Metazoa; phylum Arthropoda; class Insecta; order Lepidoptera; family Pieridae; genus Phoebis; species Phoebis sennae. Next base: position 39,029 of record LQNK01000933.1, read on the forward strand.
CTCTGTACCTATTTATTCCCTAGCACAGGTCCCAGTGCTCTATAAATTGCATACTTAAGGTCCGCACTTTAATATTAAGTCATTTCCCTTTATGTGGCCTTTTAAAAGAATACATCTTTGATTATGTGATTCCAAGAATAGTGCTCTTTGCATTTAAATGTAAAAGATCGACGTGCTTGTATGTTATTATGCGTTTGCATGTCTCTTAGTTTTGAATTTTGATAAATTTCTTTTAACGATTATGTTTCTTGAAGACTTTGACGTATCTATTAAAATCACAATGTATAAGAAAATAATAGAATAGAATATATTGTTATTATTCACATAATGTTAAACTTGCTGTATAAAAAGTATGTATTATGAAAAGTTAGCAAGGAACAAATATATAGGTAAGTAGCAAATCGTCAAAAATTACCAGAAACTATAACTATTAAATGATCTTTTACAAAATCAGATTTGGTAAGGTAAAATTATTTTAATTTTATTTAATCGGATTTCATTACCATAAAAATCGGTACAACTGACGTCGAACGTCAAAACATTCACAAAGCAGTGAAGAATTTACAATGATGAGCATTGTAACGAATGATTTAAACAATCCTTCCGTCCTATTGTTGCTATTGGTGTGTGTAGGTCCTCGGCTTGCCCTGAGAAATAAACTATAAAAATATATTTTAACCGACTTTCAAAAAAAGGAGGAGGTTATCAAGTAGACCGTATTTTTTATTTATGTATGTTACCGCATATCTCCGGCGTTTATAAAACGGTTTGGAAAATTCTATTTGCATTCGAAATAGTTTCAATGTGGTTCCATAGTATGGGTTTAATGATGTATATGCCAACTGAATTGTGACTAGATGATGTGATTCCCTTAGGACTTAGTGTCCTGTGAAGGGGAATCACAAAGGGAAAAATAATAACTTCTTGCAAAAAAATCGAACCGACTTCCTCACTCCAAAATGAAGAAAACAACTCTTATTTTATTTTTGTTGAAATACAAAGTCGGTGCCTTTGTCTATTTACCAAGATTTTGCACCGACTTTGTATAGTTTTCAACAAGAATTGTGACGTCACCAAAGCGTACACGCGTAACCGCATTTCTTTCGGTTATCAAGTTTTCAACCGCTGTCGTGGTAATTTGTGTGTCACGCTCATTACGTCTCAATTGCGGACAGACGGACAGACGGACGGAATAAATGCCGTAATGCGATGCTTCGGAGCGTTACCGATTGCTGGAACTATTGTTTTGTTGTGAAAGAAATTCACCAATATTATTATGCTTACATGTTTGTGATATAGAAACGTATGTTATATATGTTTGCTTGCTTTGTTTGAAACCAATAATAAACGTATAATATAACACTATGATACGGGAAGCCGCGCGAAACAACTCATTAATAATAATTTTTTTTAAATATTTTACATGTATTCCTCAAAAGCCCCTAAAAGCAAAAACAAAATATAGAATTACGGCTTTTACACACTATTTCCACATTTATTAATAAATTTTATTTAATTTACGAAAAATCCTCATCAGGTATTAAACAAATCAGGAATTTATTAATAAATGGGTTAAAAGTGTAAAAAAGAATTTAATTCTATATTTCCATCAAGAAATGACAATACAATCTATCAAGTATACTCCTAAAAGCATACTTATTTATATATATATACTTATTTTCGGTAAACTAAGTAAGTTTCAACCTCTAGTAATTCCAGTATCATAAAATCAGATATCTCTTACCAATTAGCATATCGTATCGTAATTAACCGTCGCAACGACGGTATTTGCTCACTTATTATTCATTACACGGTGTGACTTTGCTTGTAATATTTGTAACGATAATTATTTGTGCTACTTATTGATATTTAACTAGTTATTGGAACAGAATATAATATATATTTTCTTGTGTATATTTTGAGGTCGTATTTATAGATAAATCATTGAAAATTGTGCGCTTATATGATATAATTAATCCTTACAATAAATACATTAGAAGCTTAACTTTAACAATTCTTATTATATTCTAAGTTACTTTATTTTAGTTAAAAATCAATGATATTAATTATTAAATGGTAAAATAGGTTACATAGGAAGTCAAATCGTCTAGACATTTTCAATTTATGAATCAAATTGCGTGTAAAACTTTATTATGCTTAAGATAAGTCGCATTGTCTAATATTGTAAATACATCGTATAAAGGGCTCTTATAAAGTTAAAAGAAACCTTTTTTTTTCTTTAAAACAAATTAAATAATCAACAGTTG
>LQNK01000933.1:52024-66484 GCA_001586405.1 Phoebis sennae
ATTATAAAAATCATTGTTTTGAGTTTAGAATCATAAATGAAACGCGAAACATTAATTTTTTCTTGAAAATATTAAATGTACAGACACGGCTAGTCTACGATTTTATTATATGTATAGATAGTACATTTCACATTGATTTATATTTACAATCAAGATCGAATACCACACAAAAACAAACCTAGGTGTTTCATCTATTTATTGCTGCAAATAAAAGAACTTTAGTCACGAATGATATCAACAACTCAGTTAACCAAAAACCAACTCTATTTTATAGTATTTAAGTATAAAATCGATTGGTTTTGTGATTCGCAAACCCTTTGCCCGTGTCGTGACATCTCTATGGAGCTGTATACACGTTTGCCAACTCTGTCCATTTTATGTTCCCCTGGTACCGTATTGTTCACGGCTAACGTATTCAAGACATACAGACGGAGCCTAGGTATTATAATAATAGTCTGGACTGTCTGGGGCAAACAAGAGAAATGTAATACATGTCAGTGTTGATTTCTATTAATATTGTGAGTACATAATATATTGTGTTTATAATTATAAGTTAAATATTGTGTGAATTTAAGAGCAGGCAAGCGGAGCATCTGACGTTGAGTGACTGACCGCAGCCCATGAACATCTATAATTTCAAAGTGTCACAGATGCCTTGTCGGCTTTAAGAAAGGGGAGGACATAATGAGAGGATTTATGATAGGAAATTAGGAGAAGAATAGAAGAGGATGGGAGGGACTGTTTCACACCGAGCCTCTGATGGAGGCGTACTAATTACACCGGTTACATTTAAACCAATACTTGTAAAAAATATCACAGACAACCCCCCTGCTTTTAATTATGAAAAACAAAATATTCATATATTATTTGCCTCACTAAAAATATATTTTTAAAATTTCATATTTACGAAACCATGTACAAATTTCATTACACATTAAAACAATTTTAGCAAAGACTTACTGGAACTCTGCATTCATCATACAAACTTAAGACCTCGAACTTAGAACTTCTTACTTAGTTTTTAGGAAAGAAGTAATTAATATTCCGTTTAACAAACAAATTCAAACGAAAGCAGCTGCATCGGAAACAGATGTCCGCCACAACCTTTAGACGAACAAACAAAAGCCTTCCTTTACCGTTTGAACTCGCTAGACGCATTCAAGCCATTGATATATAAAACAATGTATTACGAGGCATATTTATATGTATGAATTAATACCAAATAATAATATAAATGCAAAGGTATATTTACTCGAAAGATCTTCTTGAAATTTCCATACTCATTGTTATTTGCCATTTGCCAGTTTTAGGTGAGCATTAAATAAAAGACTCAAATATCAGTAAGCACTGCTCAACGAGTATGTCCACACGTTAAAGATGAAAGGTGTTAAGAAGTGTAAGCAGCTAAAAGTGACACTATTGTCTATAGCACTCCGCAGGTCTGTGTACTAAATTAATTAAATATCATAAACACCACACTCGTAGTTGGGAGGACGGGGCAGTTTTATACTTATCAAAGGGAATTTCTGGCTAGCAATACAACATGAAGAATTGTAAAACAGTGAAATGTAATGCATGTTATCATTATTTACCAGCTCTATTGTATTGCTCTAGCTCAAACCTTAGTAGATAAAATGTACGGTTTAGTTTTTTAGCAAATTATTTAACTGACTAGCTTCTACCAGCGGCTTCGCTCGTCTGAAATTCGGGGATTATCAACAAAAAGTAAAAACTGGATTAACGCATAGGATACGCTCCACACAGACAAATTTATAAACAGAAACTAATTTATCTAAAAATTGGTTAGGTTGCGGTTTAGAACATAGTTTTGCTTGCTTTATTCCTCACCCATGAATTAAATTTCTCTATAACATCCATGATTGGTAGTTCGTACAGCATCTTTAACTGTATTATTAATCTCAAGTAATTGTACCTACCCATAAAAATTGAATGCTACATTTACAATTATTCAGTAACGATATCATTACAGTTAATTGGCGGAGCTATTTACATATAATTAATGTATTTCGTGACTGGTTTCGTACAAAAAGCTGCGCCGGCGCACCGTTACCGATCGAAATTCGAAAGTGAACCTGTCGCACGACATCGTTTGTCTTGCTCTTGTTACCATGATACTGGGAATTAACTTCAAATTATCGCAGATTTTAGTGATTGTATTGATAGGGTTATTGCCAGCTTTTAGAGAAAACAGTTTACAATATTAAGTAGATTTAAGTGATTGTATTGATCGGGTTATTGCCGGCTTTTAGAGAACAAACAGTTTACAATATTAAGTAGATTTTGGTGATTGTATTGATTGGGTTATTGCCGGCTTTTAGAGAACAAACAGTTTACAATATTAAGTAGATTTTAGTGATTGTATTGATCGGGTTATTGCCGGATTTTAGTGTGATATCAGTTTAGAAATAAAACTAGTATAAGGTAACTTCTTGTTTTGTTTTCTTATTTCTTATTTAATCTTTAATCTTTGGGGGATGTCTATGTTCAGCAGTAGACTGTGGATGTCATAGGCTGAGACGAACGAATAAACTTAATTCTTTGTTAATCTTTCATGCATTAACACAATATTGTGATGAAATTGTTGTATACATACAACACAACAGCTAGTTTTTATATAATTTTATAATCATCCTAATTGTGCCCCACGGTTTCGCCACGTCTGGGATAAAACCTTTGTCCTTTCTCGAGTTTCAAACTATCTCTGTACAAAATTTCATCCAAATTGGTTTAACGATTTAATGAATAAAATAAAATAATAAAAAAACAATTTCGGTTGCCTGAACTTCTACGCCGTAAGATATATCCATCTTAGTTTTATTATAGCATCCCTTTTCCTTAAACAATAATGAGTTGCAGTAAATACAATAAAATTATAAAAAAATTATTTACATTGATAACTATTAACAAATATATACACTTATTTACTAAAAACCATAGTCACCATAGTGTGTGCGCTGTAGTGTGGCTAACGGTGTCGATATCGACACATCGATACTCGCGCCAATCGATAATGCGGTTACAGCCCTATTAAGTTTATGCGCGCGTTAAAATATTGAGCTTAAAGTTTTGTATAAGTAAGAGCTAAGACATAATTGATTACTAAGTGATCCTTGAATTTTCGTTATATATTAAAATTTCACCAATTGAATTTTATCTTCTTTATTTTATTTTCTATGTTTTTCCCCCGGCTTCGAGTAAAATGAACATATAATTATGGAATGTTTTTAGTGATGACCATTCGTATTAGCAATATCAATTCTAAAATAATATTATAAATAGGAAAGATTCTTATTTTGATATGTTTATTTGTAATGTTTTAACACAAACTACTGGACCGATATAAAATTATTTTACTTTCACATTTATTTATATAGACTTTTTATAGCCATTATATAGGCTTTTTATAAGATAATGTTTCTGGAGCGAAGCCACGCGGAGAATTCAATTTGATGTAACATACTTGTTTGTGATTTATTTTCATTTATACGGACAAAAATACAAGAATGGGATGTAGGTCAATTTTAGGTCAATATTCATCACATCCCGTTAATTTTAATATTAACCTTAAATTGGGTGTGGTCTAGTTTGGCTACCGGCCAAGTCAGAAATGTCACATTCGTTTTTTGAAATTCAAATTGAGTCTATCGTGTTTGAGTTAATTAATATCTAAATACTAGCGACCCGCCCCGGCTTCGCACGGGTGCAATGCTGATAAAAACCTTCCTCATGAGTTACTCTATCTATTAAAAAAAACCGCATCAAAATCCGTTGCGTAGTTTTAAAGATTTGAGCGTTCATAGGGACATACAACATGACACATGACAGAAAAAGCGACTTTGTTTTATACTATGTAGTGATGTAGTGATACAAACTTTCACATTTCTTTAGGAGAATGGGAATCGATTGCCGATAACTTTATTCCTCTCCATCATTTATATTATAGACGAAGATATTCAATCAATATGTTTTCAATGTAATTAAGTAAATATTATGCCACTAGTTATAAATCAGTCGCGTGTATGTAAATTATTTAATAAATTACGTGCTAATGTAATATGTTTTGCCGTGAAATTGATGAGATGTTTTTATTTTGATTGAGTCGTATATTTAATTTTGTTATCGTTGAGGTTATGATTGAAATATTACAAGTTACTACATTTATAAACTGCTTGTATTTTTATTGTAGAATTTTTATTATATTATTAATTTATAGATATTAGTGATTAAAATATGGTAGGAAATTATAGGGGACTTCGAAATGGACATAGTTTTTGGATGTTATAATTATATTCCATCGTTTTTCTTGTTCAATGATGTATGAGAATTAATAAAAAATCAAGAGTTTTTTTATGAATTGTAAGTGTAGACTTATAATTTCTAAAGTATAATATATTTACGCCCGTATTCACAAACAATACTTTAGTAAGTAAAGTAATACAGACATTTCTCAATGCGTTCCAAATAGATTAAAATAAAAAAGGACTTAATTTAAATGTCAAATGACAAACCACCATTGAGTGAGGTATTGTATGAATTGGATAATGGGGAATATGCTACGGGAGCGAAGCCGCACGGATCAGCTAGTATATAATATAGTAGGTGTAATATGGTAATAAGTGCCCCCCTTGTGGCAAAAAAATATTATTGTCAGGAAATTAACCTTTAATTAAAAACATACTTAAAAGAGCCTGTCGATATACCTATTACAAAAATATTACGAATACCCAATCCTCATTTATACAGCTTTAACTGTACCAAACATAACCTACACTAAATCCACAGATCGTGATACTTCTGACAGACAATAAACTATATTTATTGTTCCTTGGCAGACCATTTATCTTGATCTAATTGTGTTGCATAAAAATGTGCTGAGATTGGCTGTGATCGCCATCTGTCTAGGGATTGCAGTACCGGTACTGAAACGGCCATCTCCAGTACCGGTACCAGACCCAAGCCAGTACCGGGAATTCCCGGGAATTTCGGGACTTTCGGTACTGAGTACAAATTTTACAGAATATCAAAATGAAAGGCAATAATTCAATAATAGTTAGCACGGTATATACTTACTACCTTTATATTCGATATAGGCCGACAGAAAGGCAAACAGAACCTCTTATTTTTTGCCTGGTGTGTGTCGATGCTGGCCAAAGACTTTCTTAAACCTTTCCACTTATAATAATTTTGAGGGAAGTATCGTTTACCAATACCGATATACGATGACTCGCTGCTCATCTTTGGGGGAAAAATCGTACGACGCAATTTTGGACCTCTGATGGAGAATGGGAGATGGCGAATACGCTACAACAATGAGCTATGCGAGTTGTACACTGAGCCGAACATCGCAAAGACCACTAGACTCGGACAACTTCCCTGGGCATGAAATGTTGTGAGGCTGGACGACGTTGGTATCCCAGCGTCTACTAGATGGAAAACAAGGCGGTCGTGGAAACCGAGATAGACCAAAACTGGATGGACGATATACAGAATGACACCATAGCGATCAGTGTAAGAGAATGGAGGCAGAAAGCTAATAATCACTCGAACTGGAGAATGTTAGTTGACCAGGCGAAGGCCCACCCGCGGCTGTAAAGATTTAGATGAAGATGATCTCTTTGGTCTGCGTGACAAATTGAAATTCCGTACGGGGTGCGACAAACGTGGCCTGCACGTGGCAATCTTTTGAGTTACATCGACAATTTTAGTTCTATTGAGCAGCTCGATGGAAACGATGTGAGACACGAAAAAGTGAAAAAAAGTGAATAAATCCATTGGATGTTAGAAATACATTGGTGGTGACACGTCAATTGAACGCCTAGTGTTTGTTTCATAGTCTATCCGACCGACATCGGTCATGGGGGCCAACCTCAACAGAGACTAGCCGAGTAGATATTATATTGCACAAGTATGTGCGTAAACACGGCACTTTCTATATTACTCTCATTACCTGATGGGACAGCAAACTGGCAAGACCGCAGGCAGATCAGGCGCAGGTGCGACGGTTTTATGTGCTTTCCGAGGTACGGGCGTATTCCAACACCGTCAATTTCAAGACTGAGTGCTGCGTCTAAGATTTTATTGCTAGAAAAGTCTCAAAGACGTTCTTAAAAATGACGTCAATAAGATCGAATGAGGCTTTGATTGTTTAATGGCATTCTTAAACGAATATAGATATATCCAGCAGATGAAATCCGTTTTAGCCCGAAACTAGTAGGAAATAATAACCCATCTTTACAATGGTTGACCAACGCCTTAGGTGACTAGTTCAAGATTTGGGGGCTAACTGTCAATCAAAACAAGGGCTGCCGTGCTCTTCCAGCGTGGACAGGTAGACAACCCTAGAGCCCATTCTCACCTCAGAATCACTGAGGAAATCAAACTGTATGATTAACCCATTCCATACCATCGTCCAACCAAATTCCTAGAAGTCACCCTTGATGTCGGAATGACCTTAGGTCCCCACATTTCCTAAGAAACCTAGCTTTGTTATGAGCTGCCTCTATGCAATCTTCAATAAGCATAGTAAGCTGTCTCTTAGAATTAAGCTGACGCTTTACACAGTAAAGTAAAGTTCTCACTTACATAACACTTCATAGTAAAGTTCTTGCTCCGCGCATCGTTCACCCGGGTGAGATACCCTTAAGGCCTCCTGCAAGGGGAACGCCCTTGGGCATATCGCTAGCCTAGGCAAACCTTAAGTTAGCCTTTAACGTCCGCGTTAAACAGTAGAAGCCCTTCTAGCTAACTGTGAGAATTACATCACAAAAAAATAACCCTTCTTGCCTCTATTTACAAAAGTTTGTAATGAAAAACGAAATTGAATAAATCACTTCCAATTGATGTCGGATATTAATGACACAAGAAATAGGTATCGTACATAAGACAATGTTCATACAACGTGCTCTTGAGAAACGCAATCGTAGATCCAATCTGGCCAATCACACATGACGTTCACTAAAGATGCCACCTTGTCATGGTGATTTTTGTATTATAAAGTATCTAAAATGGACAGTTACTCAATATATACTAATAATGTATAATTAAAAAACTAATATTTGATATATATTCATGCGACAACGTGATTAAATAATTTATTAATGTTATTTTTTAACAGTACCGAAAGTACCGAAATTCCCGGGACTTTGAGAGCCAGTACCGGTACTGGACCACGGCTCTCAGTACCGGGAAATCCGGGAAATCGAGTACCGGGAATTCCCGGGAGCAATCCCTACATCTGTCATCGTTGTATTTAAATGTGGGATGGTGATTAATGATTTGACTATTATCCAAAAATAGTGCAAGAGGATTGTAAATAAAATTAATATTCAGGGATCAAAAAATATTTCAAGAGGATTTTAAATAAAATATAACATTGACATTTAACGCTACGCCATCTAGTCCCAAACTCTATTTAATGAAAAATGTTATTTTTTTAGCAATTTATATCTTGTTGTTGAGATATAAAACAATGTGCCTGCCAAGTGCCAACTAAAAATATATTTCTTTATCTCTTTCCTCCCATTATTTCTCGTCTGTTAGACGAGGGAGCAAAGTAGCACATGGGTTATTTATTATACATATTGCCGTTTTAAATACCAATATAAATGTTTATCTACACTAATAATATAAAGTGGAAAGATTAGATTTTTTGTTTGTTCGATTGAACTGAGTAGAATTCGAAACTACTTCACCAATTTGAAAAATTCTCTTACCATTGGAATCCTACATCATCCCTAATTAATATAGGCTATACATGTATACAACATTATGCTACGGGAGCGAAGCTGCGTGGAACATTTAGTGTTAAATAAAGTCCTAATAATAATAGTAACACTTTTACTAACGTTAAAAAATTACACATTGATAGAAACAGCGCAATAAACCCATTTCAAAACGGCAATTTGCTCCAACCACGCCTTCGATTAAACATTAAATTCACAAGTAATTATATCAGTGACCGGGATATATTCAGTCAGAGCTTATGACAGCTCGTTAGCCGCTGGATAATTTGCTATTTCTTTAAGTAAATCCTATCATCCACTGATGAGAGATGTGCTTGCGATATAATTTGTTAAATTCACAAGTAATTATATCAGTGACTGGGATATACTTCAGTCAGAGCTTATGACAGCTCGTTAGCCGCTGGATAATTTGCTATTTCTTTAAGTAAATCCTATCATCCACTGATGAGAGATATTTTTGTAGAATAATTTATAATATTATAATATTAGTAGCCATCGCCTACCGAACTTTTGATGAAATTTCATACACAGATAGGGTATTAGCTGGATTAGGTAATACTTATTTCTAGTAATACGATTATTTACCGTTTTATCCGTTTTTTTTATTCATAGACTTATTGATGTTATTGGTTTAGTACGAATTTAGCTTAATCAAACTTAATTTATTTTTTTCACCTATTTGTAATAATTATTATATTGTGATTTAAGACAAACGTAGTGTATGCTTTTAATTGATAAATACATAAGCCTGTAAAAATAGTCTGCTTGTATATAAGCCTGTAATAAATCAATTTTCCGAGAGCGAAGCGGTAAGCAGAAGCTAGTTATTTAATAAATCTTCGCTCATTAAGCACATAGTCTTTACTTACATTCTATCTAACAAATATGGTGTCTAAATTTACGCGAGTAAGTTACTTAAAAGTATTTTATACTATTAATAATTTAAACGTGAAAGTTTGGATGTTAAGATATTCGAATGTTTGTCTTTAAATCACGTCCCAACTATTGAACTTTGGACGAAATTTAGTACACATATAGACTATTAACTGGATTACATAATACGATACTTTTACCTGAATTACCGCGAGCGAACCGGTAAGCAGAAGCTAGTTATTTAATAAATCTTCGCTCATGAAGTATGTATACATTCTATCCAACAAATATGGTGTCTAAATGGAAAGCTAAGTCTAGCCTTCGTGTAAGGCGCGATCTTCGTTATCTGTCGCATGATTACAGTTACCTTTTATGCGCATTGCGAGATTACCCTTATCACTACAGGTTATCGATTAGTTAAAACGGTTTTGATACGATTAAGAAATGTTATTTTAAAGTTCTATATTGATTTGCTTGGTATTTAATAGTTAAACTAGCATAGTTCATATTGCGAATTGAATTATTGTACAGATTATTATAAATCGGATACATATTGTCCAATTTATGCAAGTGCTGTTTTAAGTAACGGTTTGGTGAACTCATCACTTATATGTTTAGTGATACATAGTCTGTAAGATATAGAGAAAATAAATATGTAGATGTAGAGAAGTAATTTTTGTCATGAATAATTTAGCGAATAAGTCGTATTAGAGTGTCTTACACTTAGTTATTTCCTTCATTTTCCCTTTAACTCGGTAAATTTACATCATTAGGCAGCCTTACGTATCGGTGGTAAATAAAAAAAAAGAATTTTGTAAATTTAAAAGCGCCTCAAAAGAGGACAATTTGGAAAATAAACGTTTTAATTTTGACTTTACTCTCTTTATCCTCATGCGTAAATTTCAAACAATCTGCAAAATATGCTTAACGTAGTTATCATACTAACGATAAATACTTAACAGTTGTAGAGAAAACATGTAATAAATAGCGTTTCTATTTGTATAAAATGAAACGTACTATACAATGCAATACAGGAAAGTAGAAATACTGGAGTAAGTTAAGCGTATAAATGAATACATTCCTACATCGAGTGCATCGACTGAGCTTCGGGATATCTCTACAATGTCCCCGGGCGATGCTTGTGGTACGAGTTATAAGATGTAGCGATTGATGCAATACTGCAGTGTGAGCGTACATTCCTACATCGAGTGCATCAACTGAGCTTCGGGATATCTCTACAATGTCCCCGGGCGATGCTTGTGGTACGAGTTATAAGATGTAGCGATTGATGCAATACTGCAGTGTGAGCGTACATTCCTACATCGAGTGCATGGACTGAACTTCGGGATATCTCTACAATGTCCCCGGGCGATGCTTGTGGCCCGAGTTAGAAGATGTAGCGATTAATACATCATATAATACGGCCGTGCGAACGTATACAGGATATATGGTAATTTTATTGTGAGTGCATCGACTGAACTTTAGGATATCTCCACAATGGCCCTGGCAATGCTTGTGGCACGAGTTATAAGATGTAGCGATTAATACGTCATATAATACGGCCGTGCGAACGTATACAGGATATATGGTAATTTTATTGTGAGTGCATCGACTGAACTTTAGGATATCTCCACAATGGCCCTGGCGATGCTTGTAGCACGAGTTATAAGAGGTAGCGATTCATACGTTTTTTTTATAGCTAAGGGGGCAAACGAGCAAGAGCGTCGCCTGGTAATAAGCGATCAGCGCCGCCCATAAGCACCCACAATGCCACCCAGTCACAATACTGCACTGCGAGTGCATCGTCTGAACGAGGATATATCCAGAAGGTACTGCCAGGGACACCTGGCGATACTTGTGGCTCGAGTTATAAGATATAGCGATACATTTCCCTATTAAAGGATTTGAAATTTCGAAGCCAGATTTAATAACGAAATTAGTTCAACTATGAAACGTTGCCATAAAAGTTAATGGCGATGACGTAATGAGATGCTTCATGTTGCTACTATGGATAACTGTCAAATTACGTAACATTAGCTGTTTATATTTGAGAACAGTACCAATGTTTATTTACCAGAAGTGAGCCGCAAAACCAGGGTCAATTTTAACATAAATACTATGAGAAAGTTACCACACGATGATATTCGAACTCGAAATGTCTACTTACCAGATTATAGATTATTATTCAAAAGAATTATCTCTTCCGAATTCAAGTAGGAACATATTACACAGTCCTTTTAGTTTAAGGAACCCGTCATCAAAATTATAGTAAAAATCCATCAATGATTATCTTTCTACTTAAACCATACTTCCATCAGACCAGCCAGCATAGCCCCGAGGTATATTCTACCACGTTTCTCCTCAACTCAATCCAATCGCATACCGACAATACAATGCTGATTATGTACTACACATCACCATGATATACGAAACAAAACAAGCAATGTATGTTACATATATTACAAGTACGGGAGTTGAACAATCGTTTTAACGCAATGTAAAACAATAGTGAATCGAGAGTCAGGACAGGTTTTTTAATAAGATTACTTTTTCTACATTTACGGACATGTACTTCATCAAAATAATCGTATTGTGATACCAAAGCATGACAGATCGAGTCGTATTCGCATATCATTATATTATAACCGACTTTCCCAAAAAAGTAGAGGTATCTTATCTGTAATACCAGGGCTGAGAATAGATTTAATAATTATCATTATGTATGCAATTGATAATAGCTTATAATTCATGCATTTCCTTATAACTATAAAATCTGAAAGTTTCGTTAAATAATATCATTATCAAATGAATAAATAAATTGTCTATTTCCCATAGTAAAAAGCTTATTTTACGACATAACAGTGTATTCATTTGCAAAAAACTTGTGAACACAATTACAAAGGTTTGTAATTGTGTTCACACATTTATTCGTTTTCACGGTTGAATGAAGAACCGTGAAAACGAATAAATGAGATACATACAATAGCAATTCAATTAAAGAGGTATGTTAACATTCTATTGTAATTAACATTACAATAAAGAATTACATTGAGATAATTTTGCATAAATAAACGGTATTAAAATACAACAATGTCAATACTAATAAAAATATTATAAGAATATGAATACTTACCTGTATTTAAACTAACTTAGGACAGTTGTATATTATCTTTCCTACTATCTAGATCATCATAAATCCAACGGGAAAAGAAAGTTTTTTCGGGATGAAAACCCTATGAGCTTATTGGTACTTCGAAACATATGTACCTATACATAAGAAGATTAATTGTGTGGGTAAATTGTAAGAAGGAAAATAAAAAAAACTACTTTTGCGATTAACTAGCGACTCGGCTCGGCTTCACACTTAATATTTAATACATGATAAATACATACAATTAATAAATTTCCTATTGAATTATTCTATCTATTAAAAAAACTGCATCAAAATCTATAGGTTAGTTTTAAAGATATACGCCTACATAGGGACGGACAGCAGGAAACGACTTTGTTTTAAACTATGTAGTGATTGGGTATGCATTTTTTACAGTACCCATGGCCAGTCATACTCTTTTTAAAATTTTTATAATTACTGGCTCAAAACAAGAAAAGCAGTTGTAAACAAAAAGCCATAGCGACGAAATTGGCGGGAACCTGAATATTACTTAATTGAGTTTTAAAAGCAGTTCTTGCGGTTGTGTGAGATGCATTTTTTGAGTTACTGGGCAAGATTGTATGAGTCAAGCTTTATTTATCATCGAAATCTATGTCTGTTCCAGAAATTTCTGGATTGAGTTTCCACGTGATTTATTTTTTTTTATAATAGCAACACTTGCATTCCTGTGAATTAAAAAAAGAAAAAAAAAACAACATTGTCCTAATAAAAAAATGCCATTTAAAAATAAAACTAAAAATGCTTTTATTGTCATTATTATAAAATTAATATTACACTAGCTGATCACCGTAGCTTCGCTTTCGTAGCATAATATAACCTATGTGTATTCATTGATAATGTAGCTTCGAATGGTGAAATAATTTTTAAAATCGGTCGAGTAGTTTTTGAGCCTATTCATTCAAACAAACAATGTTTTCCTCTTTATAATATTAGTGTAGATGTAACAAACTAATTCAATGACAAAGGGAAACGGCTCAGCATCTGCCTGGCGGATCAGTGGCAGGCAAAGCTGTTTTCAGCCACTACAACAAAAAGTACCAGTAACCATATTCATTTCATTACACAATTAATGTGTAATGAAAATATATAAAGATCTGTTTTATAAATAATGTGTGTAAACTACTAGGAAAATGTAAGATAAATAAAAACAATTTTCATAACATTTCATTTCCAGAAACGTCACAATGACGTCGAAAAGCGCGGGAACGGAGGCCATCGACATGTCAACGCCACGTGATTCTGACGCAAGGATGCACCTTGCGAGGCATTATTGGTGCAGTACGACAATTAGTCGAGAATTTCAAATAGTTGCTATAGTTTAAGAGCCTGAGAATAAATCGCAAGTTTTCTAGAACTTTTAGTGCGTGATATGAAGTTAATTTTGATATCTATTGTCGCCAACGTCCATACCACGTTGAATACACCGGTTCTCGTCCGATCACCGAAGTTAAGCAACGTCGGGCGCGGTCAGTACTTGGATGGGTGACCGCCTGGGAACACCGCGTGATGTTGGCTTTTTGCATATTTTTTCACGCTAAGAATATTTTCAGTCTATTTTATTTTTTTTTTAGCTGCAAACGAAAATTTTTCTTACAAGACATTAAAAAAAAACTTTAAATTAACTGTAAATATCATAAAGTATGTTTTATGTATGTGTGATTTATGAAAAAGGTCAGAACAGCTGTGAAACACTAAAATATTTTTTTTATCTACAAAAACATTCGCAAATACTTACCCAGCTCTTCGCCATCTTAAAGTAATTGTACGCAATTACAAAAAATAAATTATGCTTCAAAATTGGCCACGTGTGATTGGTGGACAGACATACAAGTACGGAAGTTTGGAGATGCCGCTATAATGACAATATTTAAGTATACCTGTGGTATATATATTATCTGTGCCTGTGGGTTAGTATTATATTATCTGTGGCTGTGGTATTACGAAGTACGACCGCCTCGCTGGTTCAATGGTTGGTGTGTTTACTTTATAAAAGATAAGTTCTGGGTTTGATCATCTTTTTTATTGTAGGCAATGCATATTATGAGTTATTTCGTGACTATTTCGTTTTACATATTAGGTTTGAAAATCTTTGCAGAATCAGGGATTACTTAAATTATAGAAATTATAATGTTTATAAATAGTAAAATTACGATATAGTTACAGGATAAGTTCTTAAAGAATCGAATTTTAATCTATTTATAAATTTCTTCAGATTTTTTACACGTGAATTTTATGTAAAACTAGCTGTGCCCCTCGGTTTCACAAACAACAAACAACAAACAAACAAAAATACTTTATTGTGCACCATAATAAATAAAAATTACACAATTAAAATTAAAATAACTCACGGGCACAAACAGGCGGTCTTATCGCTAAAGCAGCGATCTCTGCCAGACAACCTGGTGGGTAAGGAAACAAAATAGGAATAGATGTAAAGGTAGGTGGTGCAAAAACTATAGACAAAAAATAAAATAATAATAATGCATACATATATAAATACATACATACATATATACATAAATATAATAAATACATACATACATATATACATAAATAAAATAAATACATACATTATATATTCATACGGAAATCATATAACTTTATCAGCCCGTTAAGTAAAATTGTTTCAGTAGTCTTTTGAAAGTAGGCAGA
>LQNK01000934.1:7135-31967 GCA_001586405.1 Phoebis sennae
GTGGGTTAACACGGTAAGCGTTTGGGGTAAGGTAAGAAGGAGCATGTCTAAAGATATTTCATCAATACCAATAGCATTTGACTTAAGTTCATTTAACGCTTTGAGTGTTGTTTCATCATTGATTTTGTTAAAGCTGAACACTGCATTACTGTATCGGTGAAATTCGTAATAGGTGAGAGTGGATAGGGTTGTTAGGTTAGTTCCTGGAATGTTAAGGAAATGCATATTAATTTTATTGGGATCATTTAGGTGGGGAGGTAATGGATTGTCTTTCTGAGGTTTAATACGCACATTATGTTTAATATGTTGCCACATCTTTTTTGGATTATGTAAATTAGAGTTTATGTGTATATTAAAGTAGGCCTGTTTCTCCCTATTAATTGCTTGTGGAACATAACGCTTTAATTCCTTATAAAACTGTATGTGCCTATCAAGTTTCGTTTCCCTAGCTTTTTTATGAGCTTCATCGCGACTTTTGATCATTAATCGAATATTATATGTTATCCAGGGTTGTCGAGAAACCCGCAAAAATATGTTTTTTTTCGGTGCATAAAAATCAAATATGTTCAAAATGTAATTTGTTAATGTAAGTACGATATCATTCACATCATTAATTAATAAAAGATTATTCCAGTTAATGTTGTTAAGGGTTTTGTTAAAATTACATAGGTCAATATTTTTTAAGTGTCTAGACGTCATACATCGCGGCTGTTCTTTAGGTTTTGGTATATTAAGAACACCTGTGATCAACGCATGGCTACTGAGCGACTCGATATAGTCTACGGCTAAATGGGACACAGACAGGGTATTATTTGTGCATAAGAGATCTAACAAGGATTGTGATTGTGCAGTAAAATGAGTAGGGACTGTTATATGCTGTTTTAAACCAAACGAATTTAGGAATAGATCAACTTTTTTATAAAGGGCACTATTAAAATTTAATATATTAATATTGAAATCACCCAACAAGGCAAGGTAGTCACACCACATAAATGAACACACCGTCTCCGATAGTGCATTAAAAACACATCACTGTCTAGCCATGGGGGACGATATGCAGTTCCGATAATACAAGTTTTACCGCTCAGAGTTATCTTTAGCCACATCTGTTCAACCGAGGCTGCAAGGGGATGCTGCAACACCTGTGCCCCTATCCCCTTACGAACATAGAAGCCAACCCCGCCACCGCGCGAGCGCACACTGGGGGGCCGCGGCACATGCTGTTATATGTGATATGACCTTCGTTTATCGACAAATTCGTGGGCAAACAAACAGATTTGATATTAAGCACACGAGAGTCTGTAACACGAACTTGGTTAGCACAAATGGAAGATCATACTTAAATATTATGCGATTTCAACAATATTATACTAGAGATGCGCGGAATACCAATTTGGTATTCGTATTCGACATCTTTTGAACTATTTGTATTCGTTTCGAGTATTTCTATTTTCTTAAATTGTAAAAAAGTTCCTAACCTCCACGTTTGCACCTGTATAGGTGACAAAACAATGAAAAAAAAGGCAAATCGAATAATTCGGGCGAATATCCGGTTCGGTAAAGTTTAAACTAAATAGTTTTTGGTATTCTACAATAACATTATCTCTAGTATTTTTAAGGTCAAAAAATACAAGTTTAATTATTTTTTTTTGTTTTAGTAACACCAAAATTTAGTCAAATTATTACGCATTACACATTTAACAAAAGCTATATAAATATAGATATCACAATTCAACCGTTAAACGCGATCAAGAAGCCACAATCACTTCGAAAGCTTTCGTACCGTCAGCAAAAAAATTGAAAATAACATTTAAAAAACATTTATTTTAGTAAGTACACACTTTTTGACAATATTAACTACGTGATATTGTAAGAAAGAATTTTTCATACCCATCCGCTGGATTGAAATATTAGCTCTAATATCTAATTTTTATTAATCCTTATCATCCTTACTAATATCAATCTGAAAAAATGAGTCTTGGGGATTCCGCCTCAAGTAGTTATACTTTTTTGAAAACTCCGCCAATTTTTGTTCAACCTTGTTTTTTTATTTCTTAACTGTATTTGTTTGTTGGTGGTGTTTTAAATATGTTAGTCTTTTCTTTCTTTCTTTTTTTCTAATATTAAAAATGCGAAAGTAATTCTGTTTGCCTGTCTTCACGCCTAAACTACTGATTTGGATAAAATTTTGTACCATTTTGCAATATAGTTTGGTACCCGAGAAATGACGTAGAATACTTTTTATCCCGGAAATCGCACTTGAACGGGAATAGACTTTAAAATATAATAACAAAGTGACTTATTTGCTGACCATACACAAACAAATCAATTAATATACCTTTGTATCCATACAATGAAGATTTCAAGTGAACCCCATTCAGGTATCTCGGGTACCTGTTATTTATTTGATTCTTACCCCGTACCAAAATAACCTTTTATGTCCCTACAAAATATAACAAATGAGGGATTTAATTAAATTACAGATTTAAGCACAATGGTTCGTTGTTTTATCAAAACAAATTACCTCTTTGAGTAAATGCCGTATACAGGAGCTGTGCAAGAAATTAAATAGTAACAAAATAGTAAACATTATTTCAGAGCGTTTAACGATTCCGCGAAGAAACTATAAAGTTTGTGAAATTATTAAAAATTTCTTGTCAACAAACCGATCTATTACACCAAAATTCTATACATTATATAAAAATTAATTACTTACTCTTACAGAAGAAGATATTTTTTTTTTCTGGCAGAGCAGGCAAAGGAGCAAGTGGGTCACCTGATGGTAAGTGATCACCGCCGCCCATTAAAAGCTGATACACCAGGAGTGTCGCAGGTGCTTTGCCGGCATTTTATTCACTTCAATAATACTATTATAATTACAGATTGTATTATTTTTGATGAATTTTTGAAAACTAGTGACTATTGTTACTTAACTGGAGTTTAACAACAACTTTTTTCATTGATCAGCATTTGAGAAACTGGTCATTGTTATTATTTAAGTCGCAAACCTACTGAATATTTTGTTAATATTGAGTTTTAAATAGCCTACGTTTATGTAATTGAAATGCAAACTATTTTCTCAGCTGACTTTGAAATAATTAAAACAGCAAAGTGTAAAGTGATACAATGTAACTTATATTAATTTACGCATAGTTAAGTGGAAACCGTAATTATATACCGTAGGAAAATAGCTTGTAAGTTATTTTATGCTTTGCTATTCATGGCTGTCTTCATTCATCATCGGAAAATTAATTTTCTTGGTACATGGAGCGGCGATTATAACCTAAATATTAATTATATAAAACTCTTATTCAATGAGGCTTAAAGCAATTTTAGAGACAAATATGAAAAGCAGACTTTAAATAAAATAGGCAGACATTTAACCTTACCCTAGAGTGGTAAGATAAGAATAAATAGTGGATCGTAAGCAGTTTCTACGAAGTACTAAATAGTCTGTAATGATTTTATATAATTAAATGATTGTAATATGAATAGCGTCTGATGAAAATATGAAAATTTCTGGAGTTGAATTTATTATTTAGGGAGGTCCATAGGCAACTAGGGTCAGCCGATCATTGAAGAAGGTCTCATTCCTCGTCATCCACCATGTTAGAGCAATCATATGGTAACTTACTGTCAAATTCGTCAAGAAACTTATATTTAAGTATGGATGTGGCTTTCGATTCCTAAAACTATATAATACTACCTATTATCTATATATATTATCTATTAGTGAAATCCGTTTGGTAGTTTCTGAGTTTATCGCGGCCATACAGAACTAAAAGACTTTTTTTGTGCTTCGATCACGTAAAAACGACTGGACAGATTTAGATAAAATTTTATATGGTGATAGACCAATATTAGGTGCAATTTATTTACATTTTATTTAAAAAATAGTATTTTTAGGGATGGTATGTAGAGCACACCCATAACAGTGGGTAAAAATTAAATTCGGCATCATATATAGCGTGATAGCTAGTCATTAATAGCACAGCGTTAGCAAAATAGTATTTAAGCTCTCATAATATACAGGATGTAGCATAAAGAGTGGGTAATATCGTACCTGCACATAGGGGAAGTTATGACGGTTCAGAAAAATATATTGAATATTTTCGAAAATTTTGAAAATATACACCCTTTGTTTCAATCTGTCAAATCATATCCCAAGATACATGCACTATAATAAACTATCAATTCAGGGGCATAATTTTTTAAACAGATTCCTAATTCAAACTTCATATTTTGTTTTTTACCCTAAGCTTAAAATAATGTAAAAAATATGGTCACCTGAATGCAAAATTAAGAAAAATCTTGCCTGTTGAATTAAGATTCCGTAGGGAATATCTCGAAAACCGAAGGACTTTTGCATTCTGTGACTATTACAGCGAGTCATAATGAACATTTTTTATAACACCACTAGTGTATTCGATGTATCCGAGATATACCATGTATTCGAGCAAATAAACATTTGATTTTGAATTTGAATTTAAAATTCATTATATTTTTCTGAATCGTCAAGGTCCCCTATCTGCAATCGCCATATCACTCTTTACGCTACACCCTGTAGAAGAACTAATTAAATGCAATCAGGCATTTCTCCGCACAATTGGTGTTGATTGTCGCAATTATTTTGTCAGTATTAGTCAGAAGTAGTTCGCACGATGCTGTAGTACGAGGAACTACTTTTTTCTGTTTTCCCATTAATGAATACATTGGCACTAATGGCGATTGTTGGTAAAAAATTAAAACCACAGTCTAAAGAATACATATAGTTCTTGCACGAAACTGTCACGTAGATATATAAATCTCTTTCGATAAATGTCCACATTTTCCGTTCGTGGTACATGTGTTTCAAGGTTGATGAAAATTTGTTTAATAATGTAAAATATTGATATAAGAGTATTATATCAATATTTAACATAAACAAAATAAGAGTATTGTCGATATGTATTGTAGTATATTACATTTGAAATGATTCCACACAAAGTAAAGGTTATTTCTTATAATGCAAAACATGCGACTCTCACAAAAGCCATGATTTTTATTTACCAGTGTACATAATTGGTTTTAATAAAAATCAATGCCTTTACCTATTTTTAATTTAACAAGATTCTGCCCGACTTTGTAAAAGCTTCAACAAAAATAAATTAAAAGATATTTTCTACTTTTTAGTGTGAGGAAGTCGGTTCCATTTTTTGGCAAAAACTTCTTACATAGGTATATATTATGTTATTGATAATTAAAAAGTTTATCAATTCACACTTTAATTCATCTTAAATCAAGCCCGATTTAACCTTCAAAAGCAAGTAGAGTTTTCATCAATTTCGTTACATGTCCGATTTCAGAATGAAATAAGAAAGAGGATGGAATATTACGAAATTGCAGTTTTTCAATCAGCCTACCTCTATGTCAGTGCACAATGTTTTAATTAAACTCACTTTGCAAGTTGTTTTTGCCTAACGTATTACGAATTTTTTAAGCGTACATAATTCGATCGATGACCGCATTGGCGTAGTGGTTATGGCAATGGTCTTTTGCACTAAGGTGTGAGTTCGATCCCCAGGAGTTGAAAATTATTGTGATGTACATTGTAATTTTCTGTCTAGGTGTAAATTTATCCATAGTATGTACTATGTATTTACTAAAAAAAATATGTTTAAGTATGTAACATTTACATAGCTTCCATAGTGTAAGCTTTACTTAGTTTGGGACTAGTTGTCGTTGTGTTATATTACCCTAAATTTATATTTTAGATTGAGTATTTACATCGAAGTACAATTTACGTTCAGATTTTAAAATACAGGCTCAGGCAGCTAATTGTTAGCTGTAAACGGCATTAAGGATTCCGTTTGTCGGCAAGCAATCGCTTTGATGTATTATTACCTAGCTAATCTCATATGTTTTAATCAACTACTTAATAATACACTGATTTAGTAATACGGAAACGTTGGTATAATCCGTATTTGACTCTATGATATCAGTATATCAACACAAAATGTGAAAATAATGAAACTTTTATATAATAGATTCAATTCAGTAATTGAATCTATTATATAAAAGTTTCATTATTTTTACATTTTATTTTAATACTATAAATTTCACTATATATAGTGCCAACAGTATAGTTAAGGACTTAACCTTAACTAGTAACAGTTAGTTAAGGATATATGCGTAACTAGCTGGTCGACGCTGCTTCGCTCCCATAGCATGACATTCAGTGAAGATTCAGCTTTCAATGAAAGTTTTGAAAACGGTCTAGTAGTGCTTGCGTAAAAATGTTACAACATAAAAAATACAAATGTCTTCCCTTTGAGTATGGATAAAGATCACTTTTATTCAATTAAATTACTTCTAACTTATTTGCTATACTAAGTTTTTGAGTCATACTTAGCAATTTTATGTAAATTGTTGTTTATATTCAAATTAATACAGTAATTTCTCAATAACAACATCACATGAACCGTTTGATGATAAGATAGGTAACACAGAAAATACACATTTTGTTAATTTTTCTCCATGAATTTTGTAATAACTATCATTCACAAATAAATTGCACATAATCCGATTTAAATTAATCCTAGCTTAAAACGTTAAAAGCTTCATCAAATTCGTGTAACATATCCGATTTTATGATAAAATGGGAAATATGACGGGATTGCAGATTTCCAATCAGCCTACCTTTGTGCCAACACAATGATTTTAATTAAACGGAACTTCGAAACTACAATTCATTTTTCCCTTTTTTGAAGCTATGATTTACGAAGATTACATAAACGGTTCAACAGTTGCATACATTATTAATACTACAAGCATCTACATCATCGTTGAAGATTTTGCCTTTAAGTTTAAAGATGCTTTAATATCATTAACGACTGTTTTCAATACTCTATCTCTTGTTTTGCTTACTAAATTCAGGCAAATCTATCTATTTGCGCTTACTTTGATTTCAATATGCTGTCGACGGATAGCCTTTGTTATGATTTTTGACAATCAAATATCATTTAATCTGAGATTACAATCTATCCATAATCTTTGATAAATTATTGAAAACGAAAAATAGAACCGACTCACTCTAAAAAGTAGAAGATAACTTTTATTTTATTTTTGTTGAAATTCATTCATCGGTGCCTTTATCTATTTATAATTTAACAAGATTTTGTACCGACATTTTTGTATAGACGAAAATATAAATGCTTCTAATTTTATTAGGCTCAACGTTATCCTACTAATATTAAAAATGTGAAATTTTGTGAGGATGTATGTATGTTTGTAACTCTTTCACGCAAAAACTACTGAACCGATTATGCTGAAACTTGTTATACATATAGTTCAAAATAACATATAGGCTGCTTTAAGTACCGGAGTTGGCACGGGATCAGAAGTGACTTGGACGAAACTGCGGGGCGCGACTAGTTATACAATAAATACAACCCAGAATTAAAGTATTTCCTACATTAAAAATAGACTAAAAATAGACTTACTGAAAATTTATTCGCCACATTTCTAGATATTTAAGTACTGAAGGTTTTACTCCTCAAAAACTTTGATCAAAGTTCACGCTTGGTGAATCACTCGAGTTTTAGTGAATAGTTTTAATATTAAACTTAACAAGCCCTCTTACTTTACGCTTGACAGCGTCTAGTTATTCATTTCGACATACTTTTAATAAAGTTTCAGTATTTTTAAGCGGGCTCCGGTATTTTATGGAATGTTTTATGAGCATTTTTACAGCGCTCTCCTTGTCTTGCTAGAAGAAGAATATACTTTTTATTTAATTGTAAAATAACGAGTTCTTTATATATTTTTATATTAGTCTAAATATGTACTAGGTTGAAGGAGTAAAACAGGATGGGAGAGGAATGGGATGGGAATACAAACCTCCGGACACCCGCTCATCGTACGAAACACGGTGCAATACTGCTTCACGCCGATCGCCTGCTGGGGGGTGGTAATTACACTGGTGCGAGCTTGGCCCAATCGTGCAGTGCTTGGCTTCCACTCTTTTATTGCTGCAGATTTTGTGCAGCAGAATTAACCTCTGTCGCCACAGATAGAAATGGGGTGGCGACACATGTATTCTAACCCATCGCCACATGGGTGAGTGAGGTTGAGTATTATGTCAGTAGTTTTTGCGTGAAAGAGTAACAAACATCCATACATCCATACTTACAAACTTTCGCCTTTATAATAGTAGTAGGATAAAAAGATTTTGAACATTTGAATATTTGTTTGATTTGTAATAAATGTAAACACGAAACTGTATCTCACTTTAAATAACAAAAAATAATACCTTAACGCAAGCGCGACACATTTACTTTGGAGCGAGCCCCTTTCACTTTTTCCTTTCTATAATAGGGCCTCTTAACATTTTTTAGCTTCCTGTAATACCTCCACTTCCATCTAGGATCGTGCCTGTGAGCATACTGCCACTTCTTCACTGCTTGCATCACTTCATTATCCAGGAAACCACCGACCATCATCCTTTTCAACATCGGCTTCAACTGTCCAACATGTATATCCACCCCATGACCAACACTAGGCACTTTATGTTTAGATTCCGCCATCAAAAATGGCCCATCCAAATCATCTATATAATAACTATCCTGATATTTTATTCGGTACCAATTGCCATATTTTTCTGCGTTAGGGGGCGGATACTTAGGTCTGTCCCAATAGTTATACTTAGGTCCTTTCCAGTCATCGTAATGATAGTTGTATTTAGGTCCTTTCCAATCATCGTAGTGATATTTGGGACCTTGCCAACCATAGTAGTGATGATTTGGTCCTTTCCAGTCATCATAGTTATAGTAATAAGGAGGTTTTTTCCAACCATCATGAGGATACTTCCCTTTAGGGCCCTTCCATTCATCGTAGTGATAATTATAATAAGGTCCTTTAGGCCCTTTCCAGTCATCGTAGTGATAATTGTAATAAGGTCCTTTAGGGCCCTTCCAATCATCGTAGTGATAATTATAATAAGGTCCTTTAGGCCCTTTCCAGTCATCGTAATGATAATTGTAATGAGGTCCATACCAACCATCATAAGGATATTTTCCTTTTGGTCCCTTCGAAATATTGTAATAATAGTTATATTTAGGTCCTTTCCAGTCATCATAATGATAATTGTAATAAGGTCCTTTAGGGCCTTTCCAGTCATCATAATGATAATTGTAATGAGGTCCTTTAGGGCCTTTCCAGTCATCGTAGTGATAATTATATTTAGGTCCCTTCCAATCGTCATAGTGATAGCTATAAGGAGGTCCCTTCCAACCGTCATAAGGATATTTGTGTTTGGGTCCCTTCCAATCATCGTAATGATAATTGTAATGAGGTCCATACCAACCATCATAAGGATATTTGCCTTTTGGTCCTCTCGAATCATTGTAATAATAGTTATATTTAGGTCCTTTCCAGTCATCATAATGATAATTGTAATAAGGTCCTTTAGGGCCTTTCCAGTCATCATAGTGATAATTGTATTTAGGTCCCTTCCAATCGTCATAGTGATAGTTATAAGGAGGTCCTTTCCAACCATCGTAGGGATACCTGCCTTTAGGTCCATACGAATAATTGTAATGATATTTAGGTCCTTTCCACTCATCATAATAGTAGTTGTAACCTGGTCCATTCCAGCCATCATAGTAATATTTGCGCTTTAATTTTTCAGATTTAGATTTTGACCCATTCTGATTAATGAATTGTATAGGTCCTCTCCAGCTATTGTTTTGATATTTTCCTTTAGGCCCTGTCGACTGATTCTGATGATGGTAGTCTTTAGGTCCTTTCCAGCCGTAAAAATATTTGTTTCTAGATCCTTTAGACCCTCTGTGATGATAAAAACGCGAAGGTACTTTCCAACCACGGGAAAACAAAATGTTTTTAGATCTTTCCGATCCATTGTGATGGTATTTACCTTTAGATCTTTTTGACTCGTTCTGATAATAGAAACGCTTAGATCCATTCCAACCGTTATAGTCATAATTGCCTTTTGGTCCTTTCCACCTCTTTTGCTGATAGTAATGTGGGGTTCCTTTCCAAACATCATAATTGTATTTACCTTTGGGTTCTTTTGAATCATTGTGGTGATAGTAATGTAAAGGTTCTCTCCGACTAACGCCTTGACCGCCTTTAGTTCTTTTAAAATTATTGTACGTATAATGATTAGGTCCTTTGCCATCTTCATAATGAATCTTATAATTTGTTTTATTACTTTCACCAGTACGGTTACCTTCAGGAAGTTTACTCTTATAACGTCGGGATATGATTGGTTTTTTATCTGGTATGAACATAATTATCGGTCTGTATGAATGTCCAGGCTGTGCAGTGACGATATCGATAGGAACGGCTGCTTTAACTTCATATTTGTAAAGTAATAGTTGTATAATGCATTGAATTAACAATAAACTAAAATATCTAGTTTGTATAAGTATCGATACTTTAGAATCCATCAAAAAAAGACGATGATCCCAATTTACATCTTTCTGTTGTCGATAAAAGTTCAAGACATAATATTAATAAAGTTTGTAAGATCCTTCGTTTAAGTCTCGTATAAAATCATCATTATTTTTCCTATAAACATTGAAAATGAGTTCGTTTATGGATAGCTGTCGAATTTTACGATAATTGTTGTAATCGTTCTCGTGCATGCTCAATAAACAGCGTAGCGTCCATGTCGATTAAATTAAAAACAACTTCAAATCGACTCACAGAGGAACATAAATTTCCAGTAAATAATGAAAACAAAAACAGCTCTGTTTTATTGTTCATTCGTAAACGTTGAAATATGAACTCACTCTGAAATCGACGGAGTCCTTATCAAAAACTCATTTCCTTTTCTGAATTATAAAAGTAATTGTTGGATCAATTCTAGCAAATAAACTTGGATATAGCGAATTTATATTTTCTCGTACGTGAATGTAAGAGGAAATACAAGGCATAATACCTGCCAACTATAAATATTTCTTTAGAACTTATCGCTAAGAGATGAGGAAATTCTGACGCCTTACATATTTTCAGAACTACATTTACCCTGAGTACATAAAGCGTGTTACATCAAAGGCATCTACAAAAGATCGTTCAAGTGGAAATAATATTTTCCATTGGAAAATTGAAGTAACATAAACTCTGCGAATCAGAATTGCACGACATGATCCCGAAAATGAATGTGTTTGGAGGTAATAAAATAAAGCATTTGTATTTCTACTTCTCATATTCTCGTTTTTACTGAAGCATTAAAAAGCATGTTATATGAGAGCATTTTGTCACTCGATGTTTGGGGAACTAGTTAGCCTAATAACTTACCTTATTTTTTGAAACGATTCCAATAGTCCATATAATACCTTTATGTTTGTTTCAAAAATTATTAAAACTTACCACTTGTGTCATTTGGAATCACTGAGTCAGCAAAGTAAGTCAGTAAAAACGTATTAATTTTATTAGTTTTCTAAATTTAAACGCGGATTGAAACGGATCAATTCGCTATCCAAATGAAAATTTTTAATCTAGACAACCTTTGCAAATGTCATTATGTTTCTATATGATGACTGCTGATCTACACGCCCCGGGGCCAGATCCACAAATCCGATTCGGGTCAGAAAGAAGACGTTTCCGTAGAAATTTATATGAGTCTCGTTGTATAAATCCGTTTTTCAAGAGTTACCATTTGGATTCGCATTTGTGAATATGGGGCCAGTACTTCATTACATCCATCCTGGTCCAATTTTATATCTCTACTAGTACGCAGAGAAAACAGTTTTCCCAAATTAACATAGTTACAATATGCAAAATAGCGAGGTCTCGACATTTTTCTAGAATTAAATTTTCAAGAAAGGCGAAAGTAGGTCTTACCCATTTGATACGAAAAGTTAAGATGATTAAACTTTTTAATTAGCTGCATACTTGTGAATGAAGCTGCCATTTTCACTTTTACCGTAAACTTAATTTGGAACTGCAAATTCTTGGGCGAAAATTGTTTCAGTATGTTTCTGGAAACATTGAGTTTGGAATATTTTATATTCTGCATTCGCTTATAAGTGAAGTTTTCTTCGTCGGTTTTAAATGTTGGATGACTATGGGTGCAACAACTGTTTCTTATTTAAATACCAGTTTGTTTCAAGTAACAGGGCTACTAGCTGCGTGACCAAAAATAATCACAGCTATTCCTTACATTTGTTAAACTACACTACACATACATTTACGACTACATAATTGAACACGTACAAGGCAATTTTGTGAGTGAAGACTTAAGAAATAAATTAAACAACAAGCGTTTAACATATTATCTATGTATATCCATAACTGTTTTCTCAACTTACATTTTCATTATTACATTAAATAAAATTTGTGTAAACTTCATATCAAATTTTTCACTTGACAAATAAATAAATAAAACGCAAACACGTGATTTGATTTTATGTTACTGATAATATAAAACTTTAGAAGCCTAATTTTCACATCAAAAACTAAATTTCCTGATAAATAACAAAATACTCCTCCAAGAAATATTTAAACGCGATTAAAACTTTTTTTTTATGTTATTCTATTATTGTCATGATCTCCCTCCGCATCAAAACTTCAAAAAGGAAGACCACAAAAGAAAAAGCACATCCAATGAGCCATATATAAAAAGCTCCAGCAGATTGCGTCAGAGTGATCTCGCATCCCTCTTGACAACTATAGCTATTAGACATTATATTTTTAGTTGCAATCATCGATCTATCTACATCTAATATACCTATAGCATCATCGTATAGCTTCTGACATATACCCGCTTCAAATAGACGCATAACAGCCTTTCCAAATGGCTCGCTTATGTAACTATTCTTTCGTACAAGCATTTCGTGGTATACGAATAAAATTTCTTCATTCACTTGAACTACCCTCGCTTCATCGCCAACAGATGTCTGGGCTTGCATCTGAGGCAGGAGTCCATCAATCAGAATAGTTGTACCTTTGTATTTCATAATTACTCTTTCACAATCTAAGAAATCAGCACATGCCCCAGATGTATTTGCAAATGTTTCATATTTTTTATCTTCCACAAAATATTTCGTTTCAAATTTTAAATACGGTTTGGTTCCGGATGAAATTAAATCATCTATGGTTTTGTAATGAGGTGGTGGGCCCTGAATCGTTAAGTATGAATATAACTGGACGGAAATATATACCGATATATGCAGTGCCATGATGAGATATACGGTGTTAACAAGTTTTTGCTTCCAACTCCTGGCGTCCTGCAACGGTGTAGTGCCAAGTAGACAACCCAAGCTATACAGTAAAGTATCTTTCATTGAAACGGCCTGTTTGTCACTTATACATATTAATTTCCATACGATACCGTAAACAATATAGAATATAAAAAACATGTAGAGCCCATTGACTTTTACTATGAAGGATTGCCATGACCGTATCTCCCTATCGACGCTATAAGCCCAAACAACGGCTTGTCTCGAATACACACCTCCGTAATCCACTACATCTCCATAAATTCTATACAGACCTCCTGCGCATATGTCCAAACTTCCATTAACAACGAGTTCTATAAATTCTGTGTTTACGAATGGATTTTCTTCATGTCTAAAAATAAAGTAAAGATCGAGAGTCGCATTGAAGTAATTCGATATAATTTTTGTTATTTCGACATCAGCACCATGGATATCAGATACACTAATTGGATCGAGATTTGTGTGATTATTTTGAGTATCTTTCATCATCATATATGGATGTAATGTTGCCAAGCCTGTTTTGAGAGGGCATTTCTTGAAATTTCGTAAAAATTTGTTTGGAAATATAGATTCATGATTTTTTAATAATCCTCCTACACATGTGTTTAGCTCTATAAACTTTATCTTGCCAGTAATATTACAAGTCTCTTCATCTATTTCAAACAATACGTTATTAAATGTAAAATTTCCGGAATTATCCATGATTGCGAATGTAATTTCATTTGTTATTAATACTTCCTGCACCATGTCAAACGTCTCATTGCATGATTTCATATCGCCACTTATTAAAAAAAGGTATTTTGTCACTTTACTTTCAAATGTCAGTTGTTCTATTTCTTTACAATCTTCTGTGATAATTAAACACATAAGACTCCCATCATATTCATCATCGGTTGTTATAATATCGAAATTCTGTGTTGTTATTAAAGGAATATTATTCAAACTTAATTCGTAAGCCAGAGCATCGAGTAATTCATTTTCAAGTGTCGTTATTTCATTTTTATCAGCGTGGTGAATTAAAATTGTTGATTTGTAAGAAAAATCCTGTTTTGCAAGTTGGACGATGCATCGAGAAATTGATAAGAATTCTTCCTCGTTTTTAATATTGTCTGTAATAATTTCAATGCAAGTATCATTTCTAAAAGCAAATATTACTTTGAAATATGCCATAAAGAAAAATAATACTGCTGTCTTTGCCATGGCTTATTTTCAACTGTGATATTCTTTGTAAAATGCTTTAATAGGAAGGCTGTAAAAGAATTTATTACGATTTAGACAGGACATTTCTAAATGGATTGAACTATTTAAGTATCAAATTAAAATGAGTTATGAAGAGTATTCTATTCCTTTTTGATTTTGAATAATAAGACCAAGATAACGTAATACTACAGTAATAATATAGTTTTAAATTGTGGGTATATTATTAGTCTATATATTTGGACATCAAGGATTTGAATTAAAACAAATTACTTATTGCCAAAATTCATACTAATTTCAATTGATTTTTTTTTTAAATACTATCGAGCCAGGTTTCCAGTTCCATGTCGGTGAATACTAGGAGAGGTATCATACACCTCACCAAAAATGGTCCTAGCTTAGAGGAGAGATAGCGCTAAGTGACTTTGTTTTATACTATAGTGATTTTGCATAACTGAGAGTCAAAGAACCTTTAGGGTATGACACGTGAATTAAAATTCCTTACCAATCGTAATAAAATATTCGACGCCTTATAGTCTATGGAATATTAAATTGCCTTTCAAAGGTAGATGAAGATAATTACAGATTTTAACGTAGCAAATGAATATCAGAATGACTACGAAATGCTTTTAAACGAACAACGGAGTGCTGTCAATGTACCCGATATTAAGATATTGTGGATTTTCTATTCCATTTTGTACTAATGAATTTTCGTTTATATTTTACCAAACTATGCTCAGAAAATACCAATACGTGAGGTTTTGATATTTAATATCCAAAAGTTTCGAATGCTTTCACTTTACTTTAATTATTTTGTTAATTTGGTATACCCTAATATTATAAATGCGAAAATTTGTGATGTATGTATGTGTTTATTACACTTTCACGCAAAAACCACTGAACCGATTATGTTGAAACTTTGTTGCTTATGTGATATGATGTAATAAAAATGTACAAATGACGTTTTAAAACAGCTTTCAAAAAGACAATTTGAAAAATCATTGATTTGATTTGCAGTAAGCTATATAACTGTGAAGTTTCATAAAATTCCATTCAGTAGTTTCTGCCTAAAGTATTAACAAACATAAAATAGTAGGAATCACTTATTTTACTTTATCTTAAATCCTTTTATATCAACCAAATAAGTGAACCAAACATTATCTAAATATACTTTTTATATAAAAGTATAGAGTATATAAATATATATTTTCATGATCACTTTTATAAATATTATGTTGAATGAGTTCTATGATTTCACATTAAAAATAAAGAAAACAACAAACAATTTAAATATTTATTTACAACAATACGTAGCACTTATTATACTTTCGTAGGTAATACATTCAATTGTGACTAGAAAAAGTAATAAATAACGTAAAAATATAAAATATGGAAAATACTGATTGTTTAAAATGTTAATACATGGATTTGTACATTTCAATTATATAAATATAATTCAAGTTAAAAAATAATAAGGTTATATGAGCTGTATTGATAATACTTGATTGTAAAAACCATCTTAGTATTAGCCACAGATTAGCGAATAAAAGACTCGAGTGACGCCGAAAAGCAAATACAAATTTCAAAAGCAAATACAAAAATGTTCGTCTAGTTTGACACAACACGTCACGAAGGCTGCGTAATTTTCAAATTTAACTCACACAGATGCACGTGTACGCGTGTTAGCGTCACTCGAGTCTTCGGAACACTCCATCTGCGTTTCTTCTCTAATCTGTGGTTGCATTGAGACTCACTCCGGCAGTACTTATTGAAAACAATCCATAGACAAAAAATATTTACACGGTCAATTTTCGCAAAAACAACAAACACTCGATACTGGACTCAATCTATAATCTTGACTGAATTTTACTTTACGTTTCTTTTACTGACATAGACAAATAAAAAAATGTATCCACATTCATGGGAGAAGCCTCTGGCAGCCGAAACACGTTTTTTCTATTTCGAAAGTCAGTAGAAATAAAACTTATAAACATTTTTATTACGTCCAAATAAACTTTTTTTTACTTTTTTAATCCTCTTTTCCGGCCCAAATGCTGTCACCATTGATTTCTGTGCTCTCACTGGACCTCACAAAGTTTTGTATGGCCGGTAGCTTGTACAGGTATACCGACATGATGGAACCCGCACAAGCTCCTGCCCAGTAGACTGTGGCATGCTCGGAGAGTGTGTGACCCTGGCATCCGGCTTTGAGCGATGTTGCCAGCACTGGGTTGAAGTAGCCGCCGGAATAGTCGAATGCTGGAAGATAATACTGGGTTATAGTGATGTTGCCAACTTTATATAAAATGTCCCCGCCTTTTTTCCCCAGGACTATAATTGACTGACTATCTTACATGAAAAAAGTAGATAAATAATTGCGTTATTTTGCGCAAGTAAAAATTTGATTTCTTTAAAATTTTAATTAAATAAAAATAAATATTGAGGGACGTTCTGATTTTAAAATTTTTCAAATAAGTTATGATACATATGTTTTAACGCTCCGTTTTGAGTATTTGTAAGTTTCCGAGAGCCGTAAAAGTTCTTGCGTATTTTTTTAATTTATATTAAATAAAAGCAAATATTTAGGGACGTTCTGATTTTAAAATTCTTCAAACAAATTATGATGCATTTGTTGTTACGTTTCGTTGTGAGTATTCGCAAAAATCCGTAATAAAATACATCGTATATACGAGTAAATGTATTAAATATAACAAATAGAAATTGAAATGATCGCATTTAAACTATCTCAGCGGTAAATGACCGGGATAAAACAGACGAGGCTGTAAATTCCTAACTTTTTATCCCGAGTAATGGATGCAGATTACGCGTTGTCGACGGCAAGCTATCAAAACCTCGCATGTGCACCAAATTTCATAGAAGATTCATCAAGAAGATCAAAAACGAAAAAGAGAAGATGAATGAGAATCAAAAGAAAAAAAGGGGAAAATTGTTGTCGAATCAATAAAACGCGAAAGACTTTTATTTTCGACACATCATTGTGTTTTTCTTCTATGCAGAATAATGAACGTCGCGTATTGTTATTTCGGAATGACCCAGATAATATGAGTTTAAGAATTATATATGCATAATGTATCTAACTTTGACTTCCAGGCCGAAACATTCACATCTAAAAGTAGTCCCGACATAACTTACACCTTTATTTACGTACCGCAAACCAAAGGATACATCTTACCAAGCTCTTCGCACCACATTGGTCGATATCACTGTTTACATTTACTTAAATATACAGTTTTCTTATTTGAATTTCGTTCAACGCAGACATGTATTACGATATTTTCTCACGAACAACAATTAAAAACGTTTTCATAAAATGTAAGACTTACGAGGTTTTCATAGCCAGCTGGTGTTATGCAGTCTGTAATCGCTCGAGTTTCCCGCCAAAATGTATTGCGCCATTAAATTAAATTGACAGTTATTTTAATAAATGTTGTATGGTTTTGTTTTTACAGCTATTAACGTTATATTTTTCGATATCTCTGTGGATAATGATTACATAACTGAAACTTATTTTACAGTTACGAAATTATAGAAACTATTTCGAAACATGTATTGTATATTTATTTTTCTAATCGTAATAATTAATTACAACATCAATTTATACAATTTACATAAATAAAAATATACTCGTATTATACAATGTTATTAACAACAATCAACGCATGCAGACATATTATATTTATTTACAAATATATAATTCACGATTCATTTTGTACAGAAGGTAATTTTATTTTACATCTATTTCGGAAGGAATGGATACTAAGGATTGGGTTATTATTGAAAAACATGAAAATTAAGTTTATGAAATGAAAAACGAGTAATACGGAGGCATTTCTACTAAAGGCCGACCAATTGATAAACGACGATACAAGCACATTTGCCCATTCATAATACATTTTATTTTACAGAATGCTGTTAAACATCTATACGTAAATGTACCTCTTCCTAAATTGACTTTGCAAGTAATGGACAAGCTGATGTCGGCATTTGGGTTATCGTCTTGATAGCTATAGGTGTAAATCGTGCCTCTTAATAGAGCGCCTGTAACACGGAAAGCTTTGCGTTTGAAATCGACGGAAAGGGTGTTGCTATGACAAATTGACAGGCGTGCAATACTTGGAACTTGTTATGTAATACTGATAAAAATACATGAATTAATGGATTAATATTTCGACGGTAAGGGGATTTAAGTTTTAATTTTAATAATTGCTTATATTAGTTCAAATGACAATTAATTTGAGAAAATATTGATATTCGGGGTTTCAGTATGGGTTCCATAGGAGTAAGTAAGTAAATATTGATATTAAAAATGTTGAAATTTTTTTGTAAGGTGGCTACAATTATTTACTCATAAAACTGTTACTAGACAAGATTATAACAAAACTGTTTGATTATGGTTAATACACATATGAAGTGATCATAGAACGCAAATATACTAAATATTAAATTATTTTATCAATCTAAGCCATGGTAAACAGATTTCACAACTAGTTCCAATGTTAATGAGAATTTAAATGAAAATTTCAGGTAACCGTAAAATTGAAAGCGTTGTTAAATTGAATACACCAACGTAACATAAATTCTCTGATTTATTTTGTTTACGGGTATATATGAATAGCAGTATAATAATCATGATCCCGTACTTATTTGTTATAATATATACCTACTTTAATTGACAAAATTACAACATATTAAGCCGTTTTTATTTAATTTTATAATTATTTTTACATTATTTTTTTATTTAAGGGAGCTTGTACTCACTGAGTGATAAATGTGAAACGATGATAATTGTAATGCAACTTTAGTTTTGTGTTATTTTTATGGCTCTTATTCTTTATATTTGATTTTTTCTGTGTGGCTGTATTTTATATATATTAATAATTATTTATTTATTAAGAAAAAAATATTAAGACGGTCTTAATAAATGTTTTTATTATTATTAATATGAAGTTTTTGTTGTAGTCTGAAATAAACGGTATTTATTTATGCTAGTTCAATACGAGTTGATAAAAAATTTGATGCATAATAATAATAATGAGTTTCTGAATACTATATAACATTTTGTTTATACGATTAAAACTTTATAGTACACTATATATTAACAACGCTTTCAACTACAGAAACAATCCTCAATTCCATGCATAAGAAATCTCCTTTCGTTCTTACCAGCTACAACCAGGGATGTTCCAACAAAAGCATCAATCGCGGTGGCAAAGCGTGGATTCATGTCACCCAGGGCTCTGGAAGCCAGCCTGCACATACACGTGGCGACGCCTTCCACCAGGGCTCCATACAGCACCGGCACCTGGGAAACAAACATGTGTTAGCATTTTATCGAGCTGCTATCATAGTTTTTAACCGACTTTCAAAAAAAGGAGGAGGTTATCAATTCGACCGTTTTTTTATGTATGTTACCGCATATCTTCGGCGTTTGTGGACTGATTTGAAAAATTATTTTTGCATTCGAAAGAGGAGAGTTCCAGTGTGGTCCCATAGAATTTGGTTCAAGTCTGATCAACCATGTGGAAGATATTCCAGGGAACTCCTCAAAAATCAACGGAATAAGCTCTGCGGTTAAGGTTAAATGAGGTATATATCAACTGAATTGTGACTAGATGATGTGATTACCCTTCACAGGACACTAAAAAGGAATAAGTAAAAAAAATAGAACCGACTTCCTCGATCTAAAAAGTAGAAAATAACTTTTAATTCATTTTTGTTGAAATATATAGACTATACAAAGTCGGTGCCTTTATCTATTGTCAATTTAACAAGATTTTGCTATTATCATCTAACTATAGAGTTCTTATGTATGTTTCAATACAGGCACGATAAACAACTGACGGGCATTCGACGAGTAATGTAAGAGGATCGATTTCGTTGTTGGAATGAGTAGTCGTCGGTTGTTAGTGAAGTAAGTAAACGATTGTTGTGAGAATTTGTGATCATTTGATTAGTAAGCACAAGTACTTTGTTTAAATAATAATTAACTATAAAATATATGAAACAAATGGAAAGATAATAATTTGAAACTACACTTTACCAGTGATTATCAACTTGTGGACTTTTATGAGCCTATCTTTACAAAACCTCATTATAATGTAAAACATTTATTAATGAAATGTAAAAACATATTATGAACCATAATTTTATTTTAAAAATAAAGTTTTAGCATCTGCACCGCAATACTTATTCATCCATTCAAATTTTTAATCCTTAAGCGATTTCCAAATTAAATTTAATTGATTGTACTTCGTTTTGCACTAATTGTAGTATTCAATTGAAATTGAAAAATGCTATCAATACGAAACCGATATTTTACATGAACGTAATCGTTTTAATAAAATTCAATAAACGAAATGTACAAATTAATTGTCGATGACTCGTTAAATTATTGGAGTGAGAAAAATGGAACCTTTATTGTTATTTAATTATACCAAGTACTGTCATTAAACAGAATATATTTAAATTCTACAATTTGTTTGATGTTCTTTCAAATGTGTTAATCCATAACGAGCCGATGTGCGAAGTGGATACAGCAATGGTCTATTGCGACGGAGGGTGCGGATTCGATCCCCACGAGTGGAAAATTATGGTATGATGAAGATTGTGATTTTCTACTGTCTGGGTGTTAATTTATTTATAGCATGTATGTAAAAAGTACTAAATAAAATATAATTAAGTATGTCTATCAGTTATCCAGTTTTTATAGCTTTGTTTTGTGGCTAGATGGCGTAGTGTTAAATATACCCGAATATTTATCAAACTACCATCTCAAAATTGTATTTTTTTATAATGCCCAGGCATTATGGAAAACGACACATAAGTACAAATGAAAGTATAAATACAAAATGTAGAATGATATATTTATAATACACGAGAATATATGCAGAAATTCTTGTAAGATAGAACACAAAACAATTGGATTGTGGTGCACTTTACTCTTGCATCAAGAAGTAATCGAGGAGATGTGTATTATAACCTACTTTATTTGAGACTAGCGGATCCTAGCTTCGCTCCCATAACATTATGTTGTATAGGCTATTCTGGTGGCTTCTTTAAACCCTGTGATCAAATATTGTACGGTACTCTATTTTACCAAAATAAGATTTAGCCTATGTTACTCGTGGATAATGTAGCTTTCGAATGGTGAAAGAATTTTTAAAATCGGTCCAGTAGTCTTTGTGCCTATTCATTACAAACAAACAAACAAACAAAGTTTATAGTATTAATGTAGACTAGCTGTTCCGCGCGTCTTTACTTCCTTAGCATAATGTTACATAATATATAGTCTATAAAATATAAAACATGTACTACTATAATGTAGCATTCGAATGGTGAAAGAATTTTTAAAATCGGCCCAGTAGTTTTTGAGCCTTTTCTTTACAAACAAACAAAGATTTCCTCTTTGATATTAGTAATATTAGTGTAAACGAGTAACATATATACATAT
Source organism: Phoebis sennae (assembly GCA_001586405.1). NCBI lineage: Eukaryota > Metazoa > Arthropoda > Insecta > Lepidoptera > Pieridae > Phoebis > Phoebis sennae. The sequence continues at coordinate 29,027 of LQNK01000934.1, forward strand.
AAATAAGCTTACATGTAAACACTAATACTAGCAACTTGTTACCTTACGGACTCTAGTGCTCGCGTCTATAAAAACGCAGCCTTGTCTGGAAAGGTAATACTGTAGCACCCATTTTTATGTCTGACAGCTTTAACACTACCAGCCTGGATGTAGGTGCATAGCAGGGAATCCTACTAATATTATAAATGCGAAAGTGTATGAGTATGTTTGTATGTGTGCTTGTTACTCTTTAACGAAAAATAATAATTATTGAAACTTATTGTAAAAAATTCAAATATAATTGTCTATAAAACACCCGACTGAATAATGACAAAAAATCCATTACCTCTTTTTTGATTTGGAAGTGACATTATAAAATTTTATATAGCCTATGTCACTAGCAAAATTCTAAAGAATCCAACAACACCCCATATATCAAAATCCGTCCTGCCGTTTCGGCGGTATGGCGTGCCAAAGAAATGAACATACAAATTTTCATACACACACTTGAAAAACGTAACCTACCCTACCTCTATGGCAGTCAAAAAACCGCGGAAAACAATAGTTTTAATTATACAAAATACATTTTATTACATACTTATACAGAAATAGAAATCTCATTAAAACAACGCAAATTGCGCTCTTTGTTAAAGTCACAATTAAATAAATTCTTGCGACGGTTTTATTACATTTGGACGGTTATTAAAGTTGCTTAAACTAAAGAGTTATAACTATTTTACTTTACGTTATTAAAATGAATGCTTTTAGAGTAATGAAGATTTTTGTTGACGCCTTGTTCTAGTTTTACAAGTGCTAAAGGATTTAAAATGCTATTAATCCATTTTAAAAAATCTGTTATCATTATATAACTACATAGTATAAAACAAAGTCGCTTTCTCTGTCCCTATGCCCCTTTGTATGCTTAAATCTTAAAACTACGCAACGGATTTCGATATTTTTTTTAAATAGATAGAGTGATTTAAAAGGAAGGTTTATATGTATATATGACAGCATCCCTTAAATAGGGGAGCAATACTATTATTTTAGAGGTTTCCAATGTAATGTTAATAATCGTTTTTTTCCGCTTACATTGCAAACGCATGCTGATCCCTACGAGATTTATCAAAATAATGATATACATCGTTCCAAGTTTTTCTGCAGCGTATTTAGTATCACCTTTGCACCCGTGCGAAGCCGGGGCGGGTCGATAGTTAATGTAATAAACTGATAGAATCTAATGTAATAAGAAGTGAACTGTGAATTGTTACTTTACACAACTGGCCAAATATAGAATTAGTCAGTTAACGACAAATCACAACCCGATATATGTATGTATGTATGTATGTATATATATATACAGTCAAACCTGGATAAGCGAGAGTTCAAGGGACCACAATCTTATTCTCGCTTATAGAGGTTTCTCACTAACCCGAGTTTCTCACTAATGCAGGTTCATGGGTAGCGTTTCTCACTAATAGAGGTACGCAGCAATAACAAGTTACAACAAGTCACGACATGTCATGACATGTCATTGGATAGGCCTTCCAAAATAAATTAGAGGTTTTTTGCCAAAATAAATATTTTTCGAGCGATTCTTAAGTCGTAAATGTGTCATACCGCGCGACAGAAAGAAAAAAAAACTTAAGGCATGAAATATTTCAGCAGTCCTGCTACTGTGTTTTTTAAAACTTTTGTTTCGCGCCTCTATAAAATACAGATATTTGTAGTCCACGCGAGCGAAGCCGCAGGTGAAAAGCTAGTAATAAACAAACTTGACTGTCGCTTATAGAGGTAAGATAAGTAGAAGTCACTCACTTATAGAGGTTCATGAGGGAAAGACGACTCTCCCTTATCGAGGTTTCTGTCTCTCACTAATAGAGGTTTTAGGAGCTAAAATTGACGGGACCTGGCTATTATTCTCACTTATAGAGTTTTCTCACTAATCCAGTTCTCACTTATCCAGGTTTGACTGTATATATATATATATATACAGTCAAACCTGCATAGCATATATATATATATATATATATATATGCTTAAATCTTACACACATTTATACAAAATTAAATAAATTCATAGCTATTGACAGTTTACCTAGCATGCTACGGGAACGAAGCCACGTGGAATAGCTTATGGTTCATACAAGAACATGTATTATACCTGTAAATCCGCCGTACAATCTTCATATGCTTTGTCCTTGTGTGTGTCGGAGATCTCCAGCGCCCAGTACATCTGCACATACTTGAACACCAGCAGGCCCCCGCCCAGCTCCGCCCATGTCTTTAATACCGCTTTTCGAATTTCGGTCTTCCCTAAAAAAAGCACGTATAAATTTATTTATAATAAAAAGATTTTAGTACGAATTATTGTCTGTCCTGTAATTGATTGTAATGTAAATATGATTTTCAAAAGATTGTACTACATTTTTATGATGGTTTTTCCTTCCTGAAATTGATTTTATTGTGAGACATTTTGGACAAGATTATTTTAATAATTATAATGTTTGACTAGTAATTAATGAGGTTAAAATCTTTAAATAATCTTAACGTTCAGTTTCACGACAATGCCATGAAAATTTTAATAAATATAGGGAAAGGTTTACAAATAAACAAGCGATGGAAAAACAAAATACGAATTTCCAGAACTTAGCGTTAGATATACACAATCTATATATATAATAAAGTAGTAACCAAACCATTTCTGTACATTGAATATTTTTTAAAAAGAGTATGTTCTATAGACACCAAATCCATGTTTAGAATTTTTTTTTTCTGTTTGTCTGTTTGTCTGTTTGTCTGTTTATCTGTTTGTATGTTCGTCAATCACGCAATAACCACTAGGCAGATTTTGGTTAAATTTCACATGTTGATAGACCATAATTAGGTGCAACTTATAGGCTACATTTTATTTGGAAAAAAATATTTTTAGGGGTGGCTTCCCATACATGTAAACGGGGGTTAAA
>LQNK01000934.1:42716-64173 GCA_001586405.1 Phoebis sennae
CCATAACCGCCACAGAGGTCTATCGAAGTACCAGCCCCAACTATTCCCCCGTATGTACAATTCGTCAACATTCCGAGAGTGTAAACGTTTGCCTCAGAATTGAGAAATCAAACTGAATTCGCAATCCGTACGACGCCCTGGTGTTCTGAGCTGGATAATATATGAGACACAGCTGGCGTCTCGATGGTTAACATATTTTAGCAGATTGGAATATCCCTGAAAGTTTTATCTATTTCTCACTTTGCTACACTACGCGATGTATAAATCGAGACCTTTCATTTGATACCACACTCGCGTATATTTGTATTAAGCTAGTGTATTTGACCCCTATCTTCTTAACCCCCCTACCAAGTTCGCTCATGTTCGAACTTAAGATTTTCTTTCATCTTAACTATTCAACAAAATTGTATCGAGAACAGATTAACGATACTCCAGATATCGTCGGACCAATCTTTGTACTTACATACAAACATAAATAGTATGCTATGGGGATGTCAACTCTGAGACCCCGTTTCGCTCGTTCAAAAATCTATTTAGAATGAATAAGGATATTAATATTTAAATAACAATACCAAACACATAAATGGAATTCTCTATCATTGAGAATAGATCTTCAAGGCTTTACAATTTAAATGTGTAACCATGGTAAGACGCCTTTTGACATGTTTCCACGAAATAAAAGAGATACGATGATACGAGTGAAAGAGAAGCATGCTAGCTGGATGTGTGAGTATAACCCGACTCGTTGCTGTTGATTTTTTCGGATCAAAAACTTTAATGATGCAATCATACATTTTTTATGCTTTTTACCCAATTGCGACAGAAGGATGGTGACAGTGGTGGTGGCTTTAGCAAGAAATATTTAAGACCTCTATTTTATTTTTGAAGACGAATCCCATGACATCATCATCATACATATATGAAGAGCCACCCCTAAATATTTTTTTTTTCAAATAACAAAAGGTTTTAATTTTGTTCTGTGTTCTAATTTTGTTTAAATAAAAATAGATATTATATAATTTTATGTTTTGTTTTCGTATAACGCCTCCATTTCAGTAAAACTGTTGACGTGCGTTGAGTGGCTTTATGCCAAACTTTGTTTTTTTAACAAACAATCAAACTTGTTTGTGAATGTTTGAAAACTGTTTCACGTTTATTCACTTTTTAAATAATAAACAGTCGATTCGAGTTTAACAATTTTACAATTTTAGGAACAACTAAAAATATTTAATTTAACATGGTTTTGAAAGAAAGAAAGAAAAACATTTATTTCGACACACAATATAGATACATAAATAACAGTTACAAATTACACAATACACAAGAATAAAATTGAAGAAAGATAAGAATAATACAAGGAAGTAAAGAAATACATATTAATTTATCAAGGCGTCTGTGTGTGGCTGTGAAAATGTGTGTGTCGAAAAAGGGACACCACTCAGGAAATCTGTGACTTACAAATGAGTATAAGCCACTGCACTAATTTTCAGTTTGTAGAGCCAATATACCCATGAATACACTAACTATAGATACATATCAATATTAAAAGAATATGTTTTTTAGAATTTTAATTTTCTAATTAAGATACATTCTAACCATTGTTTCAATGGCAAGTTAATATAATTGTATTTATCCATGCACCGCTAGCCGTAAATTATGGCATTGTCCTGTCGACAACATTAGTAACGTCACCGATAAATTATGAAACAAACAAATAAAGTATTTTAAGTATTGTAATATATTTAAAATTGTGAATATTTTAAACTGAAACTGTAATTTGAATTTGAAAGGCGCAGTGGATAGAGCAATGGTCTATTCATCTATTGTCATAGTCAACCCACCAAGTTTTCTGGCATTTATCACTGCAATGTATCTAACAATAAATTATATACTTCAAAAATATGAGCATATTCCGTTTAATGGGCATATCAATTACTCCAATACACAAATAAACGTACATTCACACACAAATATACATTATGTAAACATATATAACCCAAACACAACAACACATTTAGATTAACTTCATCTTTTTGTATATATACTTCTAATCTCTCTATTTTTTGTATAGTCTGTTCTGTTAACTGTTCCCCCTCATGTTTATATCTTAGTTTTCTTTCAATTCTTTGTTTCTATTCCTCTCTCTCCTTAATTTTTTAGTTCCTACTTCTAGGGGTGACTGAAAAACAGTATTGTTTTGTCTTATGACAAAGCAAACGAATGCTGAGTCATCGCCTTTTGCCATAATTGTTTATTATAAATATTATTTTTAATTTTTAATTTTTTTTAATTGTAAAAACCTTTGTTTTTTGTTTATTTTTTATGTTAACCTTTGTTTTTTATGGCAATAAAAGTAATTTTATTTTATTTTATTTTTTTATTTTATTGCGCCAGAGGATGTGGGTTCGATCCCCCCGAATAGAAAATTATGAATTGATGAAAATTGTAATTTTCTACCGCCTGGGTGTTACTTTATCTATAGTATGTATTTATTTACAAAAAAGATATGTCTGAGTATATCTATCAGTTATATTGTTTCCATTGCTTCCTAGCATCATTTGCTTAGTTTGGGACTAGATGGTGTTGAATTAATAAAATTTGTGTAAAATGTCACTGAATATTTAATATTTATGTTATTTTATTTTTATTTAATCCTCATATGGTGGCTCTACCGTCGAAATGAGAATTAATTAATTATTTAATTATCTGTTAGTTGTGAATTTTTCCGTTATCTAATTCGAGTATAATCTATTAATGCTCAATATGAAGCCGAAGACTTGTTTGTTAAAACGCGCTAATCTCTCAATACTATTCGTCTAATTTGAAAAAAATATTGTGTTAGATAAACCAAAGGCACGGCTACTCTAGTGTGTTAGAAATAGTAGTGATGACAACAATACTTATTTTAAAACAAATAATTAACGATCAAAATCAAACGTTTTTTATTTAAATAAATAAATTGCGATTGCCCTCTTCGCCAGTCCCTAAAGCTACTAAGTACATACAATGACGATGCATAATTTTAAGGTCAGAATTAACATGCGTAGTGCGTATTTTTGGACCCAATGTCATGACTGTCGTAATTCCGAATCATCAATCAATATTGGAAAAAATATTACTGATAGGTACAATTCCGTAATCACAAATTGACATTTAAAAATGATTTTATTTTAAAATATATTCGTAAGAACGGCTTTTAAATCAATATTGATAAATTAAATGATGGGGAAATCCTTATTTGCGTACTTTAAAAATATTTGTCAAAAAAACATTTTTATTCGCGGTCGTTTTTTATGCTGTTTGTTTTTTAAAGTAAATGCAATTGAAGGAATAGTGTGCCTGTGTACTATTAAATTAATTTATTTTTAGCATGTAATCGCTAGTAACAATAACTACTAATAACAAATAATCAGACTTGACAATCTGTTGACATCTTATTTATAGTATTAACTGAGATACAAAAATAAAAATAAAAAAACACGATATATTTACTCACTTTCACCTTACTCTATCGAAATATTGAATAAAGTCTTTAATCTAATAAATTAGTTTATTTCGTCATACTAATTAACTACTAATTTCTGACCTTTCATTTAGTATAAATAACGACTGACTGAGAACTGATATAAATAAGAATTTATTTCTGTCTCTTACCGCTTGAGTATTATTATTGCCATGTTAATAAATCTTTTAATTATAGCAAGCGTAGAGATGGAATGCAAAAACTGACATTTTATTTGTCCTAGGGCATGGCAGATGCATTATACACCTGTTTTATAAACTACTTTTGTTTTCATTAAAGTTCATCATAATGTCAAAAACTTTACGCAGGAGACTTGCATTCCATACCTCTTCTTATTTCCTTCATTATTCCTTCCCCTTTCCCTCCATTACAAAAAAGCTGTCAAAAATCTATGACTATCTATTGTCACCGATGTTTATAGGTTGCAGTCAATAAAATCTGGTGAATAACTGGCACGCTCAAACTCAAAAATCCCAAACTATAAGCAATATATTTTAGATGAAATCGTATCTAAGTCATAGTACATTATATTGTCTGTAATAAATATAACTAGCATAAATAATTATGTCTTAGGTTATCAACCATTAACCTAGATTAATATTACAACTGTGTTTCTATGCAGACTGCACTTAATAGTCTACACTAATACGGAGCTTATTTTATTACTAGAAAATTTGTATATTTTAATCATGCAAAAAATATTTAATTCAAAAATCAAAAAAGCAAATAAACACGACGATGAAAATGATTGATTTCGATTAAAAGATTAAATCCGATGATAAAATGTAATATTATGATTAATCTAAGATAAAAATTATAAGATTATTAAAAACAATAAATAGCATTACACATTTAGTGAAGTGAGTGCGTTTCCTTATAAAATTAAGTAATGATATGTAAGTAGATAATGAGAAATGTATGAAATATAATGGAGTATGACGTATTGATTGATCCTTAGTTCATTAAATATTAAAAGCGATGCCCATTGATAAAACACACTGCTTCAACCGTTAATCTCATTATGTAACCAATCAGCCTCAATCAACAATCGGAACATAAAGTCGTATGCCTATATATTAAGTGACAACAAAAAACGTCGAAAGCACACGTTCACTCGCCAACAAACTTACCCTAATAACAATTTTCAAAAACACCCCGAGCACGTCAATAGTAAACTTCATTTTGTCGATCAAAATCACATCACTTCAACTGGAAACAAATTTATATTTAAGACCGGGCACTCGCCAAATATGACGTTTCGACTTGGCAACTCACCATTTTATTCAGGAATGTCCAGGATATGATATCCTCCGGGAAAAGGCCGGGATTCGAAAAGGTCGCGTTCGAAAAATATAATATGTGCTACGTTTGATTTTTGCGCGGCGTATACTGCGCGGGCGCATGGCGAGGTCGTTTAAATTTAGAACCGAACGATTCGAACTACGAACGCGGTGTCCCGGGACTGCGTAGCGCGCAGGGCTATTTAGCGATTAAAACTTCCCCTGGTGGGTAACACATGTGCAGAATATTTTTGCTTCTTTGCATGAGACATCGTTAAAGAAAATATATAAAATAGATGCGACGCAGGCGTTGAATAAACATTATTTTTCAATATCCTTAATTTATTCATTCATTTTAATCGTGTATTCAAATTAGATTATTTTCCACGTTGGAAATAGGTAACACTTTGTTCTGACATATTGTAAAGTTTTGATGAGCGTCAGTTTCGAAATCACTGATAGAGTTTTTTTAATTTTTCTGGAACCAAACAAGGGTACATTATAATTTTATCCCTAAAAATCATCACATTTTCTATACTTTTAAAACGTTTAAATCATAAACATACAGATTAGACAAATCATTTAATATTACGATATTTTAATCTATGATGATGGTTCTCCATTTTAAGAATAAAATGAATGTATCGCATCTGTGCTAAATATATATAACATATTAGCAGATGTTAAAGGATTGTTTTATTTCTTTTATTTATTTGTAACCATACAGCATTATTTATTCAGTTGTTACAATAAACACTGAATAGTATATCAATACAAAATTATAAGCCAGTTAAGGTTATTAAATTTTTCTCAAGACTTTGATTGTTCCAAAATAAGAACTATTTATTACTAATCGAAAGGTTTTTAAATTCCTGAACATCAAACTTATATCAGTACTTCAATTAAATTGGGAACAATGAAAAAAAAATGTATTTTAAACACAGCCTCATTATTCTCTCAATAAGTATTGCAATATTTCCATGAATGTATTACTTAAAGAAAAATCCAGTCCATAGCTACTTATAAAAACTTGACGACGTTAAAACGTTTGCTTCATAAGGATCTTAATCGAATGCCGAAGATTCAAAGAATATATTTTTCCTGTTAACTATATATATAAAGAGAATTATACGATGTATACCATAAAAATACTTTTAACCACGAGTGAATGAACGGGAGCTCTCGATTATTTATATTTTAATAAAATAAATAAATATGCAAAGCTAGAAAGTAGATAACTGATAGACATACTTAAACTTACTGTATCCACTATGCAAATCGGCTCGTTAATTTATTTTTTTAAGAAAAATCCAATCCGCAGCTTTTAATTAAAACTTGACGACGTTGAAAAAGTGAAATTCATAAAATAATGGCTTCTTATGGAACTCGATCGGATGGCGAACATTCAAAGTGCCGGGAATTTTTGCTGTCAGCTTTAAATAAAGACTAAGGAAGGGAATTAGGGGAAGGGGGGGCATAACGGGGACGTTAAGGAAAATCAACAATAAAATGATAAAAATTATATAATTATAAATTAAAACTAATCAAAACACTTAGGTTACATATTATTTTATTATTTGGCATCAAATTTGGTGAAGTAACTAATCGAATAATATTTTTTATTTTAATTTTCCCAAACCCTCATGAAAACTCCATCGTGCCCCGGGGTAGGGGCAATACGGGGTGCTCAAAACGGGGCAGTACGGGGTATATATATTCATCATTATTTTTTAATCTTCAGTTTCTTTGAGTTCTTCAACTGATGATCTTTTGGGTTTGAACCATTTTTCGTCCGCTTAACTTGTTCACGTTCTTCCAATTCCTTTTTGTAAGGGGTTGAAGTAAGAACGCCTCGCCTTTCTTTATTTTGGCGATGTGATTCTCTAGTGTGGTCTGGGGAACACTGTATAATTGAACTGCTTTTCTGTAGCCTGCTGTTTTGCGTAAGACTGCATAAATTGTGTTTTTCATGCTTTTTATAGACCAACTGCCTTTCGTAGTTTTCTTTTTGTACTTTCGTATCATGTTTTTTACCTAAAAAAATAATTTTATTACTTAATAAACAAAACATTTCTTTAAATTATCACTTACTTACAAACAGGTGTATAACGGGGACAGTAATTAGGAGATGCAACAGTACCCCATCCTGCCCCATAGCTATACCCCCGTTATGCCCCCATATCTAACATTATTTAAAATAATCAAGAAAAATAATAATACACGGCAACATTTATTGTGTTTAAAACATATCAATAAGTACTTTTGGCAGAATACCATGTTGAGAAACTATAGTGATAATCTTAACACTTACCTTTTTACATTCGTTTTCGTAACCACACAAAATAAGATGAAATGACGTCAAAAACAGTTATCTGTCTTTAAAAAAAAATGCGTGCAATTTGTACGCTGGTCTCTGTCGGGCTGAAGACTGGTGCGGAATGGCCACCTTTTAGCAAAAACAATATACATCTAGGGTGCATAGTTATTTGTATTTGTTGGGGGCCCCGTCGTGCCTCGTGGCCCCGTTATGCCCCCCCTTCCCCTATAAGCATTTCCATTGAAATGTGATATTATGTATAAATACAATTAAACGTGAATGCTTGAATGAAGGTGCGTAATAATATTTAAAGTGTAACATTTATTTAAACAAGCTTATAATCGTAAAGGAAACTTAAATTGAGAGTTTGTGAGTTTGGGACTACATGGCGTTGTGTTAAATGTCCAGCAGGCTTAGCCAAAATCCACACCCTAACGCTCAAGGGTTTGTAATCGTAAAAAGCGCTAAGTCGGTAGCCAACACTCCATGTTTGTATCAAACGATCGTTCTACAATGTCAAGAGAAAACTCTGTGAATTTAGTTTGTGGTGAACGTTTTTTGAAATGTCAAATAAAATTAGTGACATATGAAAATATTTTCTAAGGCAGCCGATTTCATAGTTCAATTTCATCAATTATTTAATATTTTTATAGGATGGAGTCTAGATCCCGATTGAATTCATGGAAACGTGTGTAAACATTGATTATTTATTTTATAGTTTCAATAATATGTATTTCCTATGTGAATCTTTAAAAATAATCCAGAACGTAAATACCGAAACGATTTAGTGGACTCATAATTAATAAATAGATCTCTAACTAAAAAGTTTTTGACAATTAGGCATGGTGATATAGCTCGGCCCCAGAAAGGTGTACAAGGGCAAATAAAAGCCGATCGTCTGTGGGTTGAGCTTGGGCACATACTAAAGTCCTTTGGTGGAGGAGTTTCTAAGCCCATAAACAAATGGAAAAAAGTAAGATAATGATTTAACGATAAGTGAGCCATCGTATAATTAGTTGTATTAACACGGTTTATACTCACTGTATTTTAACTCGGTTTAAGCGGTCACGTCTCTCCTCGCACTGCGAGCCAAAGAGAGACGTGACCGCTTAAACGTCTTACTCCCCCTGATGAAGGACCTCCGAATCGGTCCGAAACTGTCGGTCTAAACCGTGAGTATAAACCGTGTTAATACAACTAAGTAAGATAATATTTATAAAACGTAAAACATTTGAATAGTTCAATTAAAAAATACATCTTAATAATAAAATATTTAGGTATGGTCGGATTGGAAGACAAAGACAAAGAAAGCGTCCCTTTTAACAAGAGAGTCTCGTGGTACTAGAGGTGGTCCTAGCAGCAGGCAACCTTTGCTCTAGAACAAAGAGTGCTAGAAGTGATCGGCGTGACTGCAGTTGTGGGAATAAGCATGTGCGTCAACGCACCGCAGATATGGCCTACAAATGCGAAGATACTTTTCGACGATGCCACTACACGTGCTCATTGAATTCAATCTAAAGTTTCAGAGAGATGACAACGGGATATCTTGAATTATAAATCTTATTAATATGCGCAGAGAATACGATAGTCCTTTTGAAATCACTTTCATGTCCCTTTTCCTAAGCCTTCTCTTTCTTTTATCACTTAATGAAAATGACTTGATATTTTTGTTTGTGGATTTTTCTAATAATCTTATTATATGTAATTTTTGTATTTACAAATACGTCACACGATAATAACTTGTTTTAAAAAATAATAACATATTTGTATGATGTATGAATTTTTAATTAATGTAATACCACCCAATTTTACGAATCCGCTAGAAATTATATTTTGATATTATAATACAAACATTAATTTCAATAACAAATAAAAACGTATTTATTGTACACTAGCTTTCCGCCCGCGGCTTCGCACGCGTTCGTGGGCTACTAATTTCTGTATATTTTAGAGGCGCACAACAAAAGTTTAAAAAATTACAGCCACAGGACCCCTGATATATGTGCATGACTATTTATTACCTAGTTTTTTTATTATTTTCTATGGAAATAGGTTTGACCAAAATCCCACAGTGCGCGCGCCTCTTCAAAAACATAAAATTGTAGCCCACGCGAGGCAAGCCACGGGCGGAGAGTTAGTCATTTTTTTAAAGTTTTTGAGAATTTATTGAGTGTTTTAACGTCTTAATCCATACGTTTAGAGTATAAAAGGTATGTCCGCAACTGAACCAAAATCTCTCATTGTCACGTGGTATGACATTTTCACGACTTTAGAAGAGTATATCTCAAAAAATATGTATGTTAGCAAAAAACGCATTCAGAAACCTCTATTTCATTTTTAAAGACCTATCTAATGACACCTCATACAATGATGTACTCGCGAATTTATTTTTTTACCCTCCGTTTACATGTATGGAAAGCCACCCCTAAAATATTTTTTTCAAATAAAATGTAGCCTATAAGTTGCACCTAATCATGATCTATCAACATGTAAAATTCAATCAAAATCGGTCCAGTGGTTATTGCGTGATTGACGAACATACAAACAGATAAACAGACAAACAGACAGACAGACAAACAGACAAACAGAAAAAAAATTTTTTAACCATGGTTTTGGTATCTATAGAACATACATATTGCATACCAATTACTCTTTTTGAAAAATATTCAATGTACAGAAATGGTTCGGTTACTCTTTTATTATATGTATAGATAACATTTCGCGTAAAGCCGGTCTCCGTGCACTCAGAATGCAGGATATTAAAATATCCAGTTTATATCGAATTTTCATCTATCCATATCCATCGAAAATATGCTTCGATCAAATTTTAAATCGCCTTCCGTGCTCACTTTATGAACAATGAAAATTGCATCGCGTAAATATAATGTTAGTGCCTATTTTATTAAGGATTGGAATATGACTAATCAATTTGGGAGTACTGTATTTCCCTTAGTTCTTGTAGTCTTTTATAGGTATCCCCTACAGATACTCTAAAGAAGTTGTCAAATATAAACCAACTTAGAGGCCTATGATTTTGTTTTCACTTCCGAGATCGATCATCTTTTATCTTTCCGTTTATTATATGGATTCATGAATATTATTGGATTTTTCTTTGTACTTACATGAATTTCACACTTTTTTTGGTTTCGGATGCCTTTTTGAGATCTAAATACTTTTTTAAATTTCACTTAAGCCATTTCATTTCAAGGAGTTTTGCTTAAAATGGAACGAAATTGACCGAATGGACGTACGGATGAACTATTTGGCTACTACTACACTATTGTGTTATCAATTATGAAAAAGAAAAATGATATAAGGATCTCTTAGAAAGACAGCAGCTAAACACGCTTGTAGTAAGACCCTTTGTGTTTAAAATAAAATACATGCAGAACAAAAATGAAAAACAAGACTTTAACTAGAACACAAAATGTATACACTAGTATTTCATCATGTATAACATTTAAGTGTATATAAAAATATGTATGTATAAATATGATTATACTCGTATAACCAGCATTTCATAGGCTGAGTGGGTGGTCCAATAAGCTTTTAATATTCAACTGTCCCCATTTGTGTTTCCTTATTAATTGAATACTAGAACTGGATTATACTGGGTTGAAGTGATCCCGACTGTTTCACCTAAAATCACCGAATAGCAACCCAAACTAGAATTGCTTCACAGTAACTTATGAAAACAAATATGACAAGTGACTAGTAAGGAAAACCAAAAAAATTGCCCAATGTGTTTATTATAGTTTTATTACTGACATAAATAACTATTATATCTTATTATTGAGATAAATAGCACTAAAATACTGTACCTTGTTTCTAAAACAGTCTTCTACATCTTTTTACAATGTTACTAATATGTCAATTATAAAAGGAATCCTGAATTGGATTCCATAATAGCTTAATTTTGATTAAAATTTTGAAAATATCTTACACGAATGAAAGAGTGAACAATCTACCTAAAATATCTGGGAGACAATGCTCATCTATTTTCATCTTATTTAATGAATACGTTGTAAGTACAACCCAATAATGTGCGTCATTAAAAGTGAGCAAGCTTTTTATTTGCATTCAATATCTGTACTATTTTTTGTATGTTCTCTGAGCAAAAAACCACTTACAAACTCTCATGTATTTACATTTATTTTCAAAGTATAAATAGTGATAATGGAAGGCACAGGTTCCTGAAAAACAACTATCTCAGGAACTTGGGCGATTTAATTTTTGTAAAAACTTCTTTGAATAAATGATTTATTTTTATTATTAATAAACTAATCATCTTTAATTTATTGAAATTTCTGTAACAGATTTTTTTTGAAACAAAAACATATATATATTATTTATCTGTTACTAATGAAAACATTATTACGGAATATTAGACCATATACATGTAAATATAATTTGCGACTATTCAGGAAGAGAGTGTCACTTATGACCGTGAATAAGTTAATTTCCATACTTCTGTGCCAAATAGTGTCGTATAATGAGATACCGGAAAAGAAAAATGTTTCTATTTTTATATAGCTTCCATCCTGAACTTAATTTCCTTAGAATGGTACACAAAAATAATTTATATATTGGGTATGTTAGGATGAGCGAAACGGTAATAATCCTACTAATGTGCTTCTTATATTATAAATATGAACGTTTGTATGTTTCAGTGATCTCAAAAAATGAAAACACTTAATTAGTATATTAGCTAACATAAATCGTAATATGCCTAACAAGAGTCAAGTTTAGGGATAAATCGAATGAAAATGTTCCTTTCATTTTCTGAAAATTGCCGCTTTAACTAATAAAAAATCGGTACAATATTTATAATATGTACATACAATATTATTATTACATTTTTTCTGAAAAAAAAAACCCTAAAATGGTTTCATTCGGTATTTGGGTAGGACAGGCGCCAATTCAGTAGAAATCCTGAACAATCGGTAGTTTCGGGACCGCACTGGGATGTTTAGATATTTGTATGTTTGTTTGTCGTAACTACTGAACGATGAACTGAATATGAAACTTCGTATAAAAATAGTTTATTAGCTGGATAATGCGAGAGGGTACTTTTTATTGATCCCGACTGCAATTAACAAGCGAAGCCACGGGCAGAATTCAGCATTATATAAGCACTAAAAACAAGGAATGAAAAGATTCCTATTAAAATTACCGACCGAGTAACAATTTCATTTTTACATTACGCTCCTAAGCGCCTTTTCACATTATCCGATCCGATATCGGCATCGGTAGCTGACACGATATCGGGGCAAGTAAAGTATATTTCTATCTTTCATATTACCCAGCCCGATATTGGATATGGGGACCATCGAACTCCCGTTACCTATCGGACGATAATATTTGTATGTGAGTTTTATGTGAAACAACATTGTCTCCGTGTTCGCAGAGCCCATTGAAAATTTGTACCTTGCTTCTTGATACTGTTAATAAACCGGTTTTTAAATGTCGCAAGCTCTGCGATTATGCTTGGTTTTAGGTACTGACAGGTTCTCCTGTCAAAAATTACATCTTCGCGACACGGCTACAACTTCCACGAACTTCTCCTGGCAGGTCTGCGGCAAGGTGCGTCACATTATTCACACACACGTCACATTATGATTGCTTAGGCACAAAATACACTGCTTTGACCAGACAGAATGCCAATAATCGTCTGCAATAGACGTAGGGCACTCAAACGAAAGTAATTCAACAACTAAGTCGATGTTTTGTAGTTTTCTAAAAAGAGTTGAAAATGTTTTGAATATCTAGCTTCCACAATGGGTATCCAGTACTGTTTATGGACAGTTCTTTTATTGCGTCTCAAATATAATAAAGTAGCTGCGCCCCGCGGTTTCATCCACGTATATCTCCTGTATCGAAAATACGGCCGTAACGGAGCTCTGCAATACTGCACAGTCGTGACATAGGCGTTGTGTTGGTTATACATATATAATGTTCTTCTGTGCTGTTGTAGAGATAAATAAATAATTTTTCTTTTTTATTTCTATCGAGTGTCGGTTACTAGCGTCTGATTGCGATATCGGATCGGATAATGAGAAAACGCCCTAAGAATGTAGCTTCGAACGATACACAAAAGAAAATTAAATAAATGCAGTGTGGAGCAACAAAGAATTCCTTCTTTTAACATTTTCTTCTCGTTATTTCAGGTTTAATTTAATTTAAAAATAATTATTCCATCGCTGTTGTGCATGTCTTCGTTATTGTGTGGAACAAGCTTTATAAATAACTAGTCTAGCCATAAATTCTGTTACTGGCTGTTTAAGTCATTTTAAAAAGATATGTAATTTGAATTTCGAACATTAGCTTCTACGATAACAAAATATACTTCTATCCCGAAATTATTGAATGTTTTTTGTTTAGAATTTATTTGTTTTAAAAATGGACTGGGGCACTAAAGAGAATAGGATTGCAGTTATTGCTCTGTACAAAGTAGGTAAGGAGCCAGCCAACATTTTTGATACATTGAAAAAGCTAGGGATTAGCCGAATGTTTGTGTATCGTACCATTCAAAGGTACACTGAAACCATGTCTGTTGATGACCGTGAGAGATCTGGCCGACCGCGGTCTATTCGAACAAACCTGGCTGTTAACGCAGTCAAGGCCAGAATTCGTCGAAATCCCATAAGGAAGCAGAAAATTCTTTCAAGAGAAATGAAAATCCCACCGAGGACACTTTCCCGGATTATCAAACAAGACTTAGGTCTTGGGGCTTACCGGAGATACACAGGGCACACCTTAAATCAGGCATTAAAACAAAAGAGAGTCGAAAGATCAAAACAGCTGTTACTGCGATACGCGGACGAAAAACACAGAAAAATTCTTCTTACCGACGAAAAAATTTTTACAATCGAGGAGCACTACAATAAACAAAATGATCGAGTGTATGCACCCAGCTCTAAAGAAGCTTCTGAGGTAGTGGCCAAAGTTCAGCGAGGCCATCATCCAGCATACATCATGGTTTGGTGGGGTGTGTCCTACCCAGGTGTCACAAAACTCCATTTTTGTGAAAAAGGAGTGAAAACTTCAGCCAAAGTGTATCAAGATACCGTGTTAAAACCTGTAGTTAAACCCCTCAACAAAACCCTATTCAAAAATGAAGTGTGGACATTCCAACAGGATTCAGCCCCGGGTCATAAGGCGCGTACTACCCAAATTTGGCTTGAGCAAAATGTTCCAGACTTCATAAAGGCTCATGATTGGCCTTCGGCTAGTCCGGACTTAATTCCTCTGGACTATAAATTGTGGTCTGTGCTAGAGGACATGGCCTGCTCTAAGCGTCACCCAAATATTGAGTCGCTCAAAAAATCCTTGGAGGCAGCAGTCACCAAGTTTCCAATGGAAACCGTTCGTAAATCCATCGACGAATGGTCCGACCGTTTAAAAGCGTGCGTTAAAGCTAAGGGTGGACATTTTGAATAATCAGTTCAGTAAATTAACATATATTTTTCACTATTAATAATCATATATAAAACTTTCAAATAAAATTATTTTTTTAGAAATAATCGGATATTTTCTTTGTAACAGAACTTATGGCTAGACTAGGTAGAGTATTTGAATGGGAAAAGATATCAAATTAAGTGGTAGAAAAACGGGAAATTCAGCTAAGTTGCATCACAATTCTTTAAACTTTATTAAGGACAACAAATAACAATATAATGAAATAGGTCAACTTTTGAAAAACATATTGTGAAATACGGTTATAGAGTATCTTAAAATAAATTTGTATATCAAGATCCCTTAAATTAAAAATAAAAAATAAAAATTTGTTTATTTTCTTCATCATCAGAAACATAATGTTTTAATTAAATTTGTAATTAAATTGGAATAAATAAGAATATTGTTAGTTAAAACTGGTCGACGGGCGATGGATTAGAATACGTGCGTAGCCATCGTTTCTACCTGTGGGTGACGCAAGAGGCGAGAAAGAGTAATTCTGTCTGATAACATCTTCAGCAATAAAAGAGTGGGACCGGTGAAATTACAAGCCTTTTAGAAGACCGGACTCTTCCTTCAGGCCGGCAAGGCATTTACGACACTTTGTAGATGTTTTTGCGCTGCAGTCAGTCACTTA
The DNA here is from genome assembly GCA_001586405.1 of Phoebis sennae. Taxonomy (NCBI): domain Eukaryota; kingdom Metazoa; phylum Arthropoda; class Insecta; order Lepidoptera; family Pieridae; genus Phoebis; species Phoebis sennae. Next base: position 57,929 of record LQNK01000934.1, read on the forward strand.
ACATCAGATGAATCGCATGCTCCGCTTGCCTGCTATAGCATAAACAAAGGTCTCAAGCAAAGTATATAAAAAGAAAATTATTCTATTATCACCTCATACATTTGCACATAAAAGACTTAGGTATGTCCATGAGTCGTTACTTATGGTATGTCCATTTTATTCCGCGACTAGTCAAAACTTAAAATATAATTAATGTTAACACTTTTAGCGCCATAATTTAAATATCGAATGCTCACGTAAAACACAACGTGATAGACAAAACTGATAATACTTACTCTATGGTACAGTTAAATCTCTATTACGAAGCCGTCCAACTACATCTTAGGATTTAAATGTAAGATACTGGTTTAAAAGAAAATGCGTTCTATAAAAATAAAAAAAAATTAAACATATTCTGCTCTATATCCTGTTCAGCGTCTCGAAAACAGCAATTACTGGGGGCATAATTGTGGTAAGAAGAAAATTTGAATAGGAAATATCAGATTATATTTTTCATTTTAAGGATTACATTTATTATTTTAAACACAAGGATAAAATACAATGTGTAAGTAGGTTTGTAAACATGTAAGATAAACATTTTTTTAATCTTTTTTTTTACAGGAGTTCTGTCACTGAGTGATTATGTCACCCCAATAAAACTAAAAACACATTAATGCTTGATTATCCGTTAACACAAACACTAACCTGCACAGTATCTTCGCTTCACTGGACAAAGGAGAAGCCAAGATAATGTTACATAGTCCAACATCTAAGCAGACACATGTAAGATAAACTTAAAATCTAAGGATTCAACGGCTTATCCTGTTCCTCCATCCTCTTTTTCAGAGCGAAGAGTTTCTTGTATTCCTGGACCAGCCTGCTCGGGGAGTACTCTACGGCATCTGATTTGAAGAAACCTGGTCCAGCCTCTACGTGTGGACGCATCGTTAATCTACGAGATTGTATGACATTCCAGATAACTGCAAACTAATCATTTTTATATTACTACGTGTATCAAGGTCTTTGGACTCATACTAAAATTGCGCGGACGGAGGAGTATGGGCACACTTATAGTTTATATGTAGGAAAAGAGCAGAACGATAACATTTGTCAATTATAATCTTTATTATTATATTAAATCAATAAAAAGATCTTTTTTTAACAGAGCAAGCAAAGGAGCATTGATCACCACCGCCCATGAACACATGAAACCCCAGGAATTTCAAAATGACTCGTTTTTTAAAGGATACCAGGATACCAGGCATTAGAGTACAAGTATACGAGCGGATACAGGTGAACTTTCTATTAATTTGCCCTCAAGTTAGTAAACATTTGACATTGAGTGACAAGGCACTTGCTTGATTTACCAAAAAAATTTAAAATTCGATACCTATTTTACCTTTGTATCTGAATAATCTCCATACTAAAATTTTGGGTTTAAATTACCCAAACGCAAACGCTATCTTCACACATAGGCACGTTATTGCCCCATCTCTTCGGGGAAATGGTAAACATCACATTATGAAACAAGCAAAATTTTACCAGCTTATACGAATCCATTCGATCATTTCCCACCGGTACAAGCACAGTTCCTCCCCCGAGGGCTGTGAGTGGAATGGCGTCACTCTGTATCATTGGTGTTATTGCTATGATCCCCAGTGTTGCCAGCATCGTGCGCATTTTGTAGAATACCCCCGGGTTGCCAGCTGTTTGACAATGGTAGTGTTATTACTTCGCTTATCTAATAACCCTGTATTATTTTTATGTATTGAGGCAATTGGGATATTAAAGTAGGCTTCAGAATATTTATTATAAGACTTTACGACCAACCGTAGTAAGTTTATTCATTCTTTGCCACGCTAATAACCTTTTTTAGGACATTTAACACAATTCCATCTAGTCCCAAACTGAGCAAAGCTTGAACAATGGATACTAGATATCTTATAGACGTACTTATTGTAATTACATACATACATAGTTTTAAACTTCAGGGATCTGAAGTCACGCACGTAACTTCTGATCCCTTGGCAACTCCGGGATTATAAGTAGATTATATGTTATTTACCCTTACATGTATACCAAGTTTCATCGTAATCAGTTCAGAAGTTTTTGCGTGAAAGAGTAACAATCATACATACTCACAAATATTCGCATTTATAATATTAGTAGGATTGAAACATTAAATCATCTATGTTAAAATATTGAAACCAATATTCATAAACTATTTGTGTGTTACTTTCCTTTATGAACAGATCTGAGTTTTACTTTTATAACAATGTAAAATAACATGAATTGATAGCGTTCAAATGCAAGTGCAATGAAAATTTTACATTCAATATATTAGTAGGCCAACATAATCCGTGCTATAAAATAAGCGATATACATTATACGTATCTGAAACCCAACTGTAAACCACAATTTACTGGTTTTTCTAGTCATCCGATATGTGAAACCGCAAATTTATTATTTCTATATATCATTAGTTAATCGAAATAAATTGCGTATTATGCATTGTATTGAGTAAATACAAACAAGAATTAGTTTTAAGCAGCCCACTAAACATTAGCATAAATATTCTCGATAAAATCGACTTTCCGATCCAGTGGTAAATTAAAAAAATGACTATTCACAAGTACTTTGTAAAAAGTTTACATAAATAAAAATATTTTGTATTCTATTCTATTCTATTTCTATTCTTTTTTTAGAAAGCAACCCAAAATTCTCTAGTCTTAGAACGGTAAATATCTAAGTATCTTCTATAGCGTACTGGGGGATTCTTCGCTTTCGTTGTGATCCTAACTCGCCAAGAAAGCTCACAATGTGTCTCAAAGTGTCCTCTAGTGTGCATTACGATAAACAAAACTTTTAATGACCCTCGGTTTTGTCTCAAAGTATTCATAAAATGTAATATTATTCATTACTTTACCAACATTTGACTACAGAAAGACCTTTACTTAGAAAGTCGGTTTGGGACGAAAATTTCAACTAGAACCCACAACGCTTTCAATTTAGGCTCTGATCTCAATTTTTAAAATGTTGGCCGTCAAAGATTTTATCTCTAATCGCTTTCTTTTTAAATTACTATTCATGTTTTATCCATGTTCCATTCCTAAGAGGAAACATCTAAAATCAATTTCAAAATCCTGGAACCTTCAAGCCTTTTTTGATGATTTTCTTTCAGTTAGCAAATTAGGAAAAAAAAAATTGAATCTGAAAATCGCAAAGACTAAACATCGGAGTATTTTCTATAACCTACTACTAATCACATCATCTAGACGCAATTCAGTTTCAGAGTTAGAGTTTAACGGGTATATACATCATTAAAACTTAACCGCAGAGCTTATTCTCTTGATTTTCGAAGAGTACCCTGGAATAACTTCCACATTGATGATCAGACTTGAAATTGATGATTGCTTGATGACCAAATTTCAATGGGACCGTTGACACTCTAATCTTTCGAATGCAAAATGATTTTTTCAAATCGGTCCATAAATGCCAGAGATATGCGGTAACATACATAAAAAAATACGGTAGAATTGAGAACCTCACCGAAAACCAATCCCCACAACAATCCCCAATCGAATTACCCGCAAATCGGGGAATTCTCCGCACATTGGCAACGCTGACTGGGACACTCTTAGCTTAACTCGACAAGAATCTCACAGTGTGTCTCAAAGTGTCCTCTAATGTGCTTTATGATAAACGAAACTTTTAATGACCGTCCGTTTCGTCTCAAACTATTCATATATATAGAAAATAATATACAATACTTTTATTTGGAAAACTAGCTTTCCGCCCGCGGCTTCGCACGCGTGGTCTATCCTATCTTTCAAGTTGGATCAACCTGCACACAGTGTGTAAAATTTGATTAAAATCGGTTAAGTAGCTTAGAAGTCTATCGCGGACAAACACTTTGACATGTAATTTTTATATATTAAGATATTATTTATAAAACTAGTCTATAGTAACTAGGCACTATGATAAAGGTGTTCAATCAGTAAATAATAAAAAGCGACAATTGTTTTAAATACATACCCACATAAATGATTAACTCGCCCCATAATAATATCTTATCTTCATAATATTGCAAAATAAATCCTAATTTATTTCCATGGTAGAAATCTAAAGGTGAATTACCGGAACATAATCAACTTCTTTTAAGTGAAGAATGATTTTATCTTTTAATTAAAAAGTCAATATCGAATCTATGATCTCAAAATGGATTCATCATTTCCATTTAGCGCGATATTTCACGGCACTTGAGACTCGTTTAACTTTATTAAATTTCGATAGAAAATTTTATCTAATATTCTTTGGGTTACATTCATGTAACTATATTTAAGTTGAATAGAGTTTTGTTTAATTTAATTAATTATAAGCTTTTGATATTAATATTAGTTCCAGAATAATTAGCAAAAACTTACACTATTTGGCTTCCATATAAATAATTTTCGGATAAACTTTTACTTGCAGGTTAATAAACCTCCTTTTGTAATTGATATTTTATATCGAATAAAATTGATAGAAAACCAATTAATAAAGTCTGCGAATTCCAAAGACTGTAATTGACGATTTAAACGAATTTTCACATGTTCTACGAATACTTTGACGAATATAATCACAAAATATCTTATTCAATCTCAGTATTAATAAAACTAAAAGAATCATCATTGTTTAGCCTTTGTTAATCGTACTCGATCGTGGGCTTAACCTTGCATATACTGACAATACACCGCGTAGCAAGGCGTCCATTTAGTTTATTAGATACTAGCTGATCCGCGCGGCTTCGCTCCCGTAGCATAATGTTATATATATATATATATATATAGCCTATAACATATAGCTTTCGAATGGTGAAAAAATTTTAAAAATTCCCTTTTCATTACAAACAAACTAACAAGGTTTTCCTCTTTATAATATTAGTATAGAAGTAATATGATAATTCAACAAGTGTTTTTAAATGTGTACGCTTACGATCGACGAATTCATATCATTGATAAAGTACCAAAATATCAACCATATTATAGACACCTCATGAAAACAGCCCCAACATTACTCAGCAAAACCGTCACCTGAAAAGCCCTCAGGAAATCAATTACACTGTTGTCACCCGACGTACCACGCTTCGCATAAATCTTCGTGAGCCATTTAATATTTTTATATAATTTTGAATTTAAGGATTTGCTGTAGGTATTTGTGGCGTCACGTGACGTCACAATTCCTTAATCATAATGTTGAAATATTTTCGTCGCTAAGCATATATTTACCACTTCCAAACTTCAATCCTCGGGGCTTAACGGCCAGCCATTCCTGGTTCGGGCTGGTCGAGGATCCTCCCTTTTCGTTGGAGGAATAATACCATCCTCCCTTACTTATTTGGTTTATAAGTTATAATATAATATTACTTACCTCTATTTGTAAATCACAAAATTTTATGATCGTTTTTTTTATGTTAAAGCAAGCAAGCATGCGGTTGCCCTCATGTTAAGTAACTGACCGCAGTGCATGAACATCTACAACATCAAAGTGTCACAGTTTTCTCGCCGGCTTGAAGGAGGTAAGGAGAAGATTTTGAAGGGAAATTTAGAGAGGAGTAGAGCAGGAACGAAACACAGTGCACTACTGCTTCACGATCTTCTGCTGGAATTGGCTTCTGCTGCCAGGAATTGAACACTATACCCCTCGATCTATAGTCAAAGATGCAACCACTAGACCGACGATGCAGTCTAGTCAAGTCAGTTTATACAATAGATATCTCACAAAGGGACCCATATTATAGAAAACGAGGCAGGCAAGTCAGTTTTATACAATAGGTACCAAACACCACTAACATACTCAGAAAACTGTTCACCTGAAAAAGCCTCAGAAAATCAATTACATTGTTGTCACTCGACGTACCGCGCTTTGCATAAATCTCCGTGAGCCGCACTAAATTCCGCAAAGTGCCTTGTAATGGCAAGAATAGCCGCACGCCTTATCTACTCTCCTTTTAATGGCCTTTATAATGCATATTTGGGCGTAATGTATGATCATGGGCTGGGTCATGTTATAAATGAAGATGTAAAGATCCTTAGAAGTTACTTCAACCCATCCTATGGAGGGTCTTTTAGATGGACCTACATTAAATCGTGCCTTGATTTTTTGTCTCAATAATTATTATGAGAGAGAGAGTTTCGACATTTCTTCTATGAATTGTAATTGACTAAACAACTAAAAACAAAAACATAATCGAAACTATACAAATCATGTTAACTAACTAAAAGGTT
>LQNK01000935.1:5038-18729 GCA_001586405.1 Phoebis sennae
TAAAATAAACAGCAGTAAATGTAGGTAATGCAGTATTTTGTAAAGAAAGAAAGTTGATACTTTAGTAGTGGTAGATTGCCAAAAGAAAGTACTTACCGTTGAGTGGGCGTCCATCGTATGTACAATCCGCTGTGCGGTCACCCTGCGTTAATGTCTCCGACAGGCGAACACGGAATGTCGATCTCTTTGAGATCCCAACTGGCGTTGGCTTGCCGTTTCACCCGAAAGCGAAGCGGCCTGTCTGGCTAGCGTTTGATTGAGTCTCTCACCGCGGCCTTCTTCTGACTTCTGAGATCGTGAAAATTGTGAACTCAACATGCCGCGAAACTTTCTCGAATGAAAATATTTTCTTCGCGAGTCATGGTAATTGGTAAACCGTATTCGTAATTCGTTAAAATGTCAATCGCAATTCACAAATCGTTTGACATTCACACCGCAAATGACAGATTAATATTTTTTTAAAAATACAAATGTGGCCATTATTATTGCGATTATTATTAAGTAAAAGTAGGTTAATATGAATTTGCAAACTTATTTCGAGTTTATTTCCATCCCCCCTATTTCAGGGTTCAATTTTTATAGCCTATAACCTGGCTGGGAATTTTCTCGACGGATTGGTAAAGTTTTCATCTAAATCCATCCAGCCGTTTTCGCGTGATGCTCCCGCAAATAAACAGACAAACAGATAAACAGACAAAAATTCTAAAAAAAATTGAAACGTGTTCTGTGATCAATTTTAAGTATCCCCAGACGATTTTTTTTCGAATATCTCCAATGTACAGACTTTCGACCCTCTTTAGCTTTATTATATGTATAGATAGATAGATAGATAGATAGATTAATAATATTACTAGGATTAAATTAATATTACTAGGATTTCAAATTCCATTGTACGAAAAAAACTATATTTATGTAATGAAACAGTCCAATAAATCAAAATTCAAGTGAACCATGCTCATTAAAGCCGTCTGTCTCGTTGTCAACAATTGCTCTTAATTAATGTTGTTGAACCACTGACGTAAATAGTCTCGTATAAGCTTCATAAGTATCTATTTTATTAGGATAGTTCTTATAAGCTCAAAAAATGAAGTAATCATAGTAAAAGCATCAAAAGCTCATCAACTAATACAGCTAATAGAGTATCTGTATAAAAAATTTCATGAAAATCCGTTTAGTAGTTGCGTATTTGACACACAAACATTCAAACATCTAAATATCCAAACTTTCACATTTATAATATTAATGGGATAGGATACGTCCTTTTTAATATTAAGTTAAGCGCATTAAATAAAAAAAAATCATTAATTAATTTACGTTTAAATAAATATTTCACCAAAAAATGAACAAATTATATAATACTAGCTTTCCGCCCGCGGCTTCGCACGCGTGGGCTGCTAATTTCTGTACTTTTAGAGGCGCACAACAAAAGTTTAAAAAATTACAGCCACAGGACCCCTGATATATTATGTGCATGTCTATTTATTACCTAGTTTTTTATTATTTTCTTTGGAAATAGGTTTGACCAAAATCTCACAGTGCGCGCGCCTCCTCAAAAAACATAAAATTGTAGCCCACGCGAGGCAAGCCGCGGGCGGAGAGTTAGTCATTTTTTTAAAGTTTTTGAGAATTTATTGAGTGTTTTAACGTCTTAATCCATACGTTTAGAGTATAAAAGGCATGTCCGCAACTGAACCAAAATCTCTCATTGTCACGTGGTATGACATTTTCACGACTTTAGAAGAGTATATCTCAAAAAATATGTATGTTAGCAAAAAACGCATTTACAAACCTCTATTTCATTTTTAAAGACCTATCTAATGATACCTCATACAATGATGTACTCGCGAATTTATTTTTTTACCCTCCGTTTACATGTATGGAAAGCCACCCCTAAAATATTTTTTTCAAATAAAATGTAGCCTATAAGTTGCACCTAATCATGGTTTATCAACATGTAAAATTCAATCAAAATCTGTCCAGTGGTTATTGCGTGATTGACGAACATACAAACAGATAAACAGACAAACAGACAAACAGACAAACAGACAAACAGACAAACAGACAAACAGAAAAAAAATTCTTTAACCATGGTTTAGGTATCTATAGAACATACATATTGCATACCAATTACTCTTTTTGGAAAATATTCAATGTACAGAAATGGTTCGGTTACTGTTTTATTATATGTATAGATTATTTGGGTCAAGCTAGGTAACTACCCACACATAACCCAACAGGGCCTTCCTAAATAAAATAAAAATGTCTTTATTGCAGTAATAAGTGTACAGGAAATCATAGAGATATGTAACTTAGAGTAGGTACAGTTCGAATAGCGTGCTGGTGAGACCCAAACTAGACGATAGTCTGTATCTTGGGCCTCAGAGTACGTAGGACTTTATACAAAACAATTACAATACAGACGGAAATTCTAAACAATAACAGACAAGATTAATTATTAAAGGTTGTGTAAGAAGTAAAATTAGAATTTATACAATCTTAGGAGGAAGAAAATAATAATATACAAAAAATAAAATAAAAGTAAGTAAATGAGCAAGGAGGTGGTTGAAATATGTGTGTTAGTGCGAGTGTTTGTGTACAACCAAGATAGACAATTAGACGAGATTTTCAGTGTCCTCATATGAGAGTTGATAGAGCCATTTTTTTACTATTTTTCTGCAATAAAAATTACTGTATTGTTGAAGAGATTTTAGTTTGCATACTTTACATATTTTATAATAGAAAGAACTAGTGGCTCGTTTCGAGCTAGACCTAATATACTAAAAGTAATGGAATTAGCTAGCTTATAAACAGCTATAAAAGTGGAATAGTCATGTTCAAATGTTTCATTTATCAATAATTTATCAATCAATTCTCTCTCTTTCTCTCTTTTAAGTCTTATCTCACTAAACCTACTTAAAATAAGTAAAAAAAGATATATTAACAGTTTCTTTAAGATACAAGTACATGTAACCAGTAGCTGTAATTAAAATCTCCATCGTATAATCCAGTCACCGGTTTCTGAGTATTTTAATTAAACTGACCAAGTAATGGATCCATTAAAGTTAACTGTCAGGCAAATTTCAGGCGAAATTAGACAATGATGCGTTGCTTAGAAACGCAATTATCACAGTTATATATAGCATATAGCTCCCCAGATTCGGCCATGGTGGCCAATCTCAACAGAGACTAGCCAGCTGCGCAGGAGATATTATAGTGCACAAGTGTACGCGCGAACACAAGTGCGCTCTCTTTTCCTTTTACTATCACAGTTACTGAGTGATTAGCGCTATCGAATAGATAACCTAGCGTTAATGTGACTCAGGAATTCATCAATCAATCAGGTTAGCGGCCATTTTCAATAATGTATCAATGATTATGGATAGATTGTTATGTCAGATTAAATGAAAATAGATAGACAAAAGTCATAGCAAATGTATCCGTCGTTAGGATATTGCAATCAAAGTTAGTGCAAATAGATAGATTTGTCTGAGTAAGCAAAACAAGGGATAGATAGAATATTGAAAACGGTCGTATAACGATAACTGGAAGGGATCATATAAAATAGATTCGGTATATAATGGCAAGGATTATTAATTTTTTTTCTAAATTTCCTTGACTCGATTTTGAGTTCAAATTAAAATTTATGAGTGATAAATACTACACTTCTATTATTAGTAAGGAAATAAGACACATATATCAGGTCAATTGTAAAGTATCTTATATCCGTATTTTAAAAAAATACATTGTATTAAAGGCGCATTTACATTGGTTGATGAATGACTAATAAAACTAACCATGCGGACTTTATAGCATACATTACAGAAGTCTTCACCCCGAATGCAAGCTCTAACAACCATTGAAAATGATTATCGCAATTCAAGTGGTATGGCATGCGTTACAGAAATGCCCCACACCTCAAATACGGATCCTATCGACTAATGTAAATGCGCCTTAACTGTAATTAAAATCTCTATCGTATAATCTAGTCGGCCAATCAGGTTAGAACGGGAACTGGACGGAATGGCATTAAATAGATTCAGTTTATAATCGAAGGATTATTATTTACTTTACGTGACTCCATTTTGAATTCAAATTAAAATCTATGGTATAAGTTCTGTTATCTGTATTTCTGGCCATCTTCTAAATAATTTGTATAAGCTCATAAGGTGTTATTTAATTACTACTAAAATTTATCAAAATCAGTTCAATCAATTTGACGGAAAAAACTTTTATACTTAACTTTTTATTATTGAAAATGATTTTCTATTTTTTTTATTTCATTGGCTCATTCACGGTTAATACATTATTTAGAACTTAATGTATAACTAATTTAATAAGCACTCCATGCAAGATACTTGTTAAATTAAAATTAGAGCTAAATTAAATAACATAAACAATTTCATTAAAATAAGAGTTCTAAAATCATAACTAATTTTATACATATTATATTAAATGTGCAAATTCCACTTTGGTTAACTATTTTTTATAAATAACAACTGATGAATGTATGTAATCGCATTAAATCGAAACGGCGGTACCCTTCTGATGTATTGTTTATTGTTTTGTCGTATTGATCATTGTCCCTCTTGTTAACATCTATTTAGAAAGAAAGAAATCGTTTAATCGTCCACAATACACAAAATATTACAAATAACAATAGACAAGAAAAAATATATATACAAACAACAAGAACGTAGAATAGTATAGTGTGTACTATGTACTGATAAGGTTAGGGCTCAGCATGTGTCGCGTAGGTTGCGACGCTGGTAATTTACTAGTTTAAACACAAGCTTTGTGACATTTTTGCTTCCTCTAAAATGACTAAAGGGCGAACTATTTCGGCAAAAATGTATGTTTATAATAATTCCTGGCAGGTACAAAGCTGTAAATACGAAATGAAAAAAATGGTTCATTGTACAATATTTGCAGGTACAAGATTATAAATGTATTAACGTTAACCAAATACAATAATCACAAAGGTTTTACCTGGCTAGGAATGCCATTGAGTGGTTTTTATGGACACCAGGTGTTATACCAAGCCACACATTAATCTTTATCGATACAACCTGTGTGTTTTTTAATTTCATTTGATTAATTTTTATTAAAATACCCTACTACAATGGAATTTTGTAGAGTTTAGTTTAGACTTTTATTTGTTTTTAATTTCTTAGCAACCCAAAACGAATATTTCGCCAAAATAAACCTTTTTATTCTCACATAAAATATTCCTAATGTGTGGTTCCTTTAAGATTTAAATAGATATTAATGTATATAAATAATGGCGCATTTACTGTAGTCCATTTGCCCCGCATGCGGAAATAGGGCGATTTCTGCTAGGCATGCCATACAGCCTGCAGAAAAACTTGTACAACTGTAACTATCATCAATAAAGATTTATTATTATGGGAATAGCGTCTCGCCTTCTTACTCGCGAGTAACGAACATGCAAATTGTCCAAGCAATGCCCAATAGGACTACCCACTGGATCCCCGCCGTATTTATTATTAATAGCTCCCCTGACCGATATCGGCCATGGTGGCCAATCTCAACAGAGACTAGCCAGCTGCGCAGGAGGTATTATAGTGCACAAGTATACATGCAAACACAGGTGCACTCTCTATTCCATTACTCTCATAACCCGATGGGACGGCAGACCGACACGACCGGAGAGAGATCAGGCGTGGCGTGACCTACGGCTTTACGTGCTCTCCGAAGCACGGGGGTGTTCCAACACTGCCAACTTCCAGACTCAGGGCTGTTATTGAGATTTCTTTGTCCGAAAAATCCCAATAACATTTTTTTGGCCCATCCGAACCCGAGATCCCACGATCTGTAGTCAAAGATGCAACCACTAGACCAACGAGCCAAAAAATTATTATTACTATTATTAATATTGGTATAGATTTATTTGTCATCAAAGTTACATATTTTATTAAATCATTATCAGCCATGTAAGATTTACAATGGAACATTATAAGTAACGTAAACAACGCTTTGGTCTGGAATGCCATTGACGATCGCCAGGTGTGCACACACCACACATCAATCTTTTAATCTATCTAAGGTATGTTTATAAAAGAAAGATATACAAGGCTATGGATTTATTAAATTTGTATGACGATGGCTTAAACTATGATTTTAAGCTGAAATATTTTAAAGGAAGATTGTTTAAAGGGTAATCTGATCATTGCTTATCATGTAAAATTAATTGTTGTGATATAATATAATATTTACTTATGTAAAAATATATAATGGTCTGTAGAGAGTGTTATAGATTATAAACATTAAAAAAAATGAAACCCCATAAAAAATTATAAAAGTATTAAATTAACAAGATAGAGAAAAAAATCGGATAAGTGACAACATTTTTTTTGTATTTCTTGTTCTATTTATGAGGAACAGTCTAATAACAGATATACAGAAAGCGGAGGCTTAGTGATAGGGTCCCATTTTTATATTTTATACGTAATTCTTAATGAAACCTATTTTTCTTTTATTTTTTTTTTACATTCCATGTATTGGACGCTAAGTTTTTGTGGCTCTAATAACTAGCTGTTATTTGACTTAAATTTGATTCCTTTTTACTTTTTCTTTTACCCAAAAATTATTTTATCTAACCTGCTTTTGTTTGTGTAATCCCTTATGCATTTAAAAATAAATATTTATAATTACATTCGCTAACTATACGACACGTACCTTAAAGCGTTTTACTCAAAGCTAGAATTACAACAACTCACAATCAATACAAACGACTTTCTAATCATACATTACGCTATTTCAATCACCAAGCCCACCATTGCCCTCACAAAACCAGCAATGTATTACAAACGTATCTTACCATTCCTAACGCCTAAACAAAATTCGATTAAAGCTTTGATTCGCCGCTTTTAAAAACTAATACAAAAACTTCGATCAAATCTGAAGCGTTCTTTGAAATGCATAGAAATTTTATTGATGTTTTTTGTTAAGGTACCGATACTTTTCTATGCATAGAGTTGTGGAATATAATACGGTTCCTTTATAATAAATGCGATTTGGAATGACGGATTGTTGTATGGATTTATCGTGCAGAACATTTCAATATGATTTGGAACAGTGTAGTAACATATTTAGAATTGTACATAATTGTAATTGGTATATTATGTTCTGTAAGTATCTAAAAGAATAAATCTCTAGTTATTCTTCTTAAAGTTCAGACTATTTTCCGATTCTAACGAATCTATACACTACACTTACTGTAGAAAAACGAATCCATAGCAATTCTTAAGTGCCAAGAAACACAAGAAATGCTAAGCCCACATGCTTTGACGACTCTATCGGCGCAGTGGATGCAGCAATGGTCTCAGCGGAGGGTGTGGATTCGATCCCAAGGAGTAGAAAATTATGATGCGATGAACATTGTGATTTTCTAATAGGTTTTTATCTATACTATGTATATGTCGCAGTAAGATAGAAAAAGCCGTAACATAATTATATCCCTAGGGATATAATTATATGCCGGAACATAGTTATACGAAAGCGATTCATTACTATCTTACTAGGAATATAGTTATAAAACGGTCCAAGTTCAGTGATATAGTTATATTACTAGATTAAGTTTAGTGAAATAGCTTTCGGAGTGTGCAGCGTTCCTGTAAAAAATCGAATATACAGTGTTCTGCTAAAAGATGTGCCTGTAAGAAGCATTCAGTGCTACTAAATTCTAGATGACATGATTCCGCTTCTTGTTTGAACAAAAATTTGAAATTACTAGCAAAGAAACAAACATTTCAACTTAATAAATATAAGAAATAAAGTTATCTCAAAACTGTTGATTAGTTTTAAAAGATTTTTAATATTTCATTATGTTTAATTGCATTGTTAATGTTTGAATTCCAAAACATGGTAATTTTAATTATAATTGAAATTACTTTAATACGTGTAATTACGTGTTAATGTCACAAAGTATTGTAACTAACTGCAGAATACATAAAGTAGATTTTTGAATGAAGATAAAACAAATTTATTATACCAATATTTATTTAATTCTATGGTAGATTTCTATTTCACTAAACGAAATCTAGTAATATAACTATATTACTGAACTTGGACCGTTTTATAACTATATTCCTAGTAAGATAGTAATGAATCGCTTTCGTATAACTATGTTCCGGCATATAATTATATCCCTAGGGATATAACTATGTTACGGCTTTTTCTATCTTACTGCGACATATATATTTACAAAAAAAAATGTTTCAGTGTGTCTATCAGTTATCTAGCTTCCATAGTACAAGCTTTGCTTAGTTTGACTAGATGGCGTAGTGTTAAATGACCTAGAATATTTTTTATTATTATTGATTTCTTCCTAATTCAGACATGCTTTTTCCTAGCTCGAATTGAATGTACTCCTAGTCAATTGCAAGAAATTATGGCAATGTTGCCACAGTGAGTACAATCTCAGTACAGATCAGGACGTGAGTAGAATCGTATGAAGGGCCTTAGCGGCTTATTAGAAGATTGGAGGTGTTTTTTAGAATAGTAATGGCGTACCTAAATACGTACCGTACGTAGGCGTACCTAATACTGAGGCATTGATGTATCTTGGTTCGTATGCCTGTTTATCTGTTGACTTATAAGTCCGTTCAACGGTGTACGAGTATATGTCTGCTTGTTTGCCTGTCGAACTGTTTACTTGTCTACCTATCTACCTGTCTACGTGCCAATCTGTCTTTTTTGTGTAATTAACCACTGTCAAGTTTTCTATTCTTTTGTGTATATTTAATTCCTTTATTTTATCATTCCTTTATTTCTATGCATTTCTACTTAGAAGATTGGAGATGTTTTTTAGAATAGGAACTATAAGGCGTACCTAATACTGAGGCATTGTTGTATTTTAGTACGTATGCCTGTTTACCTGTTGATTTATAAGTCTGTTCTCCGGTGTACATGTCTGCTTGTTTGCATGTCGATTTATTGCACATTATTTGTCCAATTGCCCGTTACTATCTCTTACTCAGCATTTCTAAAGTGCAAAGAAACACGTAGTATGCTAAACCCACAAGCTGATTTCTTCTCAATTCAGACATAATGCAATTCCCCGGCTCGAATTGAATGTACTCCTCGTTCAATGGCAAGAAATTATGCCAATTTCGCTCGAGCGAGTACAATCTCAGTGCGGGTCGGGACGTGAGGGGAATGGGAATCATATGGAGGGCTTTGGAAGCTTATTAGCAGATTGAAGGTGTTTTTTGAATGGGAACTGTAAGGCGTACTTACTGAGGCATTGATGTATGAATGTTTGTTGACTTGTCAGTTTATTTGCCAGTCTACATGTTTACCTGTCGACCTGTTTGCTTGTCTACCTGTCAATCTGTATATCTGTTTAATTGACCATCTGTCATCTTTTCTATTCTTTTGTGTATAATATAGGTTACTTAATATATCATTCTGGTAAAAAATTATTACATCAGAATATTTGTCTGTATGTTCGTCTGTTCGTAAGCCAGTGCTTCTCAATCGAGTCATCAATAGAACGGGTTGTATGTATGGAGTATTTTGAAGATTATAAGCAAGTTGAAGTTCACGTTTTCAGTAAGGTTGTGAAGGAATGTAATAATGAATAGCTCCAAACCGACCGCTCCTGACCGATTTCGTCCATGGTGGCCAATATCAAGAGAGACTAGCCAGCTGCGTAGGAGATATTATAGTGCACAAGTCTACGCGTGAACACAGGTACACACTCTATTTCTTTACTCTCAATGAAGGAATAAAATGAGACTTTAATACATTTTGTCACGCTTTTTTATTATTTACATGTCCGTTTTTCTATTGCTCGTCTGTATCTAAAATATTATGATGTTATGTGGTGTTTCTATTGTTCAACCAAACCTTTAAACCAGAATATTTCTGTATCCGCCTAGTTGTTAGTCGGTATGTCTCGAGTGAGTAAAATCTCAGTGCGCATCGGGACGTGAGGAGAACGTGAATTATATGTAGTATTTTAGTAGCTTATTAGCACATTGGTTTGTGAAATGAGATTTTTCTCCTGCTTTCCTTTCGATAAGATTTTTTGTTACTCTACATTTCTCGTATACTAGGGTGAATATTGGAGGGCAAAAATTTATAATTCAATTCAATATTAATTCCTATTTTAATGAAATATTCTTAAAATGGCCGCTTAAAAAATTCGTATTATGAATCATTTGAACATTCATGTACAGAATGCATATTTTATTTGACGCCTTGGTATGGAGAATCGTAAAGTGGCCACAATTATGAATGGATTTATGTCAAATGGCAGAATCTTTAGTCGGTTTGGCCCTCGTACGGGGTGCACGACATTTCTGTAACGCTTCGTTTTCACTGGTTGATAGAGCCCACTCTCGCTTCATTCGGGAAGTCATTTTCTCTGGTTGTATGGACCGGCTTATCTACTGACTAGTTTCATTGGTGGTTAGTCCAGTGAGCAACCAGGGAACCCCGCACATATTTATCGACCGTCTCATTGACCGGAGAATTTCATTGGTAGTTAGCCTGCATGCGGGAACACCGACTTATGGACATGTAAATGCGCCCTTACTTGTAGCATCCTAAAATGAATATGACTATAAATGGCATTATATCTAACAATAATTAATTTGATTCTTTGTAATAAATTGTATAATCTCATCTAATTAAATATTAAACAATTTACATGTCATTAACCATGGCGAGACATGTGATGTGAAACCGCAGCATAGAGCTAGTATGAAATAGGCAGACAGCTTTATTTCAGTATGATTTTGTTAAGAGTTAGTCTAGCCATGTTTCCGCATAAATGGGCTTTTGAAGTGCCACGAGGATCAATGTCTGGCCGATGTACACCTATAGCTTTGGTAAGCTATTTACTTTTATGTGTACTATGAATATATTCGCAAATCTCGGTAAAAGCCCTTGATTTTGAAATAGGAGAACTGTTATAGAACGAATGTTATGTTTCAATCTGACGTTATAGATGTGAAAGTGGGTCTGTAACGATTTTACTTTTCAACAACTGAACTGTTTTCATGAAATTTGGTAATGAGAGGTCACTTTTTATAACGAAAAAAAGGTTGTGGTTGAAAGATGCGCTGAAATGTTGTAACTTTACAACGCAAGTAAATATTATATTATAAGTATAATATTTTATATCAAAAGATGCCTTTTATGTTTGTAAACTTGAGACCAGCTGTGAAATTTCCATTTCTTTTTATTTATTATATAAACTAGACAGGCGCCGAATATTTATTTCGTTTTCGGTATTCGGCATCTTTATCACTATTTGAATTCGAATATATTCGGTTCGAAATTTCTATCTTTAATTATTAAAAAGTTCAAAACGTTTATGCTTAAACTTGTATACACGAAACAATTAAGATAAACCGAATAATTTGCCCAAATATCTGGTTCAGTAAAATTTAAACCGATTACGGCCGTTTTCAATATTCTATCTATCCCTTCTTTTGCTTACTAAAGTCAGGTAAATCTATTCATTTGCACTTTGATTTCAATATACTGTTGACGGACAGTTTACTATGACTTACGACAGTCAAATGTCATTTAATCTAAGATTACAATCCATCCATGATCTCTGATTATTGAAAACGGCCGTTAGTATTTAAGACGAAAACAGAAAAACAAAAAAATACGTGAATCCGTTGAATTTATATGAACCTGCCTTCTTTCTTAAAACTAATAACAACAATAAACACATTCAACAAATAAAAATCCTAAATTTCTCACAAATTAGCGGAAAGTTAATTTAAATATCTTCGTCCTCATTTCCAACATTGTTCGTAGATACAGCAAATAATTGAATTTTCATTTCATTTGAATTTCCTTTCGGTATTTAAAACTTAAGATCAAGTTCAATCCAAGTTTAATTAGGTTTAAATTCAACCCGCGAGGGGTTCAAAACTCCAAGCTTGTTTTCCAAATAATTTTGTTTACCACAATCATTAATATGAAATGGGAATTAATGAGAGATTCGCATTTAGAGTCGTATTTTGAATGTGCTTCAGAAAATAATTTAACCTATTTACCCTACTAATATAAATGTGAAATTTCGGATGTTTATGTCATAAATCCCCACAGGTACTGAACGAATTTTGATGAAGTTTCCTATATAGATAGGCTGGATTAAGTGGTACGATACTTTTTACACTACTAATATTAAAAATGCGAAAGTTTGTGAGCATGTATGTATGTATGTCTGTTACTCTTTCACGCAAAAACCTCTGAACCGATTATGAAAATATAAAATAAATAATAATTAAAGATATATTCGCGAAATAATAATGCAATAGAGCGTCATTAAATAGAGGTACTTAAATATTTATTTTATTCCCTTAAACGACTTAAACGCTTCAAATAAAGTGGGCAAAACCTCCAATTTTGGTCATCGTCTAGAATTAATAAATCGTGTTTGTTAATCCTTTAATTTTCAATCTTATTAAACTTCGTTACGTTTACATAACCTAAACACACATGATTTTATACTTGTTTGGTTTCATTATAAATTTAGCGTGGCTTGTCTTTAATTACAAATTTACGATCCCAAGTCAATATGCGACCTATTAATTATGGAAAATAAATGGTTTAATCTCGTATGTTTACTTTTATTATAAGGTTTGTTTGAACGCGTTAATCCCGGGAGATACTGGTCCGATTGAAAAATCTTTTTGTTTTGATAGACCAATAATAGATGCTAGAGGTTTTATCGTCTATGTACTGTTATGTAGTTCGTAATAAATATACTGTGGTTCTACACAACTGGCCAATAGATCAGTTAATCACAAATCACAACTGGTCATGTGTTTATTTCCAAACTGAGGCTAGGTGGGTTGTGACGTCAATACGTCTTATTGGAATCTAATTCTTCAACTACCCGCAGTTTGGAAACAGTCATATGACTATTTGTGATTTATGATTCGAACACCAAGACGCGACTGTCATTAATGAATGCAAATACTGAATGCAGCTATCTTTTATATTGAACTTTGACAATAGACAAGCGACATTTAAAAACAAATATAACAACCTAAACTTGTTGCAACATGAAATAAATATTACTTCTACGGTAAAATACCTAATGCAGTATATAATTTAAATACTAAATTATTATTATTTTATTTTAAGCCATTTGTGTCCCACTTCTGGGCAAAGGCCTCTCTTTTTCTCCTCCACTCGGATCTCTTCTTGAAAAATTATAATAAAGAAATATTATTAACACTATATCACATTATGTTTTGTGACATAAACGACATTATTTCGTTTAAATCAGATACAATTTCCTACAACATAAATAACTGAATCATTAGAAAAACCGATCAGTATATACTACAATACATGAATGTTTCATAAGCACCCTTATTAATATTAAACCGCCATCAATCTCTCTGCTGTTTATACACAAGGTGTAATATTTTAATATTTTATTCCTGTTCTCTTTTATACGTTATTTTTGATACTAATGATCTGATTTTGTTATTTATTGTTTGAAAAGTTGGCTTATTGAAATATTTACAAATGGGATTTTAAGGAATAATTTATATAGACGTTTTTTGTTAGTATTATATTAGTGACAAGCTTTCCGCCCGCGGCTTCGCCCGCGTGGACTACAAATTTCTGCACTTTGTGGATTTTTGAAGTAGAGGTGCTATGACAATTTTTAAGATTTAGAAACGTACGTT
>LQNK01000098.1:0-13622 GCA_001586405.1 Phoebis sennae
GACACGCCCAGTCCGAACAAGCGAGGACGGAACGGAGACATAGTTCTGAAAATAAATATTCTATTTAGTTAAGTAAAGCTTTTCAGGCAAAATAAAAGTGAATAGTGATTCCATCTATTATATCATATTTCATATTTTTTTTCACTACAGATTGCCTTTGATCACGTTACTATATGCATTTTGAGGAGATTTTTTTTTTAATTTTGTTAGTAAGAAATATTAAGCTTCTAAGGATCATAATAGTAGTTTAGTAGTATTAAAAATGGAATTAAAGTATTGTAAAATGCTTGCTTACTCCCTCAAGAAAAGTTTCATCGCTATGAAAAGCTATCAATTGAAAGAGTTGTCACTGCATAGCATATGTCTGAATACAAAATAGTTTACTCGTGTAGAGATGGAGACAAAGGAAAGTTTACTAAAGCATAAGTGGGTATACTTGGTGTATTCTTATATCTGTTTGAGAGAGGTTTATTCTTTTTACACTTCGAATGTGTAAACTTCAATGAAAAAAGGTATTATTTTAAAATATCATTCTTATTTGTCATTAGCGTTCATGTTTTTATGGATAATTAAAGAGCATGACACAATAATTAATCACTATACAGGATTCACATGATTTTTAACCAAATTATATTTGATAAAAAAAATATCGCGCCTTTAAATCATTTTCTTAAAATGACACACTTCAAATTTAAATCAATTCAATGAATTATGTATGAAATATGAACTGCGCAGACAAAAATCGCAGATATGGGAATTTTCCAGAATAAATCAATAATAATTTATACTTTGCAGCACGAGTTGGACCCTATGTTTATTTTATCAACAAAAAGGCATCGCTAGCAACATTTTTATTATTTAAACTTTTGAGTATAACATAATATGTCCAAAATTATTTGAAAAGAACTAAGACCTCAATGTGTACCTAGTCAAGAATTGAACATATTTATGAATATCCTCAAATGAAGACCACATAGGACAGAGGACATAAAGAAGGTAGGCAGTGGATGAATGTGGTCTGCACAAGATTGGGTAAATGGCATGCTTTGGGAGAGAGGTATGCAGCAGTGGAAGAAGAGAGGATGATAGTAGTATCCGTATCAGTGAACGCCTACAGTGGTTGAGTTTGCATCCATAAAAATATCAATACCGTACAAAATAACGGTTCATGTAAAAGAAGAAAAATGTTAAAAACAATCAAATGTCAATCTATAAAAGTCATTTTCGTATTTGATAAAAAACTCATTTAGTTCTATACATTATAATTTTTGCTATACGAAGCATCTAACATGGATTTACTTGAATTGAACACATATATCTTTCATCTTAAACAAACTCCAGCGTACAGAAATAGAGCAAATTCCAAATTTGTTATTCCCAAATTAGTAACGTTAGTAAGTTGTGATGCATTTAATTTTGGCTTTGGTCCAATCAAAGTGATTCATAATCTCCAAGAGGAAAGACATCGATTCCTGCATGCCTTGTGACCCTTGGCAATCATAATTTTTTTCCAATTGTATGTATAAGTTTTCCTCCACAGTGATGCAATTAAAATTGCAAATATTCGACGAATTACTCCAACTAATATTTTAAATGCGAACGTTTGTAAGGGTGTGTATTGTATGCATGTAGGTTTGTTTGTTACTCTTTCACAAAAACTATTGAACCATTTGCGATGAAACTTGGTTTTCACATAAGTAAGGATTCAGAATAACCAGAATAGCACATAATATATGAAATTCCGAGATCAGAATTTACGCGGGTGAAATCATAGAGCTTGGTTTGTTTCCTTTGAAAAAATAAATCAGTAATATCGTAATAGTAAATATGTATTAAAATTGATCCAAAATATACATCAAGCATGAAAAAAAAAATAACCTCACTGAAATTTAAAAAAAATGCTTATAATTGTTGTACGGTAAAGTTGCCTAAATATAACCTTGAAGGCAAGATAAGCCTCATTATAAATTTGACTAATTTATTGATGTGTATACGTCAGATATCCAGGGTCATGTAAACCAAAATCTAAACCAATTGTTGTACCAAATAAAATATGTATAATAAAACCTGCGTCATGTATGTCAGATACATGACGCAGGTTTTATATAAGTCGATTAAATTATAATGTTTTAAATCATTTAAGTCAGTCCTTCAAAATCTGTTATTTGTGATTAAAAACGATATTAAATCGTATAGGTGCTTTATAAACACTTAGTATAATATCAACGATTAAGTTAAATATAAGACGCATCTTTAAGATGGCGAAAGACTGATTTAGATTTCGTATTGATTGAAATTTAACATTTATCATAAACTGAATTTATTCTATAAAATATTTGAAGGGAATATTTTTATTACGATTGTTCATAAAGTCGATTTTTTATTATAAATGCAAATTCTCATAAAATAAATAAATAAATAGATTTTTAAAAATAATCATGTTTAAATTTTCAATAAATAATTATGTGTAAAAATAAGAATAAAAAAGTAAATAAATTCAATATTTTCCCATTTTCCGCGCGGCTTCAAATTCGGTCCAGTAGTCTTTGAGCCTATTCATTACAACCAACAAACAAAGTTTTCTCTTTATAATATTAGTGTAAATCACCTATAATATAGCCTATGTTACTCGTGGATAATCCAACTTTCGAATGGTAAAAGAATTTTTAAAATATGTCCAGTAGTTTTTGAGTCTATTTATTACAAGTAATACATAAAGTTTTCCTCTTTATAATATTAGTGTAGATAACCTATCTAGCCAATGTTAGCCGTGGATAATGCAGCTTTCGGATAGTGAAAGAGTTTTTAAAATCAGTGGTTTTTGAGCCTATTCATTACAACCAAAGAAACATAGCGTTCCTCTTTATAATATTAGACTACATTACAAAACCAACATTGAAACCATACAATGTAGTCACAAACCTTGCAAATTGGCGGAGGTGTCAACGATCGCTCTTAGCACCGAGTTGTCAACGAATTTACAGCAATTCATCCGTAAGTGTGTTAATTCAGCGCCACTGTCTTTCAGGAAACTGAAATAAATCACGATATATGTCAGTCTTATTTTTTATACAAGACTAGCTGACCCGCGCGGCTTGAGTAATCCCGTAGCATAATGTTATACAGGGTGTCCCGTAATAAGTGAATCATATCTTGGGGGTTGATAGCTGAGTTTATTATCTATTAAAAAAAACCAATATATGTCCTACGAAAATATCACTGATTTGAGATATAGTTTGTTTGATTTTGAATAGTTTTTCAAAAATGTTGACTTTGCCCAATATTTTATTATATAAAAGGGGCAGGTAAAGATACTTAACTTAATCAACTAAATTATGGTACATCACTAATAACTAAGCATAAACTAAACATAAATAACCATAACCTCAATAAGGCTTTAAAAATAAACTACAATATCACTGCGTTATTGATTTCACTAATTAATTTACTAATATCACGTGTGGTTAATCGTGATGCAACCCATTGAAATCATTAAACCGATCTGCGCATGAATAATCGTTTAGTCTATTACTACAAACCATAGATTAGAGCAGGGGTTCCTAAACTTTTTCAATTCGCGACGCACTTTCGAGTTCAGTTATATTGGAGGCCCTAGTGTCAGCGGGCAATCGGGACGCATCAATAGGGGGAGGGGAAGCAATAAAGTCCTCGCGACGTCCCTCTATACTTTTGCGTACGTACCAGGACGTCGCGACGCACAGTTGGGAACCTCTGGATTAGAGAATAAAAGGCAGATACTTCGAAGAGACGAGTGACACCGACTATATTAAAACAAATATCAAATTCAAAAGCAAATACAAAAACGTAAGTCTAGTTTGACGTAACATGTCACGAGGACGTTGTTCCCAAAATCAATGAGATGGATTATCCATTCACATGTAACTAAAGATAAAGGCTTACTAATTTTTTTAATCGCATTAATATCCGGTAACATAACACGCACACAGATGTACGTGTAGGTACGAGTAGTTAGCTTCACTCGACTCTTCGGCACACTCCATCTGCTTTTTATTCTCTAATCTATGCTACAAACATTGACATTATAATTTTTTACCAAATCTTTAAAACACGGGGTGTCTCAAAACCAAGGTTTTAATATATTAAATTTAAATTTTTCCAAAACGCTCAACTCAAGTTTCAGTTTGAAACGAACTAAAACTAGTGTAAAGACATCTACGAATCAAATTGTTTCTAATCACAAACACAATCATCGAACATCTTCCACAATCATCGCATACCGTATAGAGTACTATGTAATTATGTGTAAATTTATTTCATGTGTATGTATAATAAAGAATATTCATTAATTCATTTATTCATTCATCCATTCATTCATTCATTCATTCATTCATTCATACCGTCATCATAGTACAAAGCACTCACTTGACGACATAATGCGGCTGTATCATGCAATGGCTTCCGCACCACGAAAGGTCGAGTTTCTGCAGGAACTTGCATCGCTTCGACAACGTCATCAGCACCTAACAATGGAATGGTTGGCCAATTTAGCATTGATTATAATTGATAGACAATGGATAGAATCATGTATTGTGAGATTTTATCTATCCTTATAAACAGACACAGATATTAGAAACTGTATTGATTTTCAATTTTTTTATCATGCTGCAACAATAAAGATAGTTTTCAGCATATATTACGAACAAAACACGTAAATTTGTATAATTTACTAGTAGAAATTAAAACCGTAAAATTTTGAATTCTAACTTGGAAATCATCAAATCCTGCAGAGCATTTGTGTAATCATTGAAAAATGTCTCATTTATACTTATTCTACTTGACTGCCATCAACATGGATAGAGAAAATATGAGTTTAATCAATATCATCATTTGAAAGAAGAAAGAAAGAAAGAAATTTATTAAGACACACACAATAACGTGTATACAGGAAGGAACATTAATATCTGCAAAAACAAATGGATACATGAAAACACATAAATGTCTATAAGAGTGGTTGCAGCGTGTGTCAGAAAGGGATATCACTCAAGATATTTGTGGCATTAAGCCACAACACTGTTTTTTTTAACATTTGTTGTATTAAATTATCTATTTATGTATGATTTTTTATTTTTTCCAAACTTTGATATCCTCGTTGTAACATGGTTAAACGCATACAATAAAAATACAAACCTGTGATCTAACGCAGTGCCAATACGGCCTTAGGTCTATACATCGGTAGAGGATCGCATCAGACGCCAGTCTTCGGAAGTGCCTGTTGACCTGTGCGCAGCGGCATAAGGACTGCATGTCCAGGTACTTCATCACGGAGAGAATTGTTTCGTCCTAAAACAAAAAGTAAACCAACATTGTATAAGAAGTTCCGATTGGCTAAGTACACTGTAAGACATATCTTAAAAGAAAAGAATGAAAAGATATTTAGAGGTCGGTGGTCCTCAATTCACTTTTTTACCAATTAACTTTTAATTAATTATATTAAGTACATTATGTAAATAGTAAAGTTATTCTTAATGCATAATCCTAATATTCATTTAATAACCATCTTACGCCCGCGGCTCTAATCACATTAAATTCAGGATCTATAGATCAATAAAAGGTATCTTGTCACCTAATGCAGCTAATAAGATTCTAATCTTTATATGAAATTTTATCATAATCCGTTAAGTAGTAGCGTGATTCACATACAAACATAAGCATTCAAACTTTCACATTTATATTACTAATTGGGATTATGAAAGTTTAAAACAGAACAATGTATCACAATTTTTCAGGTCCACTGTAAAAAAAAAAATACTACGAACTACATTCGTGTGTCAGCTAACATTTGCATATTTATTGTGATTAAGTTGCGAGATTCTTGCGTAAAACCAAAGGTGTAAAGGCCTTGTATGATTACAATAATTAAAATCGAACTAAATTACGATCCATTAAAAGGGTCAATTAAGTATGGTTTCAAATACCACAAGGAAATAATATTACACATCTAGGTAATAAAAGACTATATTATATTTGCAGGTACGAGTACAATACGAAGAAGATATTTCACGTCAAAATTTGCAAGTGCAGTTAGTGCCAACGCCGTCATTGTTATAATGGAAATCACGTGCGCCGTCAATGTCACTATTTACGCATACACAACACACTTATAAACAGTTTTAACCTAATTTGTTCATACAAAAGATCCGATTCGGTCCGAATGAAGACGTTTCCGTCGAATTTGTATGAATCTTGTTCCGATTTTCAATACTCTACGATTGGATTCGCATTTCTCGCAAAACCTAGTCCCGCTATCCACTCATCGGAAAAGTATAATGATACTTAATATAATTTTCCTGATAAGTAAAGAAATTATTAAAGTCAAGTTAGATATAAATCTTTTTGATTATCGCACTAAATCTGCTTAGCCTTCGAACAGAATTAGACAAACGCACGCAAGGCATTTCATGACAATTTCAGTATTTGTCCGTATTCCAAAACAAGATATTTTATGAAATCGAAACATTCTAAGGTTTAGTGATCATTTTCAAAACAAAGGTGCGAAAAATGGAATATTGAACATAAATATATTCAAGGACGACAAGATAATACAAACAAACTGAAATTCGCATATCGAGAAAATCTCTTAAGCAATCATCGATCACGGTAAAATATAATAACCTTTTCTATAAAATCTATACTAATATGTATAACTAGCTGTGCGTGCGTGTGTTTGCCTCGCGGTTTCATCCGCGTATATAGGCTGTTCCAGGGTTATCCGGGATTAAAAGTGTCCTAAGCGAGATAGCTTAAGAATTTTCTGCCGAATTAGTCCAGCAGATCTCAAAAGTGCTGTAACAAACCCGACTGTGTTTTATACTATGTATGAAGTGTATTTGTTTGTTGTTGGATTTGGTAAATTATTTATGATTGATAAATAGGTACATGAGGAAGGCTATAGGCTACCTAAAATTACGCTACTACGCGTTTGACATCGCGTGATTGCGCATATAAGTGATAACCACATATTTTAAACGGATCTAATCTAAAAATACACGCTAATTTATTACGATGTTTAACTTATGACATAAAGGTTAATAATACATACAAACTTCTTATCTGGTGAAAAGCTATAAGCCATGCAACAATAAACAGATTAGGGGACACGCTCATTTTAACATTGAATAAAAACAAGTGACACAATTTTAGTAGGGAATAGACTGAACTACGATTTAATTAAGAAAAAGTATTCTATAATAATATTATTTATACTTATATATTTAAATTTATATTATTTATGCTAATATTATAAACGCAAAAGTAACTTTTTCTGTCTCTTCTTTACGCTTTAATCACTGAATCGGTTTGGGTGAAACAAATATTGCTCAAAACCCAAGAAAGGATATAGGATACGTGAACACAGGTGGCACACTTCTATCTTCCACACTCGAGAGAAAACGTACGTAAACTATATAGTAAGTACGTATATAAATTTACGTGAAAACAATTTCTGTATTGCGTACACTTAAATCGATACCGTAATTAATAAACAATAATTATGTTATCCATTTATTTATAGACACAAACATATGTTACGTCATTAATTTAATTATTTATTTACGTTGTAAGCAAGTTAATACGACAGGAACGACTAGCCGAGTTTTTTTTCATACTCAAAGAAGTTTTATATGTATATGTATCTAAAATTTCGAAATCGCAATTTGAGCAACCTTTGACATTTTCCACCGGCGTGAAAAACAATTCTTAAAAGTATATTTTCCTTATGTTTATTCCTTACATTTTTTAATCCTCAAATAAGATCAAAGAATAAGTAAATAAAATATTCCAATGTTTTCCTTACAAGTTGTAAAACACCGCTCGTGAAAGTAAACGCGAGCGAATCACGTGTCCTAGCTTTAATTTATCGCGTGATTTTCTAAGTACTTATATTACTTACTAGCTTTCTGCTCGCGGCTTCGCCCGCGTGGACTACAAAATTCTGTACTTTGTGGATTTTCAAAGTAGAGGTGGTATGACATTTTTTTTAGATTCAGAAACGTACGTTTGTAAATATATCTCGTTAAAGGTTTAAGTTCGAAATATATCCTAAATTAAATATAAAAAAGTGTCACTGTTCATGTTTATATAATTCTATTTTAATTTTTATGCAAAATATTGACATTTTGGAAATCTGTCGCATATTTGCTTATGGACGCAAATAATATCTTCTGCATGTTGGTTAGTCTTTGTTGTGATTGGGCGCCATGATTGTAATCTACTTTGGAGATCAAGAGAAGGCTACTTTTATCATTAAAAAGTGCTGTGCAAACTCTTAAAACGATTCAATTTAATGTACCTACCTGATGTGTTTTGATAGATCACTTTGAGCTCTCATATCTTTTTTATTTGTTACCCGATTTCAATAATCCAAACGCTAAAACCTCTGGGAGGCTCGCCGTAATACGTAATATAATTGAAAACTGCATTTAAATCGGGTGAGCCGTTACGGAGTTCAGTGCGTACAAACGCCCGACAAACAGACAAACAGATAAACAGACAAACCGACAAAAATTCTAAAAATCATTGTTTTGAGTTAAGAATCATAAATGAAACACGAAGTACTAATTTTTTCGTGAAAATATTCAATGTACAGACACGGCTAGTCTACGATTTTATTATATGTATAGATATAGATAAACATAGTTAAATGTTCTTTTAACACGATAAATATTCACGGCTAGTTGAAAGAAAGAAAGAAAAGATATTTATTTTTAGAACACCACCAACAAACAAAACCAATACAAGGTTAAACAAAAATTGGCGGAATTCTCAAGAAATGATAACCATAGTCACACAAGTTGTGCCACGCGGTTTTACCCGCGTATATCTGTTTGCTCCGTTCCCGTGGGATTTGACCAAAATCCTTTCTTAGTGGATGCCTACGTCATAACATCTACCTGCAATCTGCATGCCAAATTTCAGCGCGATCCGTCCAGCGGTTTGAGCCGTGCGTCGATAGATCACTATGAGTTTTCTACATATAGACTAACCGTTCAGCGCAGCTTCGGTCCCGCAAGCATATTGGTATAATATGGTAATAATGGTCTGTCTAACACTAAAAAAAATCGGCCCAGATGAACAAACAAATTTTCAGCTTCATATTAGTAGTACAAAAAGTATAGATGACGTTACGACGCTCATGAAGACGACGAATGGATCTATAGTAAATGATTGGGCCTTTAAAAATTCCACCACGCAATTAAACTTTCGAAGGAACACAGCGAATTATAGCAAGAATCTTTATCTGAAGACTGCATTCAGGTATAACATTTGTACTTATGTACAAATTACATTAAACACATGAAATACTGACAACGGAAATATCAATTAACTAATTTCTTATAAGATATCAAGACCAAAAGAAATAAGGACACTTAACTTTTCAATGGAAATTTTGTAACATAAAAAAACCTCATTAAAATATTACATACGGATAAATAAGTAAAAGTATCCAATTAGAAAGATTAGGACAACATCAAAATTAATCCACCTTAATTTACTTATAAGACTAAATCGTACGAAAATTTATGGGCTTAAGAATTATTCAAATAATACTCAAAAATAATACATCTAAACTAATATTATAGAGAAGGAAATAGTTTGTTTTTGTATGTTTGTTTCAAATGTTTACACAAAAAAATACTAGATCAATTTCAAAGATTATTTCATCATTAGAAAGCTGCATCTTCACTGCATGAGATAGATTATATTATCAGCTATATAACATTATACTACAGGAGCATAGCCACGCAAAACAGCTGAGATAAGCAAAAATTTCACTAATGATGATATAAAAAAATAAATCTTACCGGCAAGCGTTGAAAGTCTCCCAAAGGTGGTCCAGAATCTATAAATTTTTCATTACTAGATATTAAAGCTGGTGGCAGTACATTTTCATGAAGGTTTGATGCCATTACTTTATTGAGAAGCATACCTAAAAATGTTTATATTAGAAAGGGAATCAAATCATTTATTTAACATGTTCAACACAAATTGGGTCACAATTGCACTGCAGAGGTCATGTTGCAATCTAAAATATCATGTGAGATAAACAACATATTCAAAACAATTTTTTTGTATGCTTGTGAAAAATTACAAGCATACTAAAAATTGACACATTAGTCTTTTAATTTCTGATAAATCTAAACATTCCTTTATAAACAAAATTAATTTTTGAAGTGGAAAATCCTAAACTGTGATCCACTTAAAAAATTCACCTAAAATTAATTCACAAACCTTTTTCTGGCTGTGTCTTTTTGTAAAACAATGTTGAGTAAGCAAAATTATTTTTAATTTTCATAACACTGGGTGGTTCTCTGCCTCTCAATAAAATTGCATCCAATTCTGTATAATATGGCAGTAATCTGTGGTTGAATTCCAGTCTTAAAATTCTATAAAAAAAAACGAAAGCTATAATTTTTACATTGTAACAATTACCTTATGAATAAATTTCACATATAAATAAATGAATATATGACATAAAAAATGTGTGCTTATATAATAAACAAACCTTGTTGGATAATTTATCTGTCTTATTGGTGGACTAAAAATTCTTGGAGTGTCGCCTGCATACTCAGGCTCTCCCTCCCATAGCAATATCCAAGATGTGGGACCATATGCCCATATTCTCACCAATGCTCCAGGGTTATAAGTCTCAAACACTGCCACTTCTAATGGGTATACAGATCTTTCAAATGATACCTCTGTTGAAAATATAAATAATGGTGCAACATTAATAATAAATATATATTAAACTATTAACTAATTTCTTTTTATAATCAAATAAAAATACAATAGTTACAGACCTACATAATCCTGGCTCGGAATATTATTAGTATTTTGCGGCATATAATCCTCTTGTACCGAGGGTGCTTCATCCCACCATGTTCCATAAGTTCTCTAAATATTACAAAAATTAATTTATTAAATTTTAGCGCGTCATAAAGTATAATGTCCTCTTTGTTATGACCGGTGAAAGCACGGAAATAAATGTAAACAAAGGTTTAACGTAATTTAAAAATAAATAATTGATCGAATGAATACCATAACAAAAGCTTGAGGATAGTCTCCATAGTCAGGAAAGTTTGAGGGTGGTCCACGGAGATTAAATGCAGTATACGAAACACTGATTTCGCTTCCATACTGAGAACTAAAATCTTCAACATTTTGCACAAACTGCTCTATTATTTGAGAATCATTTTCTTCATCAACGTAATTATCGTCTTTGAACCACAGTAAAGAAGATAGTATATCTGAAGCACTTTGCATTTCTTCCTTTTAAAATATTGTAACGATATGGAAAAATACAAGAGCTAACATTGATTCAAGCGTATCAATCAAAGCAAAATATAAACGAAAACTGAAAATGAAAACAGAAAACTAGATTTTGTCAGCTGTCACTGTCGCTTGTCAGTTCTAGACATTGAGTTTACTTAAAAAAGGTCACAAATTCTTAGATAAAAATTAAAAAAAACCATCTTACACTGTAAAGATATGATTTTATTTCTACGTATAAAAGATTGTCAATAAATATAGGTTATTGTAATCTCACTGATATTCGTTACTGAAATTTCCCATAGATAAATATAGAGTATACAATACCGTAGACTACACTTTTCAGTGCTATTTTGACAAGCCACTGGTATTCAACTCAATCAATTATTAAGTAACTTCTTATTTGCTTACTATAATATGTAAGTAACATATTCTTTACACATATTGGCACTGAACCTTAAAAGTGAGCACTAGTTTTCGAGACGAGAACTTTGTTTGTTTGAACACTATGTTTTTATTGGCTTGCTAATTCGATATCAATCAACTTCTATTATTACGTTATAATTTTCTTTAATAAAATTAAAACATAGTTTAATAGAATATTTTGTTAAAGTATGCTTGTTATGTGCGTTAAATCTTCGTTTTACGAACTATCACAGATCTTTTATTTTTGCGTAAATGGCAAATCCGTAACCGGCTGAAATACGTCACTGTCAAGTGTCAACTGTCAAGTGACATATTGAACCAAGCTATTTGTCGGTCGCGTCGTTTGTTCCGAATTACTGATTATTTATTTCTAATGGAATTATTTGTGAAATAAATATTGAGATACGTAGATAACTTATTTCAAGGAGAAAATGGCTGCGGGACCTATAGCTGAGAGGAACCAAGGTTAGTATCCTTACAATAATAGAAGGCTATTGAGGTTATAAACTATAAATAAAACATTTTTAAATGTAAGCAATTACATATTTAACAATTTACTCAGCAACATTACTTTCTCTATTTCATCATTTCATCTGAGAGGAATGAAGTATAATCTTAGTAGATCGTCAATAACCAATATTATGCCGAATTTAGAATTCCATTATTTGAGTCATGGATCATTGTTTTCGGCAATTACATAGAAAAATATTATTCTATACCTAGCCAAATTGTTGTGTTTTCTTTCTATTAATGGATAAACATTCCTATTTTCAGACGCCACCATATATGTGGGAGGTCTTGATGACAGGGTTTCAGAGAGTCTCCTCTGGGAGTTGTTTGTGCAAGCGGGTCCAGTGGGTTAGTACAAGTACAGTTATTTTTAATATGTATTACTGGTATATTTACTATTTGGGGTACTCTTTAGTCTTTACTTTAATCATATCAATAATTTGGTACAACCATGCTACAAACTATAACTTAATAAAACCCTATAATTGTACTTTGTGTTGTAATTGTGGCATTACATTTTGTTCAGCACCTGAAGGTAAAATAACCCAGTAACCTCTAACACATGTATTATTTTTCAGTGAATGTTCACATGCCCAAAGATCGTGTGACACAAACTCATCAAGGATATGGATTTGTTGAGTTTATGGGTGAAGAAGATGCGGACTATGCAATAAAAGTATGTCCTTAAACATTGTTAATTAAAATTATAAACATTGATTAACCTCAATGATATTACAAACTTAGTGCTCTAATGAATTCTAATTAAAAACTTACTTATTGAATAAGTTAGAAAAATATAAAAATACTGTAAATTGTTACATTGCCTAGGATGTGATAAGAAAATGTTACTTCAGCTGTTTTATTATGTACTTATACAAATTAATTTACTCAAATACTATTCATTATGATTAATAATTC
Organism: Phoebis sennae; assembly: GCA_001586405.1. Classification (NCBI taxonomy): domain Eukaryota; kingdom Metazoa; phylum Arthropoda; class Insecta; order Lepidoptera; family Pieridae; genus Phoebis; species Phoebis sennae. The sequence continues at coordinate 13,162 of LQNK01000098.1, forward strand.
ATTTCTTTATTCAAGCAGCAGGCTCACTTGTTAGTACATCAAACTTAAATAATTAGCACTGCTATTGTTGAGAGGAAACATTACTTTCTTTATTGTATTGAATAATCTCAGAAAATAATGAATCTATTTTGAAAATAATTTAGACCTCACAATTTATAAAATGGTTGTTACAGACCTTAAAATGTTAGTTTTCTACATTTTCATTGTTATTATCATTAATTGAAATTGCAGTGCAATTTGATATAACATGATATTTGTAAATTAGTTACGACTAGCTGAGCTCCAAAGTTTCATCTGCATATGTATGTCGTTCCCGTGGAATTTTCGCGATACAAAACTATCCAAATCGGTCCTGTAGTTTCGGAGTCTATTGAATACAAACAAACAAATCTTTCCTCTTTATAATATTAGTATTGATAAATGTATGTCCTATTTATGCTTTTATAATTATTTTTTTAGGT
>LQNK01000098.1:14699-67136 GCA_001586405.1 Phoebis sennae
AAAATGTTACTTCAGCTGTTTTATTATGTACTTATACAAATTAATTTACTCAAATACTATTCATTATGATTAAGAATTCATTTCTTTTTTCGAGCAGCAGGCTCACTTGTTAGTACATCAAACTTAAATAATTAGCACTGCTATTGTTGAGAGGAAACATTACTTTCTTTATTGTATTGAATAATCCCAGAAAATAATCTATTTTGAAAATAATTTAGACCTCACAATTTATAAAATGGTTGTTACAGACCTTAGAATGTTAGTTTTCTACATTTTCATTGTTATTATCATTAATTGAAATTGCGGTGCAATTTGATATAACATGATATTTGTAAATTAGTTACGACTAGCTGAGCTCCAAAGTTTCATCTGCATATGTATGTCGTTCCCATGGAATTTTCGGGATACAAATTATCCAAATCGGTCCTGTAGTTTCGGAGCCTATTCAATACAAACAAACAAATAAATTTTTCCACTTGATAATAGATTAGTATAGATAACTGTATGTCCTATTTATGCTATTATAATTAATTTTTTAGGTAATGAATATGATAAAGCTATATGGTAAGCCGGTAAGGGTGAATAAGGCATCTGCACATCAGAAGAATCTTGACGTAGGAGCCAATGTGTTCATTGGAAACTTGGATCCTGAAGTGGATGAGAAACTTTTATATGATACCTTCTCTGCTTTTGGAGTCATTTTACAAACACCAAAGGTAAATATAGAATAAGCATTTTTGTAAAAAATAAAATGGCCTAACTATTAGGAATGTAAGTAGCATGCAAAATAATAAAAAAAAGGCAACTTATAAATCAATGGATTTGGGTTGTCCTCCTTTTAACAGTAATTAAGGAGATCATGAAAGCTAATTTAAGCACATACAAAAAAAAGTTAGTGGAGTTAAAGGAGCTTTGAAAAGCTCGTAATTTGGACAGTAAATTTTAATATTAATGTGCAACGAAATATTTTTTGCTAGTTTCATATACACCAAAGTTTGCTAGTTTTATTTTCTCTGAAATGGGCAAAATCCTCTAATAATATTGTCCAATAAAAATAAACATTTTTTTTTTAATTTGTTTGTTAAAGTATATTAAGATAGTATAAGTTGTTATAAAAAATGCTTTTCTGTCGACATATATTAGGCAAAACTTCTTACAATATGTCCTTCAATATATTGTTATTTGTGTTTTTGTTGCTGATAAAATAAATTAAAAAAAGGTTAGTGTAACAAATTAATTTCAATCAATTTTCATGTTTCAGGTTATGAGAGATCCTGAAACTGGTAATTCTAAGGCGTTTGCCTTTATTAACTTCGCGTCGTTTGAAGCATCTGACGCGGCGATAGAAGCCATGAATAATCAATATCTATGTAACAGGCCGATATCTGTGTCATATGCCTTCAAGAAAGACGTTAAGGGTGAGAGGCACGGTTCTGCAGCTGAGAGGTTTGTATATATGTTTTATTATGCATTATATTATTATTAAATTCATGTTCACTGTCACAAACAATATTTGTTGCTAAAGGTAACTAGGTAAAAGGCAGTATTTTTATATGTTATCCATGAATGTATTGCAAAATTCTATACAAAGCAAACTCATGAAATAATGTTGAACAAATGAATATGAACTTGCATATCTATTAAAATTTAAAAAAGTATATACACTGAAATAACAAATATTTCAGTGTAGTAAATTAAGTGAAAAAAAGAAAATAAAGATTCAGCTATTGTTTTTAAGATCTGTGACCGGCCCTCGCCCTCTTGCTAGTTTAATACATGTGCTAAGTTCCTTCTCAATTCATTAAACTCAATATAAAAAACAAAATAAGAATTAAAGAAGCAACATTTATAAACTAATTTTGATAGACATATAAAGAAAATATCATTATCACATTAAAATTTTGCTAGTAAGTTAACTGCGTTTTTTTTTTTCATAACCTAATCCATACATCTTTTCTTTCCAGATTACTCGCAGCACAAAACCCTCTATCACACGCGGACAGACCACATCAGCTCTTCGCAGACGCTCCTCCCGTGGAGACCCCCTCCTCCACAGTTCAGGCCGCAGTTCCCGCCACGTGGACCTCCGCCGTTTGGACATCCGCCGTTCCCTCATCACCCCCCGGAACCAAATTATAATTACTAAGTGCATTTAAATATAATTTTAAGAATAATATGCGTTTTATTTTCATCATGCAACAAATGTTAGTGGTTTTATGAAAAGTAATATGAAATATAAATAAATATTAAAATTTTACATTGTTTTCATGGTAACTATAAAAATTATCTGCTCTCTTTCAATTAATAGCTAAGTTAAATACTACTTAACAATACAGTAATTATTTTCTTTCATGGATAATTTGTCCTATTTCCAGTATTAGTTGCAGATGTGAATATATTACGTAACTAGCTGAATTTTTTGTATACTTTCCAGTTGCCACTATTACTAACAATAAATAGAAAGATAGTATGGATAAACAGGGTTAAAAAACAGTCGTTTTCTAACACTTTTTAAGATCTAGTCATGCCTTAGATATCTTTAAAAACATTCATACCCCGTGTATCAGGTCCCCGTTTACAGTTGATTATAGAGACGGCGCCCACAATTCCAGCAGTAGAACTTTTTATGGAAATTGGATATTTCCTATATAAATAAAACGAGCTTTTTCACTTACGGACAATAAAATATCCTACTAGGCGTAAATCTAAAGCGTATATAGATACGCTTTATTACGCCACGTTTACTATAGAATAAACTTGGCGTTAACATAACTACCAAAACTTGATTCCGATTGGTTGATTTAATATTACCGCTCGTAAATGAAAACGATTTTTATCCGTAATACTGTGATATTCCGTCGTTATTAGGAATCTAAGATGTTTCCTTTCCATAATAATAATATTCACCTAAAGTTTCGGTACGTACACACAATAACTTTTAATTATTAATAACACACTTTAGCTATACCTAGATTGGTTATTGGTTACCTTTATTGAGTAGAGTCACGAGTCTCTCGAGATCGAAGACGGTTTCATTTATGCATGAATTCTGAGTACTGTATTATTGGAAGCGATGAGTATGACATATTTAACTCAAAATAAATAAGTATTTTTTTAAAAGCTTACATAAAATCAGTGTTTCAGTATGATTCATAATTCAATATACAAAAATCATAGATACTTACACAATCAACATATCTAAAATTGCAGCACAAAAAAACCGGAGTGTTTGAGAAATTTTTGTAATATTACATGAAGAAGATTTTAGATTTTACTCGTGTGGCGAGGGGTTAAAAAACGTAGGCGTCGTTAGAGGCGACAGAGAGTAATCCTGCTGCATAACATCTTCAGCAATAAAAGAGTGGGGGTCGAGCATTGCACAATTAGGGCATGCTCGCACCAGTGTAATTACCACAGCAGGTAATCGGTAAGGCAGGTGATTTAACTGTGTTTCGTACGGTGAGCGGGGGCGGCCTGTATTCCCATCCAACAATACCAAAGTATTGATAATATGACATTAATAGATACCATTATATTGATAATATGACATCAAAATGTTGTAGATGTTCATGTTTTGCGATCATTCACTTAACATTATGTGAACCGCATGCACCTCTTGCCTACTCTTACACAAAAAATAAAATTAAATAATGATTTCGTATTTATGTTAGGCAAAAACCTTTATTGATTAGTTTTTGGTGGCTTTATAAATAATCATAAGTAACATAATATGATTTAAATTTAATAAAAAAAATCTCAAAACAATAAAACTGCCAAATCAAAATTTACGTGAAAGAAAGAAAATTTCATTAATATAATAAGACTAATTTTTCATTTTTTAAACATTACACATTATATTTTCACAATGACATCTTTTACATAAAATTATTTCAATCGACTATTTTTACTCAGAACAAAATTTACGTAGTCTCATAAAAATGCAACAAAATTTATCAACTCCAATAGTTATAACGCTAAAAGCATTGTATCGTTCAAGTTTATCTCCATCGAAGCACACTAGAGACGTAGGTTTTAAAAAGACGGCTATCGATTTAACAACTTAAAATTTATATTGGAAATGCAATTTTATTGTCTCCTAGGATTTGCAGTGGAGCGGCAAAATTGCAAACATGTTTTATTTGCGACCAGATACTGTCCGAAAGGGTTACTTGTTCGGAAAATTTAAATTGCTCGAGTCATTATTTTGTTGCGATATAACGAGAGGTTTAAAATGAAGTAAGCTTTTCTATTATAATCTGTATGTTGGCGTCCTTTTACTATAATATCATACGCTAACTGTTTCCCGTGGTTTTCATGTCGTAGTAATATAGGTAATTCTTTTCAATAGACTTTTTCATAAACTTTATATTAAGTAGCAAAAATTTTTTAAATCCGTCGAGGAGTTTCAAGGATTTGGGTGTTTAAGTAAACAAGCAAAATTTTACGCCTCATAATATTTCTTAATATAGATGACTTATATTCGTTCTTTTAGGAGTTAGTATTGGACGTAAGTAGGATTTAGAGAGACATCTAATTACGTACATTAATTAGACTTCGTTAATGCAATTAGGGTATCATCATTATTAGCGCATTAGGACTAATTACTTAAAGCCCTGAGGTAAAATCCATATATCACCGCGTGATGACCGTATATATCTATACATAGCACAGTACCAACGAGTATAACACAGAACTGTATCCAGTTTAGTATAATATTAGTTATTATTATTTGTGTTTTTATAATTTCATCACATTTATTTTTTCTTATATACTTCTTGATGTCATTAGTAATTTCGGTAATACAACATGCACAAATGTTGTATTTTTTTGTCTGTAAGTGTTTATAACATTAATTCATATATGTACATGTATGCAATTGTAAATGGGCCTTTTTATGTACACAAACGGTGGCAAACCTTTTAGGTTAGTAAGTTATTAATCAATAAAAACAATTTAAATCTTTCGACACATCTTAACTTATGCTATCCTAACATTAATTAAGTAGTAAATTGCGCAGGAAGGTAACTTTGAAACTTTGTTACTTGGGTATCTGCTTCGAAAAAATAATAACCATAATTTATTAATGTTCGTGCAATTTCTGGACTGGATAATGGTTTAATTTTCAAGTTTTGAAGCAACAAACAACAAAATAATGAGATGAGATAGACTTTAGGCACGAGTCCTAGAGTTAGCTCTAGATCTTGATTATGGTCTGTGCTGAAGCTATGCGGAACTCGAACAGTAAAAGCCTTCTGGACTCCACTTAATCAAGTGAATAAATGCTAGTGATCGCTAGTGATCTTGTGCTAAAATCGATATTTACTTTAAAAACTACAAAAGTTAGGTAACTTATGACATGCGCTCGCCACCGCGCATAGCATTTCGAGCTTGGCACAATTTTGCGCCGTAACTATGCTCAATTCCCAGTGTTAAAAGTATTACGAAACACTTGAAGCTTAGCTTTCACCACCACCACCACAATAAACTATGTTTCGTCCACGCTAGAACAAGCGGCTAAAGCAGCAAACAAAACATGATCAGGCTGAGCGTAATCCAGCGTGCGTATCACGCGTCGCGATCGCACTCGATAATGGCCGACAGAGTAAAGGATTAAAACAACTTTAACTTAACATAGAAGAGAGTCTAGGGATTGATGACAGAAATAGCGGGACTAGTACACAAGGGGATAAAGAACACGGATTTCTGGATCTCTCAACTATCGCACAGATACTTCCCATAGTAAATTCAATGGCGCGATCGAGCCTGGCACATTTTCGCACCGTAACTATGCTCAATTCCCAATGTTAAAAGTATGACGACGCGCTTGAAGTTTAGCTTTCAACGCCGTAAACTATGTTTCGTCCACGCTAGAACAAGCGGCTAAAGCAGCAAACAAAACATGATCAGGCTGAGCGTAATCCAGCGTGCGTATCACGCGTCGCGATCGCACTCGATAATGGCCGCCAGGGTAAAGGATTAAAACATCTTTAACTCGACATAGAAGAAAGTCTAAGGATTAATGACAGAAAAAGGGGGACTAGTACACAAGGGGGTGAAGAACACAGATTTCTGGATCTCTCAACTATCGCGCAAACACTTTTGTAGTAAATTTATTGGCACGATCAAACCTGGATTAGGAGTGTTGTCAACTCCTCATTTAAAAGTGTTACGAAGCGCTTGAAGTTTAGCTTTCAACGCCGTAAACTATGTTTCGTCCACGCTAGAACAAGCGGCTAAAGCAGCAAACAAAACATGATCAGGCTGAGCGTAATCCAGCGTGCGTATCACGCGTCGCGATCGCACTCGATAATGGCCGGCAGGGTAAAGGATTAAAAACATCGTTAACTCGCAAAATGAAACACAAATATTTTGTTTACGTGCCATCGGAACGGATTACGGGCTAGCGAATTTGTACAAATGCAGTTTCATATTTGTTTGCGCACTAAGTTTATTTTAATAGTTTTTGTGCGATGGAATATGAATAGTTAATGGATAAGTTTAGTTTGTTAGATTTGTAGTTGCTATTTATTTTTATTAATATTTTTAGGATATTAAATTAATTGAAGTTGTTTTATTAATGTTAGGAATTATTATATTCGGGATCAATACTAAATGACGGATATCAGCCAAACACAAGAAATTCAAGAATCTATTTTCTTCGGAAATATTTGTTAATAATGTGGTGAACTAAATTGTCATATAGCTATCGGAAACTACTGTGAAATAAAAATCCGTTCCATTTATTACTCAGAAATCACATTTATTTTTTTAATATGTACTCTCTCCTAAAAATATAGTACCTATACTTTGTGAAAAAATTTAAGGTAAATAGGTAACAATATGAGGCAAGTTAAGACTTAAAATACGGTGTAGCGTAAGTCATTATGACGGTTCAAGGTCCCTCGTTTTTGTAGATATTCAATATTTTAGAAAATTACGAAGTGTAACAAACACGTAATTAAGAAGTGTAACAAACACCTCTTTGTGGCAAGACTACAAATGGTGGAAATATCCCTAAATACATGTACAATCCACTATTTAACTATGATTTCTTGGAGTGCATGCAGGATTTTATAAAACAGAAATCTAACTCCAACTTCATGTTTTGATTATTTTATTCCCTAAGCTTAACTCAACATATTGTAAAAAAAGAATTTGGTCACCCGACTGCCAAATTAAGAAAAACCTCATCTGTTTCATTGAGATTCCGCGAATGTAAGTAAAAGTTCCTCCGTTTTTGAGATGGGAATATCTCAAAAACCGGGACTGTTACCTACATGAAATGTATTTTTCTAAACCCTCATAGCGTCCTCTATCTGCAGGTGCCATAGTATCCACTAAAACACTACACCCTGTATATGCAAATTTTATCTTAGCCAACATTTTACCTCCCCATTAATTAAGCGAATATCCTGTAAATAAACAAAACAATTACTTTAACCTTCAAAATAATTTGAATAGATGCTTAAGAGGTAGATAATCATTATTATCCTTTTATTTTTATTAAAATTACGGTTGAAGCAAATTGGTTACACGAGGAAAATATACAGATTTCCTTATTCTCCGTAATTTGATTATATTTTCCTGTGAATGGATTCGAAATCATATTTTGTGTAATATTTTTTTCCATAATTTCTTCACTAGTCTCATTTGAAATTGGATTTTTATAAAGACTAATAAGATTTAATTAATTTCTCCAAGGTATATTAAGTTAACCAGTCGTTGTTAAGTAAATAGTCAAACCTACATAAATGTTTTTAAAAAATAGTTTAATTTTTCAACTATGTGTATAAAATGTTGATGGAAAGACTTTTGAAGTCCGGTAAAGCTACAATACAAGATATATTTTTGCTTTTAAACCTTTTAGTTTGTTGGCTACCAAATTTTATAAGAATTTATAAGGTTCAAATTACTTTATTCCTTATTTTCGACCGAAGTCATTTACAAAAGAAAAACAAAAAACGGTACATAGTTAATACTAATACATGATTAATCCTACTACTATTATAAAGGCGAAAGTTTGTAAGTATGGATGTATGGATGTTTGTTACTCTTTCACGCAAAAACTACTGCACCGATTATGATGGAACTTGGTATACATACAGGTAAGGGTTCAGAATAACATATAGGCTACTTTTAATCCCGGAGTTGCCACGGGATTAGACGTTACGCGGGTGAAACCGCGGGGCGCGGCTAGTAAATGATAATAATCCACATTATGAGTCATAAAATATGGCGGTACACAGGGCCATAAAGAATAAAACTTTTTCATTGGCTATCGATACGAGACGTTTCGCCATAAGCGTTTTTGTTCCAAACTTCCTTAATGAATGCTATAAATTTGTGTTATTGTTGAAAAGCGTTATAGGTCTCATAAGTTTCGTGTTATCGGCAACATTGCTGTATTTTATGGCCTTTAATGTCGTAGTTACAACGGACAATAGTTAATTTATAATCAAAAAAACCTTTGACATTATTTTTTATGTAAAATTTTCTATTAGGTTATTTTATCCCCAATTGTTAGTTAATTTTAGATGTAGAAAATAAACAAATAACACTTGTATAAGCTTTTCAGAAATATATAACTTTTCAAAAATCTCGATTGTATATACGTGATAGTATTAACCGATTTCAAGAAATTAAACGTTGTAATATCTTTCTGGTCAATTCTCTACCTTTTAGAAAATACCCATGACTAAACAGTGATACCTCCTCAGTAAATAGGTCCCTTACGATCCAGATTTTAATGAAATTAAACAGGGTTGCCCGAGCACCACATACGTGTAATGTAACTATTGTTCCGAATGGCAAGGGCAAGATTCTATAAGACCCCAATTTTCGGGAACCCATTCTTCAGTATTGTGAGGGTCTGGGTATAATATATTAATGGTGTAATTACAACAATGGAAACAGCTAATGGCGTGGTAATGTAATGTCTTTCATTGTTACTACCTGTAATTAATTAATTTAGTTATTTTGTAGTTTGTATACTGTACTACTTTCTCATTAGATTTTAGTGTTTGCATCAAGCGGCATATTAATTTTTATAATTAGAACCATAATCAAAATAGTATTTTTCACAGAACATTAAAAGATCTGTGGTATTGTTCTATTACGAAGGATACCACTTTAATTAATGTGTTACATACCACACGAACGAAACTCTCGTTAGGGGTGTACGAAATGCAGATAGGATATCTAATCCTAATTAGTAATTTGATGCCTTTTGTTGAGCTGTAAATCACGTTATAAAGCTTCTTCATACTTTCCTTCTTTGTTTAATAGAAACGAGAATAAGTAGTGAATAGATAATGCCATAAGTCTCAAGAAAGAAAATGTCCTGTTACTCTAGAATTCGCAAAACATTGAAATACGTTTAGTAAAACTTCTCTTATTAATAATAGTACAAATTGTAATGAAGGGATGTAAGTTCGCTATTTTAAAGGCAGAGAAAACATCTACATTTAAAATTCATCTGATAACAAGTGCAAACAATGAAGAAACGGCATTAAATCAGTGAATTCAAGTAAATGTTATTTTATTCATTGTGAAATTTCCACAGATTATTAAGGTCACCAAATCCTAAATCAAAAGTAAATAAATGCGTGTCTTCAGAATCTACTAAAACATTCTGACGTAGCTCTATAATAATAGAGTGCAAATTGTAGGGAAAGTGGAATTCATTTAGTTAAGAAGGTAAAGAATCTCAATTCATTGGCATTTAAAATTCATTTGATATCAAAGCGATAATATAATAAACTTACTAATAACCAAATTAAATCGGTAAATTTGCAAAATTGCCCTGCATCATAGAGGACTCCAATCCGGTAAAGGTTAGGTAAGGTAAGTAAATCTTGAGCCTAAAATAACAAAGAATCGCGAATTAAAACATTCAAATGTTATACTATCTACCTTATTAAAACCTAAATCTAGACTAAAAATCATTACGCTTACGATGCGAAACTTTATAACTACATCATCCCTCAATTTACAATGCGCTGCAAATTGTTATGAGTTCATTCACAATGAAGAAGGAAAATAATTCATCTGCATTTAAAATTCATCTGATATCAAGAATGACAATATAGAAACGGGATTAAATCGACGAACTCAAGTTACTGTTATTTTATTCATTGCGAAATTTCTCTCACAAAGCAGTCTAATTCGGACTACGTTATGTAATTGTGGTTTATTCGACTTTATTCGGGAAAATTTACGAAGATTTATGAATTTCTATTATCTTATCAGATGCTGTAAAGTAATTTAGTTATAATTTATTACTGGCTGTAATTAGGTGTACTAATTAGTGATGTTTCATTAAATTCGAGCAAGAAATTTTTATGCCACGTCTTCCTGCCTTGATTCGATGGAATTAAATGAATTACTTGTATCTAATTATTGGTTTATAAGTATTACTAAAATGGTTTTAAACATTAATAGTCATTTGAAATCTTAACGTCTGTATACTGTGCCAAAAAAATCATATTTCAGAAACGATTTTTTCATAACAAAAGCGTTAAATAATATTGAAAAATACGTTTAACATTTTCCGAATCCCTAGCGTAGGCACAAGATGTGCAAACAGAGTACGTTTTTAATCTAGGCCACTCTAGTTTTGCTTGCCTATTTTTGCACCTACCCTTCAGTTAGTTTTTTCGTTTTATAAACAATATTGAATAGTTAGTTTTTGTTCACGAGCCAAATTGGATAACATTTTTACATGAAGTTGTACATGTATAAAATTGGTTGAAAGTTCAGTTGATTAATTGTTTCAATTTGTGTTTATACAAATTTATTCTTATTTATTTACACACTAGCTGATCCGCACGGCTTCGCTCATATAGTATAATGTTATATATATAGCCTATAAATACAGCCTATGAGGACAATGTAGCTTTCGAATGTCGAAAGCATTTTTAAAATCGGTCCAGTAGTTTTGAGCCTATTCATTACAACAATTATTAACCATATTATTTTATAAAAGGTATAATAAAAGTCCTAAATTATATAATAATCGAAGTTTATTAGTGTAGGTAAATATAATAACCTGAAAATTTCTGAACAAGGCGGTGTCTAGAACTGTTCAATGTTTAATTAATTTTAAGTCAAAGTACATCGAAATAGTAAACTCCAGTGAATCGTACATTGCACAAAAGACGGACCGTCGCGGAATGCACATAACTCGACTTTGTCTAATATCGCGCTACGTGACGTACGTAGCCCTTGGCCCTATGCCGTTATACTTAGGCCAAGACTGCACTGCATAGAATACTAAACTAACCTTATACTGTTATACATGCAGTGTTCCATGTTTAAAAATCGAATGAAAAATCCTTTTGTGACGTAGTTTAGTCATGAAATGATTGTTTAATCCACGGGATTTTTAAATTCGTTAGTTTAGTAGTGCGTTGATGGTTACTTAGTTTTAGTGTGATTCGTAAACTATAAAACCGAAACCTAAGTTTTAATAGGTATATCTTTCATATAACAGACATTGTATAGAACTTAGCACGTCGCAGAATGCACATAACTCGACTTTGTCTAATATCGATGCGTGATGTACGTAGCCCTTGGTCCTATGCCGTTATACTTAGGCCGAGACTACACTGCACAGAATACGAAACTAACCTTATACTGTTATACATGCGGTGTTCCATGTGTAAAAATTGAATGAAAAATCCTTTTGTGACGTAGTTTAGTCGTGAAATGATAGTTTAATCCACGGGATTTTTAAATTCGTTAGTTTGGCAGTGCGTTGACGGCTAGTTAATTTTAGTGTGATTTTTAAACTATAAAACCGAAACTTAAGTTTTAATAGGTGTATCTTTCATATGACAGACATTGTATAAAAGTGGGACCGTCGCGGAATGCACATAACTCGACTTTGTCTAATATCGCGCTACGTGACGTACGTAGCCCTTGGCCCTATGCCGTTATACTTAGGCCACGACTGCACAGAATACGAAACTAACCTTATACTGTTATACATGCGGTGTTCCATGTATAAATCGAATGAAAAATCCTTTTGTGACGGAGTTCAGTCATGAAATGATACTTTAATCCATGGGATTTTTAAATTCGTTAGTTGTGACAGTGCATTCACGGCTAGTTAATTTTAGTTTGATTCGTAAACTATAAAACCGAAACTTGAGCTTTCATATATTTATCATACGATATATTTATCTGACATTATTTATAACTGAACCCGTCGCGGAATGCATAATAATACTTTGTCTAATTACTACTACTATACGACCCGATTGTCGCAATGGATACAGGAATGGTCTATACTTAGTATGTATGTATTTACAAAAAAAAAGTATGTTTAAGTATGTCCATCAGTTATCTAGGTTCCATAGTACAAGCTTTGCTTAGTTAGGGACTAGATGGCGTTGTGTTAAATGTCCCTGAATATTTATTTATTTAATACCACCTGATGTACGTGGCTCTTGATCCTTTGCCGTTATATTTAGCGCAAGATTGCACTGCACAGAATACAAAACCATATACACGTGAATTTTCCATGTGTATAAATAGCACGGCAAGTAATGTGTACTTAGTCATTTCTAAATTAACATTAATCTTAAAAATCTGTTTTTACACTACATTACGTAAACCGCATATTTTTAAACACGAAGCTAAAATGTACGCACGTGATTTTATCCGTGTAAAATTCTTTTTCAAAATCTGAAAATCCTTTCGTATTGAGTTTTTAGGTTACGTAGTCTAAAAACCTATATTTCAGGGGTTTTTAGGCTCAGTTCTTAGAGCTCGTCGTTAACAGCTTCCATCGGCTGTTAGTCAAATTCAGATCTAGATTTTTTGCAGACTTTACACAACGAAAAATTACACTATAATGAAGTTATCGATATTGCATATGTATTAGTGTAAAAGAGCTTATGATATCGATTAAAAAAAACATTTAACCAACTAAAAAATTAGGAGGTTGTCAATTCAAGCTCTTCAAAACTTTGTCAAATAAATTTTATAAATAATAAAAAGAATATTGAGTTTTACTACATTGTGTACCAACCTTATAATATGACCATCCACTCACTGCAGCCCTATCCCATTAAATGACCCGACATCTATACATATAATAAAATCGTAGACTAGCCGTGTCTGTACATTAAATATTTTCAAGAAAAAAATAGTGTTTCGTGTTTCGTTAATGATTCTAAACTCAAAACAATAATATTTAATAAAATCACCACTTCACTGTAATATATCTTTGACGATATCGCCTTCGACGTCATTATAACTGGAAAAATATTGGGAGATAATATCTAGGCACCGTATGTAGCATAAAATTTTAAGGTGACTTTAAAGAACACTAAAAGTGCTCGCAATCTTTTATGTATTTAATATTGGAGATATTTTTGGATAACACGATAATGGTATTTGAAAATTATTTCCAAATATCCTTCCCGGCTTCATAGTTTTTGGTATGTTTAAGGATTACTACTATTCATTAAATATTTCAAGCAAATCAATTTATACAAACCTTGTCCTGGTAGTAGCGAACATAACAAAGTAATATCGAATTCGTTAATGAATTCTGTCTTTAAGTGAGTATATAGTATATACCGGTGAATCAATCAACTAGCCGTTGTCCGCGGCTTCCCTCGCAGATTATTTTCCAACTTACTTGATATTTATCGTTTTCTGATAGCCCATCTAGACAAAATCATTAAAAATTAAATCTTATACAGATACTAGCCGCGCCCCGCAGTTTCACCAGCGTAACTTCTGATCCCGTGGCAACTCCTGGATTAAAAGTAGCCTATATGTTATTCTTAACCCTTACCTAGTTTATACCAAGTTTTATCATAATCGGTTCAGTATTTTTTGCATGAAAGAGAAGAAAAAGAAACATACAGACATCCTCACAAACTTTCGCATTATTATAGTACATTTACGTATTAGTAGGATTATGTTATTCTGTATAAACTACATTACTGGATAATTTATTCTAAATCCGTTTTGCAGTTTTCGTAACAAATCGTTTCTATATAAATTGCATTTAAATTTTAATGATTATATGACACATGACTACGGTATGTCAAAGTTTGTAGTTCGCTCGAGTGCCACTCGAAATGTAGGTTAAACTAGCTTTAATTAATTTCAACCTCTTGTATCATATATTTAAAGCCCTGATTTCCGACGTTTACTTTGCATTAAATAGATACACAGACTAAGACTGAATTTTTAGGGTTCTGTTTCTCAAAGTACAAGAACTCTTATACGATCACTTTGCTGTCCGTTTGTTCGTCATCTGTGAAGACCTTTTTCTCGTTATGATTTTACCCGTGTGGCTACGGGTTATAATGCATGTGTCGCCACCCTATTTCTACCCGTGGGTGTCGTAAGAGACGTCAGATGGTAATTCTGCTGCATAAAATTTTCAGCTATAAAAGAGTGGGAGCCAAGCACTGCACGATTGGGCCAAGCTTGCACCGGTGTAATTACCACTGCCAAGCAGATCGGCGTGAAGCAGTATTACACTGTGTTTGGTACGGTGAGTCCAGAGGCCTGGTTTCCCATCCCATTCCTCTCCCATCCCGTCCCACTCGTCTCCCAATTTCGCATCAATGATCTTCTCCTGATTCTTTTCCCTTCCTTCAAGCCGGCAAGGCATCTGCGACACTTTGATGTTGCAAATGTTCATGGGCTGCGGTCAGTCACTTAACATCAGATAAACCGCATGCTCCATTTGCCTGCTATGACATAAAAAATCCCAAATTCATTCAGTAATTGCGCCGTGATTTACTAACAAACATCCAAACATCCAAACTTTACATTTATAATATTAGTAGGATTTAAAAAACTTAAATTAGTTATCTGTAGCATAAATACAAAAAGTTTCACGGCTAGTGCTGAGCTGACCTAAAAACAAGACCTTGTATTGTAAAGTTCGCTCTTTACGTGTTTCTGTTGTTATGTAGGTTACTTTGAAACTTACAACTGAATAATAAATAAAAAGCCGGCCAAGTGCGAGTCGAGTTGCGCATGAAGCGCTCTGTGCTAGACGCCTCTTAATATATATTTTTTAATTTTTAGTATTTTTATAGCGACAACGGAAATACATAATTTGTGAAAAATTCAGCTTTCTTTCCCTGGTGTCAGACAGAGGACGCTGTCGTAAAGGGTAGACCGGGAATTATTAAATAGCAAAAATTTACCTTTTAGGTCACCCTAAAAACAACGGCCAAGTGAGAGTCGGACTGGGGCACGAAGGGTACCAGACCCCCTTAATAATATATTTTTTTGTATTTTTTACAGCAGCAACGCAAATACATAATATGCGAAATTTCAGCTTTATAACTATCACTGTTTATGAGATACACTCTAGTGACAGACAGACAGTGGGGGCATCGTAATAGGGTCCCATTTTTACCTTTTAGATAGGGAACCCTAAAAAGCTTACAGAAGTTACTCAAGTTCTAGAAAATTCTTTTGGATTTTTGTATTATAGTTTTTAAGTATGGCCAGAGGTTAAGTACACATATGAATTATACAGTGTATCCAAAAATAAACGATTTCTTTTCTCCTATTTTTTCTATAAATTTTTCGATTTCCATTTCTTTTCTTTTTTACTGTTGTAGTGAAAATTATACTTGGCTATAATGAACTAACGAACAAGTTATTTGGAAATATTATTTTTACTATTAACAATAGAAGTTTTAATCGTAATGGACGTAAGTATATTTCAATTCTATAGCTAATTAGAATTAAAATATACTTAGATGAGATTAATGCTAACAATAATCTAATCACAATAGCATTACAAAGTGAAAACTTTAAATTGATAATAAATTATTCTTTATCGTATAGTATATAATATTATATAGTAGTTAATACGTCCTTAAAGGATTTTCAAGTTTACCTAGTCACATTTTATTCATTACAGGAGCTTAGAAAATTGTGTACCTTCCGTTTTAATAGTTTATTTTCTCTATCAGGAGGTAGGAAGCGCATAACGAACTCTGTTATCATTAGCCTGAACTACGGGAGATTGGAAATTTAACGACTATCATCTTGCTACTGCCCGCTGCGTTATATTGCTTTTGACGCTTACTTTTAAACTAGTGCAGGCTTTGGGTTTAGACTTCGATTAACAATACAACTAGATATCGTGTCGCAAAAACCCGTCTCGGCAAATAAAGGTTTACATTAGAAATGAATACTTATTTTGGTTTAGTTCGGTTGTTAAAGTGCCGCAGTGTTTCTTAACGTTTTTTACGATTTTGGAGTTTATTAGTAAAATGTTGAGATTAATTTTTTTAGATAAATTGCTTTTGATAATCACCTTCAATTCTAACAAGAGTTTAATGTGGATGATGAACATAACAATTTTATTGTAACCTTGCGAATTCATAATCCCATTTTATTTTCGAACTTGATAATCCATATGTTCATAACATAATATATATCAATAACCATTTAACACTAATAATATTTTAAATTGATGTAGAATAGTGCGTCTACTTTGCATACAAAAGGACGTAAAAAATCTGAAGGTACCTTCCAAAAAGCCTCGTCTAAAATTAATAAACCGTTGCAAGTTATGCAGGAAGAATGCAATATAAAAGGGATTAACAAAGCGCTTGTCGTGTAAAGAATATGTTGAAGAATATTCATATTTTCTGAACAAGATGCCGGCACAACGTGTGAGCTAGGAAATTAATAATATCCTCTCAATATCCTATAAGGTATTGGCAAGAGTCCACCGTAACATATGCATTTAAAAGGAGCTTCTTAGTAAAAGGATATTCAACAAGAATTGATGCATAATTTTTACACTCAAGTATCCTACGATGTGAAGGGCTTGGTCACAGACGAACAAAATTCCATTAGTGAGTTCTGGACGTTAGCCAGCCGGGACAGTATAACTTTATAGATATGACGTTTGGTAAAAAGTGAGGAATTCCAGACGCGGCTATAACCAACTAGCTTTTGACTTCACTTGCGTTAAATTCTGGGTTTGGATAAATAAAAGGTATCAATACCACCGAATTTAGGAAATTGCCTATTTGTGTACGAAACTTCTTCAAAATCCTTTGAGTAGACGCAGCACGCGACAAAATTCTAACTTTTACTCGGAAATTACGTTTTATAATGTTAATTTATTTCTCGAAAAAGGTCCATACTTCAAAGGATCTTACATAATCGCAATATCATTATTAACTCAAACTTATGAATTAAATAAACAAACACTTTATCGTAAATTCACGTTATTATTTGATTTAAATATACAAAGTGATGTCGGATTAAAATGATATAATAAGGATAAGCGATATTATGCTCTGTATTTAAAATGTAAATCCAAATAAGAGGGCCTACTTACACATGAAAAATCAAACGTGGTTCTGAATTCGTTAAATATTCTTTGTCGTCTTTCAGCCCGCCCACTCTCAAATTAAAAACCGTTGTTAATTTCATGAAGCGTTGCTAACAAGGAAATCATAACTTTGTTTTTTCACTTTTGAAATCGTCACATCATGCACTAGACTTTTGCGTCGAAATTTTAGACAGAAAATGACCACGAGGTTTTTTGGCAACGGATACATTTTAAATAAACCGTTCCGTTTTAGTAATAAAGGATTCCATGTAGTCTTTAAAATTTATTGTTAGGATTCATTGTTTGCAATTGTGTTTGTTATTACGTATTCGCAGCTTATACATAGCGAAACAAACCTAAATTCTTTGACGGTAATTTAATCGTAATAGCGCGTAATATCGTTTACTAAAATGGTTTAGGATCCCGGATATAAAATCATGAAAAGAGAACAGATTTAAAACAGTATAGATGTATATTAATATTATCATGCTTAACTAATTAAATAATAAATTATAGTGTCAACTAAGGAAATGACGTACAAATAAATGAAGTACAATATTTCACTCAAACGCCAATCACTTGAAAAACGGGAAGCGGTAGAATTCACGTTTTAATTTTTACCTCAAATTCCTTATTTTTCAATTCACACGCCTGACAAAGTTCGCGTATATTTTACAACATCGACAGTTCCCGGCCAAACTTTAACAGCGAGATCATAAAGTTTGCGCAAACAACGGAGTGCGATAGCAAACAAATATTCATTTATTCCGTGCAATCTTTCATGTGGGGGCTACAAAATGCATCGAAGACCAACTCGGTACGTACAGTATCGCGATTCAAACTCGTTTTTGAATTATGTATGAGATGAGATATCCTCAATCTGTCGCGCTTAACCGATTTATTATGACCTCTCGTTCGATCTTTTGCTGTGTATATTTTATTTGTTGCCTCACATTCAGATAGGTCAAGCTGAATTGGCTAATGATGGTGTATATTTTCGTTAAAGTTTGACAAATGCTCGAAGCGCTTTCCGCTGCAGATAAGCTGATGTGGATACTTCGAACTTAGGTCAGTGGAAACTGATATGTTTTATCATTATCTTTTGTCGTAAATAACAATTTGTCAAGAAAGTAAAGGAAAGGCATTGCATAAGAGATAACGTCGTAGAGTTAACTTCTTTATCTCAAATGTATGTACCTAGTTTGACTTGGCATAGTAGCTATTATAATATACTTCTGAGTTAAATACAATCAATGTGCATATAGTGCCCAGATTAAAATCGTTGTAATATTAGAAATTATTTACAATTTAATTTAAGGCTGTGATAATCTATACCCCCACAAGTGAGATGATAAAATCTTTATCAATATAATTATGTGCAAAATTAATGTCCCTATCAACAAAAACTGCAGTTTTTTCTCAAAGCTCAACGTCAAAAACATTTAAAGTCAATAACATATGAACAAACTTATAACCTATGCGTATACCTAATATTTGAACCGAATTGGACGTGAAATCCCCATTCACCGGGCCCATTTGATTCCACTGCGATGTGATGTGACCCAATTAGTTGGTGACGTATGTGTGAACAGTGCACCTAGTGACGGGAAAATATCGGCTGAATCAAAGTAAAACTATTTATAATTGATAGATTGTATTGTGACTTCTTGGGGGAAATGCATTTTAAGTACCAATTGAATTAAAGACTTTTGCACTATTTCCACTATTTATTTTAACACTTTATTTAATTACAGCCGGTTTCGAGAATTCATCATCAGGTAGTAAACAAATCATAAAAAATAAATTTTTATGATTTTATGATTTAAAATTTTTATGATTTTATGATTTGTTTCATTCAGATCAAATTTTTATGATTTGTTTAATTCAATACTTAAAACTTTTTAATGAAAAGGTGTGACTTCCTAATTCCTAAGGTATATTACTATCTTCTTCATTTAGTTAATGGCACCACACGATAAGCAGGAATTCGCCAATGTCCAGTATATTTGGGAGAGTCTCTTTTTAATTTTACAACATATGACAGCTTCAGGTATATACTATAACAGTCAAGTTGTGTCAAGTCAATTGGGAAAAAAAACTTATAAAATATATGACAAAAATATTCAGATCGTGATGCGCAAAGAATATCTTTAACATTCGACATAGGTGCTATCGATTATGTAGTTCCCGATTGCTATTGTTGCAGACTAGATCTAAATTTTGCTCTGACTTCTGATATTAAGGAATGGGATGTAAAATTCAGGATATTTTGTGAATATGTCTGCGTTATCTATAAACTTCTTATGTTGATTAATAATTTTAAAATCTACTTCATACATTCTACTTCATTATATAGATAGATTAGCTGTGCTCAAATTATAAAATTGCTATGATTTTTTGTTCGGATATTTGAAAGAAAAGAAAGAAGAAAAGGACATTCATGTTCAGCAATAAATACGAGACTCGTATTGTAAAAAAGAAACAAGCCAAACACGTAAACACAAAATATATACATATATATATGAAAACAGGAAGAAAGTATTCATATACAAATTAATTAGTATATTTGTGTTGAATGGAACTCGCTATCGCAACTACGGAACACACTTTCATGAAATTTTGTTTACAGATATAGCTAATACATATAACTATTGTCTGAATTATGTGATACAATTTTCTGATCTATCCCCAATCTAACGTACGCAAAGTCGCGGACAGAACATAGTGTAAATTTAATTTAAATGGGATTGAATAGTCTGCATAAAGCAAACTTAAAAATCTTCCCAGATAGTTGTTTCTATTTAAGACGTCTATAATCCCAAAGCGCGTTTAATAAACTCAAGGGAGCCTTACGCCGCGTGACTTCACATACATCCCGAGTATTAACGCCACTTAATATAATTTTATGTGCCCTCAACGACTTGACGAGGTTATTGCGATGTTATGAGAATAATTTTACAGCCATCAAGCTTAGGGCTCATTTTTAATAACAAGTTTTAATTAATTGTGATTAATTTGCAACGTATAATTTATGCAGAAATTAAGATGAATAATGAGAATACGTTAAGCCTTATATTATATACCCATATAAGTACAAAAGTTTCATAAAACATTAATAAATTTTAAATGTATGTTTATTCTAGTTTTCTCTTTTCTTCACTATTATATCCAATTTCAATTTATATATTAAACGTCCCGAATTTAAATGTTTCCTTAACACATCGCAAAAATGGTTTGCCAAGAGGTTTTTATACATTGTAAATTAATTTGGACAGAAATTGTTTCTCCTTAATACAGGTGGCTATCTGGCTAGGCAACCTAGCTAAGGAAACGATAGCTCATATGAATTATTGTATGTAGCCTTTGTTACTTTGGGTTTGCTTCGATAAAATACATTGTTTACTAAAATAGATAATTAATTTAATTAATATTTACGCGTCTTTTCCGGTACTCATATTCCACTTGTACTGTCCCAGAAAGTTGGAGGATCGCTGTAGTCACCGAATCCCTAAGAAAGAAATTCGCTCGGAACCATTAAACATTAATAAATAAATTGAATAAATTTTATAACAAATCTGAAGTACTTTTCAAAACCCCCTTGTAAAATACGGGACCAGCGATTCGAACCATCATTATTTTAATTATAATTCAGGAAGAGCGTTAAGATAATAACTTTATACAAATTTTGATAAAACCAAACCACGCTTTAACGATGCAATAATTTCTTCCCAACTCTTACCATAAATCTTTCCCGGCTATAAAATAGCATGCTTATTAAAAGTTTCACCCCTTAATTGTGGATCTGAAGGCCCATCCTTATTATGGGCTGAAACCACCCAAAGGTCACTAAGTTCCATTTATGTCGGGCCCTATTATCCCTTCAGAACATATGACCATTATTAGTTGACCTTTAATGGAAATCACTTCGATATAGAAAGTTATTACTACAATATGGCTTTGAGTGATCTATCGTTTTTACAGGGTTTCGTATGAATTGGTTTATTCGAGTAAGATAACTTATTATTTCACGTGAATGGAGCATTGATCCTATACTTGATTCTACGAAAGCAAAATATTTATTATTTTTGCGAGGACGTTTTATGAGTCGGTTATGTAAGTATATTCTGGCGAGACAGGTGGATTTCGAACACGTTTAAGTACTAAAGTGGAGGTAGTCATCCACTTGATAGGTCGTCTACATTCGTGCTAAGCTAGACGTTTTTGAAGTTGTGAAAATTTCTTTTAAGAAATTGATGTTGTAAAATATTGAACCTAATACTAATATTGCAACTACGAAATGGATTTGAAAAATATTTTTTGATTATAATAAACAGTGACAGTGACAAAACAAAACAACAGACTAAATAGCAATATTTTTAATCAAAATACCTAATCATATTTTCATCACTTGCCATATTAAAAAGTTTTTAGTCTTTTTACATTTTTTTACGATTTGAGACTAGAAAATATTTTTAATACAACGATTTATCTTTTATGTTCTTTAAAAAGACATTGCGCTTCTTGTAAGTAATTAAAAATAGATTGCTCAGAAGTTTTTAACTGAAGAATGACATCGCCGACAATTTCACTTAAGCCTAATGAAGAAGTTCATTAATTGTTGCTCCCGTAGGAATATTAAGGGTGCGGCCAGCTGTCGCAAATGAAGGGAATTACAAATGTTCTACAAGAAAGGATGTTCCGTTCTTAATCTTCCAACCTTCAACAGTATAATGAGTTCTATTGAATAAGTGCATAGTTTTGTGAATCATATAAGCGAAGAAATAAAGAAAGACAATATTTTTTTTTAGTTTCCTACACAAATCGAAGGAACAAACAAATAGTTCGAAAATTTTCTAAGCTAACCTATACTAATATTATAAAGAGAAAAGATTTGTTTGTTTGTTTGTGTTATCTATATACTGATATTATAAAGAGGAAAGGTTTGTTTGTTTGTTTGTGTTGAAAAGGCTCCGAAACTACTTGTAGTTTGGTCTTGACCAATTTGGATGAAATTTTGTACAGAGATTCTTTGTATCCCCAGGACTGACATAGGATTGTTATCCTGAGAATCCTACGGGATCGGGACATATACGCAGGTGAAACCCCGAAGCCCAGGTAGTACGAGATAAAGGTGCTGTTTGCAATTTTATTCAAATCATACTCCTCGAATTGATTTCGATTGAAGTCATTCTGATGCCATTTTTTAAGCCGACTCAGTATTTCAAGATTTATATATATTTCCAATAGGACACAAAATATAATTATTTTGAGCCATCGATGCAAAAAACTGCATAAAAATTCTTCTGATTCTTCACTCAATCTATTTTTAATGTTTATTTAAATATGAACGCAACCAAATGGACAATAATGCTATTTGTTAGTTCTGCTTAGAAACATTTTCTAACCGTACTTTCAGTCTAATTAATATTGCAGTCCTATAATGTCCTGGGTAAACTAGAGCAGTGCCGATCTAATTAAAGCTGCTTAGGCTGATTAAAGGTTTTAACCTTTTTGGTCGCAAACAACACGCTCTTTTCTTTTTGGTTTTTTGTTACCTTTTTGCAGACTTTCCAAACATTGCTTGCACTTGCAAGTTCTTCGTAAAAGCAATATGAAGTGAATGATTTATATAGAAAAATGAAAAACAACTATCGATGGAATGACCTGTGCCCCGCGGTTTCACCCACGTTTAAATCGCGTTCCCGGTGGATTTCCGGGATAAGAAGTATCCTATGTCCTTTCTCGGGTTTCAAACTGTATCGTTACAAAATTTAATTCAAATCAGTTCAGTAGTTTAGGCGTGAAGAAGAGACGGATAAACAGCCAGAGAGAGTTACTTTCCTTTATAATATTACTAGATTACGAATAAATTCAGTGAGCAATTCATTTTATACGATTCGTAATTTTATAACAATTTCAAATAAATCTCTATTACCTTAGCTAGCCCTAGCTTTCCGCATTCGATGCCAAACTAGTTTCGATTTGAATGATATAAAACATATCCCCGAGCCGCGGGCAGAGAATTTTAACAGGAAAATTTCATTATCCACAGCTTTATCAAATAACCCGTGTAATGGCCGCGCTGCTGCGTTTTCATTTTACTAACTCGATTGCAATAATTCTCTAAAATAGACCGTTATAATCTATTCAAAACTTTATTACAGAAGTCCTTTGTGTAAGTGTGACAACTAGGTGCAGCCTTAAAAAACTACGAAGATATCAATGGGGCGTCTTTGTGACGCAAAAATGTACACAGGTAATATTTTAGGACTTCAGTGGCCTAACTATCGTTACGTGTATGTACATTTTTTATGTAGATACATGGGTAATATTTTAGTGCTTAATAGTCCTTACTAACGTTACTTTTACAGGGCGAATACTGTTGAAAGATGAAACACCAAACGCACAAAATTTGTACATTATTAAATTTTCAGAGATTATCAGATAATTCTAGAATTAACGATACTTTATAGATTGTATTGTCACTTCTTGATGGAAATGAATTGGAGACTTTTTACACTATTTCCACTATTTATTAGTAAACTTTATTTCGTTGCCCCCCGTTTCGAAATTGGACTACCTAATGATGAATTTTTTAATAGTTTAATGATATTACTAACTATTTAAGTGGAAATAGTGTAAAAAGAACTTTAATTCAATACTTAAAAATAAAAACAATTTATTTTGAAATAATTGACAAGTTTATTGTATTAAAATTCATAACATTCTTTCAAACACAGACATTCCTTACCATAGATTGTATGTACAATGGAAATATCTTTTGACTATCTTCAATATACATTGTTATTTTTCATTTTCAGTATAGAATCTTTCATAAAATACAGCAAAGTTAAGACAAACAAGAGTTTTCAGATACTAAAGCTGGGAGCGCGAAAATTTGTTGAGTCTCAACAACAGAGGGTACTTACATTATTCTCGAGCGTCTTAAAATGGAGAGTATAACGAATAATATATAACTTTACATTGTATACAGCTTGCGTTAAAATATTGGATCGAAATACATGCTAATGTAAAAAGACAAAAGCTTTATTTGAAAAGAATGTCTTTTATTTTGATGGAAATCGTCACAATCGAATAGTAGTATGCGTCACTATGAGACACCGTAAAAAATACAACGTATGACTCGTTCGCTTAGAGATGGGGGCTTATGTATTCACATCTCACTCGCACACTGTTTGCGTCTATACTCATACTGGTACCGTTGGATAAAAAATAGCGACATTTATATTACGTAAAGAAGAAATACGAACAATTAAAATTACAAAACTCAATATAAAACAACGTTTTAAAATATTATACAGATAACACGCCATATTGGTAAACCATTATTTTAACATAAAATTCTAGCTATTTTAAATTAATAATTTTCCAATAACCATGTTCTCTACCGATTAATTAAATAAATAAAAAGAGAAGAGAAGTATATATTTTTCAATAACACTACTTCATTCCTTGTTACTTAATCCCATGTTTTTGGAACATTAAATTTATTTGAAATTTGGTTTACCTTTCTTTCTTTCTTTCTTTCATATTAGCAAGAAAGGAAAGGTTTCAATGAAATTTCGTATACCGGTAGGCTGTTTATTTGGGCATTAGCTTCTGCCCACGACTTCACTCGCTTTAAATTGGGGTTTTATATACCAATAAAATGTCAACTAATAAAGTAAAATCGTAACTGATCGACCTATTTCACTTTTTTAATTAAAGCAAGTGGTTACAAATAATGAGCGGGCAACGAACACCACATAATAGTTTGACTGAAATGTGGTGTTCAATGCTAACATTTAACCGAATCTAAATTTAGCTGCTGCGGTTTCGGTGATCAAACAAAAAGGGCATTGATTAATTGTTGTTCATGTACATGCATTGATACCTATTACCAAATGAAACGAATTAAGGAAAGAGTATATGTTAAATAAAACACAATTTTTACTACTCATGTAGCATGAAACACACATTGAAAAGATTACAACAATAATTTCACACTTATAAAGTGAAAAAAAATCACGACTACAATCGCTAAAAAAACACATCAAAACTTTAACACACGATTAGTGTGCCTAAGTTTAACTTTCCCATCAAATTCTTCGAAATATAGTTCTTGAAATATATCCACATAATTTTATTGTGTTCTAGCCTCTACGCGGTTTTACCCGCGTAACTTCTGATCCCGTGGATCGATATTATACTAAGTTTCATCACAATCAGTTCAGTAGTTTTTACGTGAACGAGCAACAAACATACTTCAAACATCCTCACAAACTTTCGCATTTATAATATTAGTAAGATTCACAACCCAGTGCAGAGATTCTATAATTTTCGTCGTTCTAAATAGTTTTTAATCGACGTACACCTTCTTTTTTAATTTTGCACGAATATTGGAAAAATTTAAAACTCCACTTTATCGATGAGCATTATCGTAAAATATTCCCAAG
Source organism: Phoebis sennae (assembly GCA_001586405.1). Taxonomy (NCBI): domain Eukaryota; kingdom Metazoa; phylum Arthropoda; class Insecta; order Lepidoptera; family Pieridae; genus Phoebis; species Phoebis sennae. The sequence goes on from LQNK01000098.1 coordinate 40,497, forward strand.
TTCCACATTCTGGGCGTATGGTTTTTATAAAATTGTGCTGTGATAAAATTTTATCGTATAATTTCATTAAAAACGAACGTGTCGGCTCCGATGTATGCTGCAGGCTTGTAATTTATAGGAAAACTGAATTATTCGTGTCTTTCAATAATTTATACGCGCGATAATTATCTGATGAAGTTATCGGGAAATTCTTGTAGAACTCAATTTGTGATTAAATCCGTTTGCGATATTTATTTTTGAACATTTTGGAAAACACATTATACTATGTTTTGGTTGAAAATACAAAATTAAAAAGTCTGTATAGAATGTATGTTATAACCTTTATTGTTTCCATGAGATTACTTACCTATTAATCGTATTTGCTATTGGAATGTCTCTCCACTAACAAATATGTGTAGTAGTAGCAGAGCCATTATGATTGATGATACACTACTTCTTACATATTCTGAAATAAAATTACATACTATAATTTCCATGCAAATTAATCACATAATATGATTAAGACTAGATAGATAATCTTTTAAATATTTTTTAATCTAATACTACATATACATAAAAATACATAGCATCCAAATATATACATTGAACAGATGGAACACTTATTGAAATAATCCTATTGAATCCTAACCAACCATTATAAACATTTTGTTATTAAATAATATTTTGTTCACAGACAATCTCACTTACGTTCTTTTATCTCACGTACTTTAAAACCACGTATACTAAGAAAGTGTATCATATACATAGATGGAAAAAAACCACTTCATCTCACATCATCGAATTCTAATTTTTCACTAAACGATGTGTTGGTACGTTATGGAGTGATCCTTGTTCAAACAAACGTCATTACCCAGCCTGCTCACTGGAATAATTTAATTGATTATAACGTTGTATTCGATTAAAATCGATTCGCGATATTACAAGCTTTTGTTAAATTAACGCGCTGTTTATTAATAATGTTTAGTATTATGGAACAAATCGGTAATTTTCCTAGAAATACGTACGATAATTTCTAATCTTTGCACAGTGCAAACAAAAGAAGGACTTAACACAATGTAATACATTTTACCATCGATTAACCAAGAAACATTTAACATAATGAAATAAATTAAATAATAATTTACATATTATATTATTTACTTCATTATTAATGATTAAAATTAAACCCAATAAAGCGAATCAGACTTTCAACTAACATTTTTTTTGGATTAAAATTATAATTATTATTTCAAAAACTTTCTTTTGAAAATGAGTATCCCTATATATTTTTTATTAAATATTACGTATATTAATAAAGTGAGATATTCGGCAGGACCGATAATCCATTACAAATAAATTGGATGACATTCGAAATGGATTTAACCGCCGAATAATAATCACATTAAGCTCTAACCCGGCTAGCTAATGAAATGAGGGCATTGTTAGAGGCGGCTTAAAATCCTGAACATGTCATGGAGTAGCGCTGAGAGTCGTTTATCAGAGGACGGTCGAGTAGCGCCGCGTAATTAAACGTTACAGCCGGACACACGTGGGCCAGGACTGGTGAACTAACGCGTGTATTAGGGTGTTATGTACAGACAATAGACAATCTACACAAATGTACAGCGATGCCATCAAGACATAGATCGTTGTCGCGATCCGGTTAACTTTGGGTACTATGTACAAATAGTTTGTAACACTTTTTTATTTATGTGTTTATCGTTGTTTTCATTATGCCGGCGCCAGACATGGTCACAGATGTGGACATTCCCTTGAAGATCCTATATTTACACATTTACACATTTAGACGGATATGGTTGGACCCTCCAGATACATTCAAAGGTTTTATCACTCTTTTGAGATCGGTTGCACAACTGGGTTACGCGCAAATGTGGCAGGCACACAAATAGTCGAAATTTGATTCCTTTGACGTAACGACACGGATAGGATATTTGAACATATGTCTGTCGCATATATCACTAGTTATCTAGATTAAAATTGTGAAGCAAAAAGTTTGTTTCTCTAATTTGTCGCATTAAGCTTCGAAATAACCTGATGAATTTTGTAAAATTATTCGTCATAATTGTGTGTAAATACCAGATTCAACTCTAAAACTTTTCTAGCAATACTTTGCTCCGTGCGTACACACTAGCTTATAATAAAAATCACATTAAGCTCTTACACGGGATTTCATTATATAACAAATATTTTCAGAGTTACGTTCTTATTTTAATATACATATAATTTATCGTTTAAAATTGCATTCAATTTGTCTAATTGTCTGAAAGTTCTAGACAAAAAACAAAGGCTTGTTAGCAACCACAGCAGTGTGTCCCCAACGAGCATTGCTCTAGACAAGTGAATTAAAATGATAGGAACGAAGTCGAGATGTCGGCGATGTCACGCGAACGGTCGAACCGCTCGGAGACTTGTAACGTTGATGGAAATATTGCTACTTGAGATTTGCAGCTCCGTCCTTTGAAACCTCGACTTGTTCTATACGGAAATTGCATGTATGTATGCAAATAAGACAAGACAAAGTTAGTTATACTGATTGAATTGCACTTGAAGGAAACTTTTACTGGATAGATTGTAGTGACAATTACCTTGTATATCGTTATCGAAACACTTGTTTTTGGTCTTAAAAGCTCTTATTATGCGCAATGCGCTTTAATTAAATTAGTTTTAATTCTTGTCGTGACAATTGTATTGAAGTATAAATAGTATCGTAATCTTTCTCAGGTTTATTTTTCTTGTATATATTACTAATTTTCAGAAGAATTTCTACTCTCAGATATTAGTTATGTATCTAGCTTTGCATATCTAATATTCAGGCGTCATAGTGCATAATTGATTGCAATTTCGTGACAATTGGAAACGATGATTTAATACAGCCTCTGTATTGAATATGGGAGCGACAATTAAACATATTTGCTTTTTTTGAGTTTTGCCATTCACTTGATGTTAATTTTTTCACGCAAAAAATGTTGCAGGTAGTTTGGGAGCCTTTTTAGGGGTCTGATTAAAAATCAGCGCAATATGCTGAATTAGGTCTCTTTTAGCATCTGGTATCACACATTAGAGTGTTACTATGTTTTTATTTGGGTTATCATAAATGTATTGTGTAAAGGAATATTAAGGAAATGCCTTATGTCAAGTAAATGTTTTTTTCTTTCTTGATTTTTGTAGAGTAAAGTCACTTACACCACACATAAGAATTCATTAGCCAAATCCCCATTGTATTCGAAGCGCATTGCAAAAGAGCATTTGGAGAGATAAGAAGTGATGCATTAGCAGCGCGGGCGCGGCGGTCGAAGTAAACAATCCGTTATCAGAGCCACGCCTCTTGACTGCGGCTTATTCTGAAGACTGTGAAATATATTGTATTAAAAGAAGAGGGTAAGTGTACGAGTATGTACAAAACATCACCCTTACAAGCTATATTCACAAGTGAGGCCTTTGATTTGAAGTATCTTATACATTTATAGCGCCTACAGTCTATGTAAATTCAATTTATGGTATGTTACATTTATGTGTATTAAATGCATTTATTATATAAATATTACTGATCTACTTCTTGCGTAAATAGCTATATATTTTAGTATTTAAATCTTTTGATTTGTAAATGACAGAAATTGTCTATGAGGGAAAATTTAAGATTATTTATCCTAATCCTAATCCTAATACTATTAAATATATAATATTATAAAGGCGAAAGTTTGTAAGTATGGATGTATGGATGAATGGATGTTTGTTACTCTTTCACGCAAAAACTACTGCGCCGATTATGATGAAACTTGGTATACATACAGGTAAGGGTTCAGAATAACATATAGGCTACTTTTAATCCCGGAATTGCCACGGGATCAGACGTTACGCGGGTGAAACCGCGGGGCGCGGCTAGTTATAATATAAAAATTGTTTTCGTAATCTCACATACACACTTGTATTACTTCTCTATGTGTATATATTTAAAAACAGAAAAGTGAAATTTTTTCCAATAGGGTTTATTTCAATACGTTTATATCTCGGCGGTCAGAATAAGACCCATATTTCGTCTGCTATTTGTCTAGACTAGCGGAGTGTAGACAACAATGCTTGTAGCCAATGATCGCGGGAAAACGCCTCGTTTTACGTTCATTTGTTTTAACACTTATTTGTGCTCGATATAATTTTAAATGTCACGAATGAAATACGAAACTTGCATTTTTTATGTTTGCAACATCTTGTAATGATGAATTTTTTTATCAGTATGAAACTTATATCGAATGTTATATTTAATCTGTTGTTGGTTTACACCAGATATTAATCGGTGTCAATAAATACCCCATCCTTAACCTCCAGAAAAGAAGGTATTTATGTCTCCATATTTTCGCTTATGTTATATTTAATAGTATAAAAATATTGTATTAACCGATAAATATGTTTTGCAAAAAATAATCTTGGTCTATTTTATCAAGCTTGGTATATTTAACTTTATCACTGATAAACTTAATAATATGTTCTTAATATTGATTTCAAGTAGCAACAAATATGGATTTTTATTTTAAGAAAATTATAACTTACTGAAATAAGGAATTTTTATTCAATGATGTAAAATTAAAAGAATGCTCAAATAAATAGCTACTTAAAATAACATTTTGTTTCCCCTGTACAATAGCACGAAATACGGACGAAAGTTCAAAGCACCCAATTCTCGTATCTCTACGTTTGAAATTCCAACAAACCCCACCATGAGATCCAGTTACCCACATTTTGTTATCTCCACAGCTTATAACAAGTTCGTGTTATAAAACAAGAACGCGCCTTGAATGTAAATTGTATAACAGTTTCGCGCATCGCCGCGTTCCTTGCATAAAATTGCTAATGCTTTTCCCTTAGTCAATTACGAGTATCTTTGCTATGTAAACAGCTCTAGTTTTGTTGGGTTAATGTAAAATGTGTGTTGCCTACAAATATTTTGCGCTTCGGACGCGACTGTCTTGTTCGGCCATGTTTATTCGGTGAGACGTTTTGTAACTCTTGCAATTAGTGTAAATTGTCGGGAATTGAACGTGTTTTATTTTGTTCGCGCGAAATGTCGTGTTATCTAATCGTTGGTAATCGGGTAAAATATATGGAGCAATACGTATTAGGATTTTGCAATAAATTGAATTGCTTAAAGATTAACTTAAAAGGATAAAGCTACACGTCAACATTTCGAGATCGTACGCAATGGATGCACCGGATTTCATATTCTTAAGCCCCTTCTACACATTGGCATATGCCTATGCGGACGTCATCTGTCTATGGATGGCGGATGCATTGACAAACGTAAATTACCTACTACGGCTGTCTACGGATAAACATGTTACCCCTTTTCACGTCCTCATATGAATCTCCTGATGTGTAGAGGGGAGTTTAGTATAGACTGTCACACAATTGCGTCCACATATTCGCATGGTATGGGTCGCATTTTCTTCATAAATAACGTATTCGATGCGAATAATAACATGTGGACGCTTAGCATGAGTATTCATTTACGGCCGTTTTCAATATTCTATATTTCCCTTGTTTTGCTTACTAAAGTCAACCAAATCTTTCTATTTGCAATTACTTTGATTTCAATATGCTGTTGACAGATAGCTTTCCTTCTTTTTTCTATTGAAAACGGCTTTTATACTATCATTTTCAACTAATATACGAAAGACGAAAGACGAAGATAAAAGCCGAAATATAAATGTTATTATTTAAAAGCTTTTAAAATTTAATAATACATGATTTTAAATCCACCACTCAATGTTTTTATTCATTTATCGTAATTTAATAAAAATCTTGTAAAACATTTTGTGTACGAAAATATTGTTATTACATTTTTGATGTAGATGTCTTGAAAAACAGATAAGCCTAATGGAAAAATAATTAATTTTAGTGCTTCACTAAAACATTTTCATTTCTACTAATATCTACACTAATATTATAAAGAGGATAAATTTGTTGTTTGTAATGAATAGGCTCTAAAACTACTGGACCGATTTTAAAAATTCTTTCACCATTCGAAAGCTACATTATCCACGAATAACATAGGCTATATAAAATTATCACACGGTAGCGAAGCCGGGCGCATGAGCTTGTGTTAATTAACACAGATATCCATTCGAAAGCTACATTATCCACGAGTAACATAGGCTATATAACATTATCATACGGGAGCGAAGCCGGGCGTAAGAGCTTGTCTTTAATTAACACAGACATTCACAATTTACTTCAAAATAAGCAATTTCTACTGTTTCCGAGCATAAGAAAAACATTTGACGCCTTAATTATGAGGTTGGAACGCAAAGGTTGCAAGAATTTAATCAGCCCCAACGTTTTGATACAGGGTGTTGGAATTCTCACGTCATCGCATGCCGCCGCTTTAAGAGTTTTCGATGCCCGTGTTTGAATTTAATAAGCTTGCATCTTTTGAGATATTGGATCTTTGAAAATTTTTCCCGATAAAAAGCTGTTGCAATGTTAATTGTAACTACAACGAACTTTGATACTTTTTGTCTTTAAATTCACGCTTGTAAAATGTCGATTGTAGAAGAATATATAATAATAGTTTATTAATTGATATTTATTAATTTATTAATACTATATATCTTTTTGTTCTTTTTTTTTTCTTTTTAGTAGCTTCGTCCTCGTAGTTATTTTTTTTCTTCATCCTTTTTTAATGTTGTCTATCGTATATGGGATACTGTTTCCACTCTATACACCGATCCCTTGTTACCTCTGCAGTATTGTATTTAAAATATTCAAGATATGTAAACTATTTAAAACAGAAACAAAACACAGTTCACGCGCACACCACGCTCAGTAAAATAACTAAATAACGTTCTAGTGTTTTCCGTCTTACGGTATCTGGCTCTCGGCTTATTATTAAGAGGTGCAAACACGAATGCCGTCTACATAATTATTTGTACAAAACGTCTCCTAATTGCATGCTCTGTCGACGACACCTCTATGCGCGCGTGACGGGTCCGGTATGGGATTAGTATGGTGTAAAGCATAAGCAATTACTATACATGAAATTAATCGAAGTTACAAACAATTAAGCACGCGGAGCATACGGCTCACCTGATGTTAAATGACTGCAGCCCATGAACATCAACAACATCTAAGTGTCGCAGATGCCTTGCCGACTTGGGCTTAGGCCCCTCACCTTTTAGCATTTCAATATAATATAAGAAGTATTTTATTGAATATTAATATCAAGTTTTTGTCTTTTACTTGCCAGAGCAAAGATAAGCGTGTGACAGAGTATCGAATGTCGATATACTTTATTAGTAGTATTTTTAAAATTATTATTTACTTTTTCTTCCTATTAAATAGTTGATCAAAGTATTTGATTTATTCATTCGAAGTAAATAAAAAAACCACATTGTATTGATTACTAAATTGGTTCATTTAGACATTGATTTGTCAAAAATACTTACAAATTAAACATAATCTAGAAAAAAGAATCTGCATGATAAAATGTTTTAAACCATGCACAAACTTTGTGGTTTGTAACATACACGTTTATTAATTTATGTACTCTCTCGTGCCTTGTCCCGCATACCGAAGCGACGTTCAAGTTTATGGGACATTATGAAACAACGTTCCGACGGGACAGAGTAGCGAAACAATTTTGCCGCGATAGTTTGACACTACCCTACTTTACTACGTGTGCTGTAAAGTTGATGTATTTATCTATAGTTTCAAAGACTTTTGCCGAAGAGCCTCGACCGAAGTTTCAATTATAGTTGATAAACATATGACGAGGGAGCTGGTGGAATACAAATGCCATAGCAAATTGTGATCATATCTATTAGAGCTTTTGAATAGGAATGTGGTCAATATAACACTGTTGTTACAGTATTTTTAACAGTAGATGTGATGTTCACGATACTTAATAAATGTTAGCATTTAGCACACAGACCGGTGGGGGTCCTACAGTGTCACTTCTGACATTTCACACCTGTCATCTGTGGCGTGCGGACGTACCCGTTGAGCTGTGTGCCTACTTACTGATATTTGAGTCTTTTATTTAATGCTCACCTACAACCATAGGCCTTAATAGAACAAAATAACAGAGCATGCGGTTAACCTCAATTAAAGGATTTCTAAAGACCAATGCACGCCCATAACAACAAGATAGAACGTACTTAAGGTTAATGAGATGGGAGTCTTAGAAAGGGGTTGTTAGGAGAAGAGTTGAAAGATTTTATAGGCTTTCCATAATTTGATTTCAGTCATCTTATTGATATTGATACGTTGGAGTACCTCTTACATTACTAACAGAAAATTCGAATTGTAACCGTATACAATGGCATATTTTAGTATATAATATAGGTATATTTTAACTTGTTTCTTTATGTAAAACGGAAGAAATTATTGTACAAAAAATATTTCAACTTTCAAAGTCCACTGGACATAAACAAAAATCGTATAATATTTCTCAAACTCGTGTTCCTAAAAGAGAGCAAACACAAATAAAATAAAAAATTAAAAGGAGTAAACAGAGAAGTATCTTTGTGAAGATTTTCAAAGAATCCCGAATTTCGTCGGAGGCGTTTAATTGTATAAAGAAAAAACGAAAAGTTTTTCTTTTGTCGGATTCGGATTGAATGGCAATGGACGAAATCCGTGACGACAATGAATCTTAATTTAAATGAACTGAAGTGAATATTGAATGATATTTCATTACAATCGATGGGTATTGGGTAACCGACCTTTTTTTTGGTTTTAAATGACAGATTATGTTTACTACTTACTCGGATCTGTCAATTTTCTTGGCTTCAAATTACCGATATCCCGAAATTTAAAGGACTGTTATAAATCTACGGATGAGGTTTAAATGGTGAGAAAATATGATAATATAGATAAAGCCTACCCGACCGATATCGTTCATGGAGGCCAATCTCAACAGAGATCAGTCAGGTATGCAAGAGATATTATAGTGCACAAGTATGTGCGCAAACACAGGTGCACTCTCTATTCCTTCAACCGGAGACCGGAGAGAGATCAGACGCAGGACCGACCGTTATACGTGCTCTCCAAGACAAGGGGGTTTTCCAACACCGCCAACTTCCAAACTTAGGTCTGCTATTGACACTTTTATTGAAAAATCTCAATAACATTTTTTAGACAACCCGAGACCTCTGCATCTATATTCAAAGATTAAAACAACGAGCAACCATTAAAACAACGAGGCAGTCAATCTATACATAGCATATATCCTTAAAGACATGACACGTATCAGTTTTATACATCAGCTCACCGCAGCCATAGAATCGTCAGCGTCAAGTTGTGTAAGGCTCGGGCACGACTGAAGCACGAAACAATGAACTTTTGTCCCATTTCTTGTTCTGCTAATCGCGATTTCTTTCCAGCGAGGAGTAAACATCGTCTGTCGTGACGGGTTTTCCACTTTGAACCCTGAAATTACCTTTTGAAGCTTTTGATATATTATTCTGTAGCAAATAGTGTTTGCAGAATTTATTTCTTTGAAGAATCTAATGTTAAGAGTAATAATAATATTATGAACTTATTTATAACTAGCTGTGCTCCACGGTTTCATTCACGTATATCTCCCTTTTTTGGAATAGGACGGCTACTACTTCTTTTCTTTCTTACTAGTAAATTGTTAGTTTATCATTAATTATGAGCAGGTTATATTTATTTCATTAAATAAAGTAAACTAGCTATTCGTCTACTTTTTGTTTTTTTAATTTCATGATTTTTAAAATCATAGTTTTTCTAATATATATTTTGGCACTTATCAAAGTTCCAAAACCATTATTTTTTACGATCATATCAAAATATCCCTTATTTCATTCAGTTACACAATAATAATATTCAAATTCATTTATTGTCACCAATTAGAATAATAACAACGATGTATTTAATGAATGAATGAAAAACTCTTTATTAGATGCGCACAAAAACTTTTCACATGATAGTACTATGCATAAAAAGGCGGCCTTATCGCTATGAAGCGATCTCTTCCAGGCAACCCGTGGTAGGTGAGAAAGACAACATAAATATTTAGAGGCTAATGCTACATTAGGCATATATAATATGAAACAAAGAAAAAATAAAAATATTTATTGGTCCTAAGCGGAACCCTGTAACCGCGTGGGGTCTCATATATCGTGGCGGGGATGTCGTAACTCTCTGTGATGGATTAGCGCTTTTCCGGCTTTTCAGCGGGCCCCTAAATGGCCACTCGTCCCATGTGGAACCTTATAGCGCACTTAGTTGATTGAAATATGTGTGAAGATTTCACTTTTATTGCGCGTTACGATCAGTATCTATGAAGAAAATATAAATATTTGATTTTGTATATTTTGTATGATGGCATGGTCTTGTTTGATAGCAACATGCATCCTAGTTAAGACTCATTGGGAGCTTATTTATTTATTGTTAAAGAGGTATACTGCCAATAACTGCTAAGTGCTAACCACAGAAAATTATATTGTTGAAAAAAAAATACTTCGGATTTATTTTAAAAACACTTTTAATTATTTAACATATGATAAATATCACGAAGGAAATGTTTATAAATGTTAACATTTTATAAATTCTCGAACTTTACTTGAGACCGAAGTATCGAACTTAGAACATCGCGGACTAACTTTCAGTTTCAACAATTTGTTGAATCCGTTTTTAATTACCTGAAATCTACTTCACGAGAGTTCTGCCCGTAAAACATTTAATTCTAAATGTATAATAACCGAATCTAAGATAATAAAATTCATTAGGAATTCCAAAAGTACAAGAGCCGTCGTGATAACAAGTTTCAATATTAATTTCCGCAAAAACTTAACTTACACGATAAGGGTGAGATATAATTCCATTTTCCTTACTTAAAACTTTGTCCGTACTTTCCTGTCTAATTATTTATTAATTGTAATTTTAGAGATAAAATGTAAATTGGAAACATTTAGAAAACTCTGCCGATATAAGTATATTAATAGACAAAGTTAGTTACACGAAAATAATTTTGTAAAGAGCATACAAAGTGGGGTAGCCTCAAGTTCAGTTGGTGTCAGGTTGTAAGTATTAAGTTAATTTCAAAACTAAAAACTCATGTGTGTGAAAATTCATGCTGCATCATGTGATCTTCTCTTTCACTTTGGTGTGCTACCAGGTTAGCAGTATTGCAATATGATATTATAATTTGAAGAAAACTGGAATGTTCTTCTATGCCTATTGCCTGAGTAATTAGATTATCGCTCCCCACGTATGCCTGTGACAGCCGTTGTATCAAATGAATTCTGGCTTATAATAATAAAAAAATAATAAAATGTATTTATTGCCATTTAACAACCTTATTGCTATGTTACAGAATTGATTAGATTAGGTAGGTACGTTGTGAAAGGCTAGTGTCTGAAATAGGTCTACGAGAGACCTGTAGTACAGATCACTAGCCATTATTATATGTTAAAAAATAGTCTAGCAACCTTTTTCATGATTTCTGTTCGTGTTAAGCAGTTGCCAGTTTCCATCAATACTGACATTATCTATGGTTTAAACTGACTCCGACCCCTAGATATTCAAATCCACCCACATTCCGGTGTTCGCAGTGTTAGCACTAAGTTCGTGTAATCTACTCGTTCAGTCCGATGTGATCGCAGATTAGTTCAGCGCTGACTGTTATATTGTTTTAGATTAAATCTACGAACTTATGTTGGTTTGTAATGGATAAAGTTCCAAAGTGATACATTAATCGTGGTTCTGATCATTACGTAAATGCTTATTGCTTTAAGGCATATTTATGTTTTAATCCTTTCAAGGGTATTAATTCTAATAACTGCATTTTCATTTATTTATGATATTGAAATGAAATGAATATTATATCCCATATTGTATACCCAAGCAAGAAAACATTACATAGACACAAACAATGTCAACACAAAGGGTAACCTTATTGCTAATAAGCATTAGCAATTAATTAATTTATTTAGCATTAGCAATTTCTTTCAACAACCCAATGGAAGAAAAGAAGTAAAATGAATCAGATGGGGTTAATTGTTCATTTTAGAAAGGGATACTTTCACAAATCGTAGAGAGAAAAATAACAGAAGCATACGAAAAACAACTCAAAACAAAATTTTCTTTAATTTCTTAATACTTGTGACTGAACATGCAAATGGTTGATATATTTAACATTAATTATTAAAATAATTAAACAAAAATAAACTATTTTTAAATAATATATTATGTATGTTATTTAAAAAAAACTTATCAGTATAAAACGTTATTAATGTTTACTTGGTGTATTTCAAAATAAAAATAATCATTTAAAAACCAAAACCTTTGCAGTTTAAATAAATTATTTTTTCAAACTAAGACCCTATTCTTTAAGAAGCTTCAGATATTCTATCCGATAAAATGTTAAAATTTAAGCTAAAATCACGAACAAAATTTTTATAAGCGTGTCTGAGATCCGGAAATAGAATGTCGAAAATTTTTAAGTACTGCAGAAAATTCTTTGACAATAACTAAATATTGTACAGACCCTTGTATTGTTAAAACAAAAAGGTTCAAGTATTTGTTACAAAGAAGTTTCTGGTCGACATAACTGGAGGGGAAATGTAGCGTTTCCTTCGGTCCCTGGGAGGCCGTCACGCCACATTTCGTTCATTTGCGTTGGGGTATAATTTTGATATTTTTCAACTATGTACCGCTTGTACTCCTAGTTAATGAAGTTGAAATATTTTTTGTAAGAGCATTTAGAGCCTAAATTGAGTTACTGCTACTGTAATAACAGAGAAATTGAGCTACTGTTGCTATGTTACTATTTTAAATGATGAACTGCATACAATATTCATCTTTCTTCCAACAGTCGCCTCGTTTGTAAACAATAATAATCTAGTAATATTATACATGTGAAAGTTTGAATGTTTGTGTGTTTAGATGTTTGTAGGTGTCATGCCCCAATTACTGAAAGGATTTTAAAGACATTTCACATACAGATCAACTATTGGCTAGATTGGACGAAAATATAGTTTTTATTGATCTATAGACGAATCTTATGCGAGCGACGCTGCGATCAGAAGCTTGTAAAAAGATTAAACTTAACTTCTTGAATTTTATATATTAATTAATAGTTAGGTGTATAGTTTAACCATTATCCAATTACGGATAAAATACCAAGCGCAAAGTATGAGGCTTGTACGAGAGGGAATCTAGAATTAAAATCTAAATGAGAAAAAGAAAAGATGGCTAGCAACATCTAGTTTAAATTTGTTGTTATATTTATGTTCTTATCATGAAAAGTAACATCTTAAGAAAAATAAAAACATATTATACAATAACTACCAAAAGTCAAGTGGCGCACCCGTATTCTAAGAAGTTACCTTAATTTGACTTCCACTCAGGTTACGTCAAATATGACGTATGACAAATTTTAATCGAAAATTCATGATTGTAATAACAAAAAATACAATATTTTATTAATAAATAGATCGAAGGAACGGATTGAGGTGTTAAATTTTGTACTCTGAAATTTTCTTAACATGAGTGGACGTGAGTTAGTAAAGTTTTTTTCCGACTCAGAATGTAAGTTTTCGTTGATAGAGGTTGAGTGAAGTCGAGGAATGCTCGAGATACGTATTAGAATACGGGTGTAAGTCTTTTATCTTTAAAACAATATTATGCATACTGTCAAGCGAGCCATTGTGGTACATTCAAAAGCCCTTTGTTCCCTACAAAATATATACGCAGCATTTATCTCATTAGTTTGCGAAAACAATTAAAACATTCGCACATGGAAAATGGGAAAAGCAAATGAAACTCATAATGATATTGTTTTGCCATTTTGAATTGTCAATTTATTTGCTGCATATTCATGAAAGGAGAACGTATTTTGTATCCGTTTTTGTTTGTTTGGTCGCTGATCAACTCTATTTGATTTCCTTATTATTTACAGGCTTATTGAATAAATAAATTATCTTTGGCAGGTTATTAACAATGTGATTAATGAACCGTATAAATGTCTCATTATTAATCACTGCTTAATTACGTTGGTTATTGGTGTGAATGGTATATTTGTATGAAATTAATATTTCGTTTATTCTAGCAATGTCTTGTAGGTTTGTGTTTTGTTTTCTTAAAGGAGGTTAGCATGTTGTTGTTTCGACAAAAGTGGTACAATGAACACGCCCTTAGAGATAAGATAATTTAGTAGGCAATTGCTTCAGCTATTTTCTCTGTATATTAGAAATTATAAATAGACTTAAATCTTTGTAAAAACGAAGGCCAATGAAAGACGAGGTTGGACGTGGAGTTTCAACAATTTTTGAAAGGAAACGATATTTTTCATTGCAAAGCTCTATTGTATATTAATATATAAGTGTGAAAACTTAGTCCGACGATAACTTGAGTATTGTTTATCCGATCTTTTTATTAGACAAAAGAAAATGTCGAGTTCGAAGATGACCGAAATCGGTAAGAGGGTTAAATAGGTGAATGTTTGTCCGAGGACATTTGGGTTTATTCGATCTTGATAAAATCGAAGTCTAAGTCAAAAAAATTAATATGAGGGGGAGGGGGGTAAAGTTAGTACGCCATTTTCATATGAATGCTGCAGAGTGTGGTATCAAAAGATTTGTATAGCAAGGTCAGCCAACCACTAATAATAAATTACCTAAGGTTATTCAATCGAATAATTTCTAGCCAATAAACCCAAACATGTCACCTCACGCACGGCGAAATCAAATTATCAAATCTTATACCTGGCACGTAGATTTCCCACAGGAATTCCAGCAATAAGTCCCCACATTGAATCAATAAAATCACGCGTGAACAGGTCACATTGTTACACTTAACCGACGAATAGAGCGAACCTGATTTATTCGACGTCCCTTGCCAATATCTTAGGAGCTGATTAAATTCCGTGGAGTTGGGGTATGTCGTGAAGTTGTGACGATTAGCGTATAATTTCATATGACCCGGGCTTGCGATTATTAACTTTGGTAATAACAGCTTGATTAAATTTTGGTGTTCGTTAATGTGCAGATTAATGAAAGCAACTGTCAAGTTTCAACAATGTTTTATGGACATTTTGTTTTAACAACTTGTGTTCCGTGTTTGAATAAATACATAGGTAATAACCTCCTCGTTATTTGGGAAGTAGGTTAAAAATACGGGAATATGAATGAAGAATAATTTTGAGTTCAACACGGTCGTGTTAAATATCATAATGTATTTTTATTGTGAGATATTAGACATTGAAGTATAGATCCACGTCTATAGGAGTGTATATACACCATGTGGATTTCATATAAGCAGACTTTGAGTGTCCCAAAGATAAACTTAAAAAAAAATAGTATTCGAATATAACAACATTTTCACGGAACATAAATGTGGCTTATTTTATAGCATTAAAGGCCCTGCAAGGTAAACGTTGAGTAACCAATAACCCTGTATATATGTTAATGGTAATAATGGAAAGGATCCAAAGTATTGGATATTGTTGATGAAAATTGTCATAACGCTTATACATTATTTGAATGAACCAATTATCGATCAACCATTTCGTATCCTATCTTGTTTGATAAATGCGAAACAACAACTTCAATTATCAACAAATCCCAATAGAAAATATACAGAAAAATGGAAAAAACCATTTCATACGAGTGCGGTTATAAAATTTCGCAAAAAACAAAATGAACAAGGGTAGGGTCGGGGCTTGACGATTAATTATCACTCATCGCTAGGGATTTGAACTCGAAACAATGTACTGGGGCTGCGAAAATTATTTCCATGAAAATGAACGTTATTTGATCATGCTCATTGCTGTTGAAATTTATTTATTCGTACTGGATTTAATGGAGATAATTCGTTTTAAATTGGACAAATCGTTTCGGCCATTAATTTTGTACTGGTCGCTGATTTTGAGACTTCATAATGTCACTAGACAGTGTTGGTTTAAAAGGTGAGGACTATATAAAATATTTCAAATATGTTAACGTTTTTTTACCGTTCTTCTTTAGATATATTGTTGGGTAGGGTTGCAAATTGTAATACTACCAAAGCGCGTTAAAAAATACGGTTGAATTCGGAACATCTTCCTTTTTTTGAAAAGGTTTAAAAGTCTAACAAGGGACTTACATACACGAGAATCATACAAACTTTTTACCTTGTATGGTATCAGTTACACATACTATCAGTTTTCGTAGTGATATGCTATAAAAGCGTTTTTACTACGAATACCTTATTTGTTAAACATGGTACATTTGCTAGCTAATGTATCAAAAGTCCTGTGTGCAAGTATGTAAGCAAACCAAAACAATTGACTTTCTTCGGCCAAACAAAGCTTCTCTAATAAAAGCGTATATACGTTACAAATGACTGCCAGGCCGGTCCAGAGGATACACACGCAATTTATCCCAAATAACGCTGAATACAGGAGTTGTTTTTGCCATTAGCGTAATGCGTAAATAAATGCGAGTAATAATTAAACAGCGGACTGACGCAGAACTAATTGCTATAAACCTACTCGGGTTTTTATGTTTTTTTGTTTTGTACAATTGTATGGAAGAATGATAAGGTTGTAATAATTTTTACGTTTTAACGCCTTGTTAAGCGTTATTTTACCCTAAATTTATAAATAGTCATACGATTAATTATTAATTTTTAATGTGTTCTTTTGTATTGTATGTTCGTCAGTGTTTTGTGTTAATGTATAAAGTTTCTTCTTCGGTGTTGTCCCGCAATAAACTGTCATTCAAGTGTCGGTGCAGTTTCTCAGGTCGGTACTGTAAAATCAAACTCATTTTGACTAAATTCTTATCATATGGGTTACATAAACGTTAAAATTATTAATATCCTGCAGAAGAACACAAACGCAGTCCTTGTTTTTTAAATAAAGTTGACAGAATATCATATCATAACAGAATGCGACTGTAACATTTTAAAATAATACTGCTCGTCCAAATTACTTAAAACAAACAACATTATTACATCGTTTGTTCAACCTAATAATATTTTATATTGATAAGTATATAAGCAGTGGCTTCTAAATTTAAAATGATAATATTTTAATTGCATGTCTCGATAAATATGTTCTCATAATATCAATCAAAGTATGTGAACTATATCTCCTCAGTTATTGAATAGAACATTTTCTAGAAACTATAGCCGATCGTTAGTTCCCGTCACGTGGGGCTGAGTCACGAAATAAATAGTGTTTCCAAGCAATGAACCATTATCGATGGTGGCTGTCTTCGATAAATCATGTTATTATTTCACTATCATATTTTACCTGAGAAGTCATTGTGATGAAGAAAAATTATTAATATTGTCAGACGATTAAAAGGCTTTAAACCTTAAATTTTGAGAATGATTTAGACTAGGAATACAAAGGTTGTTGAAAAAATGGAAAATGTCTTACAAAACTATTATTTTACATGAAAGCTTCGAATAGGGGAGGATGGATAAAATACACCAATATTTAATACGTTGACTCTATTTTAAACATGCCGCTTTAATCAGCATAACGCAAAACCTTTAATTATTAAAATATAATTTGTAAAAAGTACCAACACCTTCGTAATCTGTCTACAATTTTAAGGCTTTTATACGCGGAGTGTTCATCTAAGCTCGGTGTCGAATTATGATGTTTTTTCGTAGGTTTCAAGCTATAATTGCTCTTACCCCACGTCGCAGAATAAACAAAAAATATTTTTGGCATTTCTTTTAATTATGCGACGAGGGGAGTGCGTAAAACGAGCGGTGTAATTAGGGAGTTTAGTCAATACAAATGTACATAGGGCAAAACAAACGCACGTTTAATTCACCTCTTTGAGGGGTTAAAATACAATGTTATGGTGTAGAATGATATTGTTGTTGATATATAAATATATTGTCTAGTTTCTAATATGAGGGATAAAATGATAGGTTTCAGAACAACTGATTGATTTTTATCATAAGTTATTTTCCACAGATTATAGAATTAAGGGCAGATGGAGTGTGCCAGACTCGAGTGACGCTAATTACTCGTACGTACACGTGCACAAGATGGTATTCTTTAAGAAAAAATACGAAGCCCTCGTGACATGTTACGTCAAACTAGAAAAACGTATTGTATTTTGTATTTGCTTTTCAGCGTCACTCGAGTCTTCAACGCATTCCATCTGTCTTTTATTATTATCTATATTCTTTTGTAATCTGTGTTATTTTCATTTATATGAATTGTATTATACGTAATGTAGAATACCTCCACCTAGATAAGACCCAAACAGCAAAAAGCTTTTAAATTCATTTTAGAGATATTTAAAATATTTACACAAAAACGATTTAAAGATTATCCAATTTAATCTGTACCGTAACATTTAAAAATAAGTTTTTACAATGTTTAGCGAGAACTTCAATAAATGTATTATTCGAAAAAGTTCGCTGGAAAATCTTTGACGACGACCCTTTGAGTTTCCTTTGGAGATTTAATGGTATGAGAATTCGAAATATCTGTATAACAGATTAAATTGAAGATCCTCTTATAAATGATAATAATAGAATGTTATTTCTTAGACCCAACAGTACGGAATACACGTGTTATAGTAGATATGTTGGACAGTATATACTACATAACATTATGTACATTCATTCAACGTAATTACCTTTACAGTTTTACAGTAGTGTTTCTTACTATTTGGATTATTTAGATCTATATTATAAGATGACGTGACGTAAGACGGTGAAATTAAAAAAAATGAAACCGATGAGTTCCAATGATTATTAGCTATGCTCTATAACGCATAACATAGCAACAAATCAATACATAAAATATAGACGATTTTTTTGCGATTTTGAATCCATTTTCATCGAGAAGTCATCATACAGTCTATCAAGTCAAAAGGATTACATAAATAAACAAACAAAGACTTTCGCTTTATAATCTTTGTATTTAAAATATACTTTTGCAACTTAATGGACTCCTTTTGATGGTCAGACGGTTGGATACTTGTGAGCGTCAAACGGAGAATATTAATTATATATCGACCTAGTGGACGTACAATTAAGGCGGTATAGAAATAAAAGTTTGTACATAAGTGTGCCACAAATAAATTCTGATCTGAATCTGAATTTAAAATCAGGTCAAGAAATTATTCATACGTTAAAATATTCAGATTCATCAAAAATAGCCGTCTAATTTATATTACATATAATATTGTTATAATAATTTTTATCGCCGTTCAATTTTAAGATAAAAATACAAATAAATATAATATTTTGTGTCGTCTTTAAGTGGAAATGATACCTCCGAATACCCAATAGAAAAGCTGTCACATTTTACGGTACTGTAAGCATTTGACAAGGGCCCGTTTTCCCCCATTCTTCAACCAAAGATGTTATAACGATAAATATAAATATTTTCTGACATATTTACTTATATTTTTTATAAGCAATTTTATGTAAATATGAAGAATATACTCATATTTCTTATTCTTATGCAATCTTACCTGATGATGAATACTCGAAATCGGTAGAGTATTGTATAAATTTAATTAAAAGATAATAGAGAGAGTGTATTACAATTTCAGATCGAATTTAACAAACATATTTCTATAAACGTCGGAATGTCATAGTATAACAGATACGAATCGTTTTCATTACAGAGCGGTTATAATATAATCAATCAATTGGAACCAGTTTTGGTAGTTATGTAAACGCCACGTTTATAGATACGCTTTAGACTTACGCCAAGTAGGATATCCTACTGTCCCTAAATAAATGACTCGTTTTTATAGGAACTAGGCAATAGTGGAGTGACAATAGATTCTATCAAGTATCTATATACTTTCTTCTAAGAAACAAAGAAAAAGAAACTTATCTATTTATTTCTAACTACTTCTGGGTTAATATTTACGGATTCAATTGTATAAATTTTGGTCAAAAACAACTGGACTGATTTTCGAAGAATTCGTTAACCATTTGAATTTTAAATGATGTGTTATGAACATAGGCGATGAGATCTAAAAAAACAATATTTTTTTTTAATTCGAGTCGGACGAGGGTCGTTGTTAGTATAGTGTCTACGTTCATTAGGTCTGCCTCGTTGGTCTAGTAGTTGCATCTTTGACTACAGATGGAGAGGTTTCGGCTTCGATTCCCGGGTAAGGCCAAAAAAGGTTATTGAGATTTTTCTAACAGTCTGAAAAGCAGCACTTAGTCTGGAAGTTGTTGGTATACCCCAGTGCCTCGTAAAGCACGTTAAACCGTCGGTCCGGCGCCTGACCTCTCTCCGGTCGTGTCGGTCTACCGTCCCATTGGGTTATAAGAGTGAAGGAATAGAGAATGCACCTGTGTTTGCGCACATAATTATTTGTGCACTATAATATCTCCTGCGGACCTGGCTAATCTCTGTTGAGATTGGCCACCTTGTCCGCTTTCGGTCGGGAAGGCATTTTTAGTGCCTAGGTTATTAAAATATACGAGTATGTCTGCACGATTTAAGTAAGAGAAGAGAACAATATTTCAAACCCAGTATCAAAGCAAACGTGTAGGTGCTTCACCGTAAAATTAATGATTCTATTAATATTGAAGGAAGCCGTAACAAGAGTACATTATTAAATTATTACTTTGAAATTAAGCACCCGCTTCTAGGAAAATGGATATTATTTTTACATGAACATTATTTTCGACATCAAATTCGATATTAATTAAAACTGAATAATTACGTTAAATTCAATGTATATTGTAATTTCCGGGTATAATTTTCAACGTTCACAAAAGGAAAATGTGATATTTCCTCCATTTGTCGTTTTATTTTTATAATATTTCACCTCGAGCCAAAATGAATTGTATTATTTGATTTCAAAACCTAAGATACATTTTGTAAGAGAAAGCATTCACCTATTTTAAGGGGTGCTTCATTACAAGTCCTGGGGTGGAAAGGGCCCTTAACGCATGCAGTCTCAGTTATTGCGTGCCCCAGTTTAGAGTTAAGAAAAAACGCAAATGTACGCAAACTCTTTGATTAGCGGTTGAGTAAGGTAAGTAGGAATTGAGTGGTGTGGTACAAATTGGGTCATACTAGCGATGCGGAAGTTACGTCATCCTAACAAGATCGAAGCAGTGTATAAGTATACTTGCCTATATTATAAGTATTTGGTATCGATTTTTTCATTTAAACTGTCGTGTTTTTTACAGTCGAAAGAAAGAAAAAAGTTTTTCCATAGTCGCATGCATATAATAGGTATATCGTAACAGGATTTGAAAAACTATATTGTACATTATTTTATTTACATGTGATCTATAAGTGTATATTTTTCTTAAATGTTTTATCTATACAAATAACTCTCTTATTATTCCATCTGTAGGTGTATTAAAGAAAAGGTTCATACTTGCTCGTGGTGAAAAGTTCAGAAACTTGAAAGAAATCTTGTTAAATTTAAACACAGAGATCGCTAAACATTTTAGAATGTCGAAGTAAAGAGTCTATGTAGGTTTTATTTTCATTATATTCCACCTGTGATAAAATAATATCTCTTATATATTTGCTAATGAAGCAATATATCAACACTAGATAGATATTTTTCTACCTTTCAGTATTTTTATAGAATCTGATAAACATTTATTACCTTTAAACAATGTGCCATTGTCATTTTGGTAACTATGTCGGAACGATCCTTCGAGTATGAATTTAGGTAGACTTTATTAGCGATGGGGACATCTTAATAGGACGGGAACGTAATACCATTTTTAAATCGCGTTTTATTGCTTTTTTGTAATGTTTTTAAATAAACCGTTGCGTTTGTCGTGTTTAAATGTAGAGCAGAAAATATCTCTCTGTTTCCCTCTATAGGAAAGTATCTTACGTTATAACTTACAGCGAAGAGAAAATTATCAATAACTAGAAGAAATTTTAATAGCTCGCCTGAGCGAGTTCACCATAGTGTCCAATCTCAGCAGAGACGAGCCAGCTGTGAAGGAGATATTATAGTAGAAGTAGTTATATACTCTTCTTTACACATAACCCGATGGAACGGATGACCAACACGCCTGGAGAGCGATCAGGCGTAGGACTCTCGGCTTTACAAGCTGCCCTGCACGTGGTGTATAAACACCACCAGCTTCTAATTCTGGGGAAGAAAAATTTTACTGAAATTTGTCTGACAAAATAATCACCGTGAAAATGTTTTGTTCCACCCCGGATTTGTACCCAAAACCCGTCGATCTGTAGTCGAAGATACAACCACTAGTGACTACATCGACGAGTCAGTCAGATAGAAATATATTTACATTTAACGTAAACTGCTGACCATTTTTCGTTGAAATAAAGTCACCCAATTAGCATGTTCTCAAAATCACTAAGCAGCCCAGCGAATTAGGTTAATTTCATTTAGTAGTCGCGTTTCGGTCGCATTATATATCAGGTGCTCGCAGCTCGTCATGCATATTTAAGAGGTTTTCTGCATAATTCTGTGTATGCAGCTCCACGTGCTTTATGCCATTGTTATTTTGGTAACTCAGTCGTAATGAGCATAATGTGTGATAATATCGTACCTACGTAATTGACGTTAAAGTAATTATAACAAAGGATATTGTATTTGTCGTGAATGTAACGAAGATTGGTAAACTGACCATATTTCTAACTTTAGGTAGTGAAAAGGTTTTATCTCATTGATTTTGTTTATCATGTTTTCATAAGCTGACTAACGACTACTATGACCTTATTCAAATAATTAATTGGGTCATACCAGCGATAGGTTACGCAATAATTACAAAATAATTGTTAAGTATGTACATGCATTCTGGGATCGCATCGTATTATTTTTAGACACATTTTCCAAAAAAAGGGTATTGATAATATCGTTCGATTTGTCATATTATATAATACTAGCTGCGCCTCAGCGCTTCGCTTCCGTAGGAATATAGCTTTCTTTGATAATTGGGCTATCTAACACTAAAACAAACAAACTCTTCAGCTTTATTATATTAGTATAGGTTTAGGTATAGAGCGAAAAACATAATCACAATGTATATATTTTTTCTTAATTACTCCCTCATCTCTAGCAATATAATTAATATTTCCACTAACGTCTAATTCCTAATCCAGTAAAAGCCTAGACGAAAATAAATGAAAAAGTGAGAAATCCATTAGGCCACCGGATCAGCTTTGAGATACGAATCTCGGCTAATAATATTACCTACATTTTTAAGACAGCTAAATGTAAGTATAAATGCATTGTCATATTTTTTCCATATGCAGTTCTTGAAATGCTTTTTCATCATTATTATCCTACTAATATTATAAATGCGAATCTTTGTGAGGATGTATGTATGTTACTTTTTCACGCAAAAACTACTGAGTCGATTATGGTGAAACCTGCTACTACTTTTGATTCCGGAGTTGCCACGGGATCAGAAGTTAGGCGGGTAAAGCCGCGGGACGCGGCTAGTCTGGTATTATTGATCAAATAATAATAGTTATTTTATCAACCATCGTATTTTCCATTAACTAATTTGCTAAAATATTTTCCAAGTACCAGCCTCAAGTTATAATAAGAACCTTTCCTCTGATAAACATCCGAGAAACTGTAAATAGGCTTAGAGCTCCACTAAAGTTCACAACACGGTACAATTCATTGCACGCAAAATTGATTTCACGATGTTGGGTTTAAGGGTTATATTTGCGTGTTATAGTTAATGTCTCGGCAGGAATGTAGGTTGTAAGGAAGACGAAACATTGTCGCTTCAATTTGTGTGGTTGGCGTCTGTCCAGCTCAGTACTACTCAATAACCTGTGAATGTTCAACTGTAATGCGGAGGATAACTCAAGGCTGAATGGACTAACTAAGGCTAATAACAGACATGAGACATTTTGTTTTTTTACCTTAGTTAACAAAGTAGAAAATATATTTTATTTTTGAAATCTATTCAAACTCGGTGTAGAGACCTATTAAATTTGTAAATAAGTAAAGGCACCGACTTTCAATAGATTTCAAGAATAAAATAAAAGGTTATTTTCTACTTCTTAGTGTGAGGAAGTCGGTTCTTTCTACTATATTCTAGTTTTTGGCAAAACGTTATTATTTTTCCATTTTTATTGACCTGTGAAGAATTATCAATTCAGAGCTAGTCACTATTAGTCCCTGGAATATCTTCCACGTGGATGATCAGACTTGAACCATCTATGGGACCACACTGACACTCTACCCATACGCGGTAACATATATAAAAAATACGATCGAATTGAAAATCTCCTTTTTTGAACTCGTTTAAAAAACGTGTGCGTGTGTTATAAAAATATGGTCAGTCTGTTTTCAGCCTACGAGTATCTCAATCAAAGTATAAGATCCATGCTGATTGGACAGTATTTACGTTACTGCAAGAATTGAATGGATAAATAGCTAGTATCTCATTACTGATAGATATTTATTGACTACGTTTAAATAATTTATAAGTAGGACTTTTTGGTGTATTCGTTTTATTGACGTTAATTGCATTCTTAAATATTTATTTATTAGTTCGAGTAAAAACGCACAATTACAAAAAATATTATCATCAATTATTAAGATTGTTATACCATGGTCTGTTTTGAAATATTAAATGTCGTATATATAACATTTAGACTGAGATAAAAAAAACTGATATAAATTGGATATTTTTACAAAAAATATTAATATTCGCAAAATCAATTTGTTACACCGACATTTGTTACATTGTGAACATAATAAATTGCGAAATACAATAAATATTTAGCAATCCAATCTCTATTGTACAAAAATAGATTTCGGGCCAATTTGTTTTGAATTTATAATGATTACCAAACAAATAACATATGGCGTACATTCATTAATTAATCATACATTGAAATATGTTCTATTCACTTTTGTCGATATTCTATTGACATTTAATTGATATTCTATCTCCGTATATCGATAGCTATTGAACATAGAAACGGATGCAAAATCTGCGCAATTGTTGAATATTTTTATTCCATTGTTATACTTTGTTACGTTTTTGTTTCTTATTGACCTATTTTGGACACAAAACGTATTGAATACATTCCCGAATAGAAACAACAAGGTCATCGAACAAGTTACTTTGAAAAATAATAAAACTGCTTTACGTGAAGTTTGTATTGTCTAAAGAGAATAGATACCATTCACGTATGTTTTTTTTTTTAATTTAAATCACATACTTCGATGTATTTTGTTGAATTAGAGTTAATTTTGAATTATGTTATTTATGTTTATGTCATTACTATGTGAAATCATTATTTTACTTAATTTAATAATTATTTCAGCTTGTGTTTATCATATCTTTTTTTTATTTAAATATGTATAAAATTAGATAATATTTCAATTTGGTACATGTGGGGGTAAATATTTGTTTGGGTTTTATTTAATGTGTAATTTTTAATCCATATTTTTTTTACAAAAAGATATATGATATATTTCCATTGTGTGATCTCCTTTCTGATATGTTATATTACCGAGCGATCCTTAATTTTATCTTTTCTATGATTCAAAATAGCATTCGCAGTTCAGTACCCAAGACAGGGAATTACGCTAAAAGCCTATTTCCCGATAAGGAATCGAGAAGAAAATTTTCAAGTTCGTTTGAATGTCAGCCTTTTGACTGAGACACAGTTTGATGTACCGCGAAATTGATGGATACAGAAGTCAAACTACATACAATACGCGCTCGAGCAACGCAAACGTAGACACTGCCACTGACATAACATTCATCTCGGAATATCGAACCACTCAGAGCACGTATGAAAGACGCACCTGTGTGTGTGTGTATTATGTTCGTATGCTTTTACTTGTACTTATTGCGAAAGTGAAGTACATGTACATATACTTACATGAAATACAAGTACAAGTAACACATTTCATCGCAGAAAAATATAATTGCTGTATCTCAACATAATTATCATCAAATAATTTGTTATAATTTCAACTAGTGTTATAATTGTGTACACTAAATAATCGTTCTCCTAAAAACGATGAGCACATACATTTTTTCAATAATCAAAATAACATTTGCAGTTCAATAACCAAAGAATTACGCTAAAAGCCTATTTCCCGCTCAGAGCGGGAAGCAAGTTTGTTGAAGCTCGTTTGTATGTCAGCCTATTGACAATGGAGACACAGTTTGCAGTCGAGATCGGTTTCACGGTTGCAAATTGATTTCGTGTCACGACTATCGAAAATTTCAATTGGTTTTAACCTCAGTATGAAATAACTTTCCGTAGCTTTCTGCGCGTGAAGTCAGGTGTTAGCATTTTTGATGGAAATTGTGTGAGGTTGAGGAACATGTTATGAAATTTTATATTTCAGTGACTATTTTGCAGTCATTTTGACGGGTAAATTGAATTTGTTCGCGCGAGAAAACAGTATAAAAATTTTCGAAATTACAATTATTTTCTGTATCAATTACGCCACAAAGACTAATTGGATGATTATGAAATTTGCTATATAAATAGGCTATAAGCTGGATCAGGTGATAGGTACTTTGTGTTGATCCGAAATTAACGCGAGCGAAACACGTAGGCTTTTAAACTATTTTTGCTGATATTATACAGGGTGTCCCGTAATGGGTGAAGCATCTTTTGAGAGATGATAGCCGAGTTTATAATCTATCAAAAAAACCCAATATAGGTCATATTAAAATATCACTGTTTTTGAGATATTGAGG